>RYFJ01002251.1:0-472759 GCA_003991445.1 Oryza meyeriana var. granulata
TTCCATTCTTTTTCAAAAATGTTTTGATAGCTTTCTATACGACATGTATGAAAAGAGTGCATGTTCATTCAAGGGTGAGAAAAAACTGGTTTCCACTTACATTTAGCCTTTACTGGAGGCGAATTCCGGTACTGATTTGCCTAAGTGAACTGAAAAAATCGTGTACGTACCGACCACCGTTTGCAAAACAAATCAAGGTGAGCCATATAGTATTGCAGAGTTATTATGGCTGAAAATAGATACTCCTACACCAGTAGGATTGTCGCATGGATTGATTATAATTGAATAAACCCTTTGATATTTTTGAGCTCAACCAATTTTCTTAAAAACATTTCAGCGTACAAGCACAGTATAAGAGGAGAAGTCTGCTTTACGGATCTCGCTTCCTTTTTTCCTTCTCGAAGGTTGCATTCAGCTAGGGCTGGTACTACTTATTGCCGAAAAAGCATAACAGTAGGTATGTAACACGCAGATCTCCCTGTGTACGTTTACCTCGAACTGGACCCAAAGACCCAACGCAGCAAGCACGGGTACAGTCAGTTGTACTACTACTTCCAACCTCTCACTGGCACTACTGCTACCCCCGGTGGCCTGTGACGAGACTGACGTGCCTGTGCTTGACTACACAAGCTGAGTCGTGCAATCTCCCAACCCAGGGGAGTCGCACTCAACCACCGCACGGCACGGCCGACCAAGCCGCAAGATCACCGCATATTTTGCCACCAAAACGACGCCAAACAGCCAAAATTCTCCGTGGCAAACGCCACGCGCGAACGCGCCCGCCCGTGCACGGGACGCGACGCGACGGGGCCACCGCACTGAAATGCCAACCGGCAGGCTGACTCACCACTCCTTGCCGCCGCCTACCTCCTCCTGTCCAGACCCTTCCCCCCTCCAAACCAAAACGTCCTCGGCCACGGCGCGCGTTTCTCACCGACGACCCGCCACCGCCTCGTCGGCCCGTCCGCGCACGCCTCCATACCATAGTCCACGCGGCGCCGCGCGCGCACTTGAGAGCTCTTTGACGAGGAAGATGGAGAGTGACAGAAGAGGCGATCGAGTTGGTGGGCGTGCGCGCGCGAGCGACACAGAAAGATGCGCCATCCGACCGCTCGCACTGTGCCTTGGCGGCGCGCGCTGGTGGCGTCGGTCGGCGGCGCTCCTCCTGATCGCGGCGCCTGGCCCGGCGGCGGCGGCTTTTTCGGTGTTCTCCTCCTACTTCCTCGTCGTCCTCCTCGCGCGCGCCGAGCGTCGAAAGCACGGGCCCGAAGCTCCGCCCGTCGTTCGCCGAGCTGATATCCGGCACGGGCAGGGAGAGCCGAGGTGTTGAGGGCTGGCTGAGGGCGTGTACCACCGCGGAACCGTACCTTGCTGCACCTCGATGCGGGCGGCGGCGAGGAGCGCGCCGAGCGGGCTGCCGCCGTGCGGGCGGAGAGGCGTGGAGGGAGCTCGCCAACGTCGCTTCGGGGAAGGATACGCCGGTGACCGGACGTGGTCGCCGTTGTCGCCGCCACCGCTGGCACGGCGCAGCCTTGCTGCTCAGGATGCCACGGACTGGGCACTGGTTCGTCATGCCTCAGCTCCCCGACTACCCGCTCGTCACGCAATGGTAAGAAATCCAAAGGAACCTGCGTCTCAGTCATCTTCTACTTCCGCTTTACTTCTTGCCTTGTGATTAAGTGCTCAAGTTCTTGAGCTACTCTTTTTTTTCTTACGGTATACTCTGCCTCGGTTAGTTCTAAATTTCGTTTGTATTGTAAAGCTTTCTTTCTCTTGCCTGTAGATAATGCTCAAGTCTTGAGCTACTTTTCTGTAGACTCTGCCTCGTAGACGTTTCAAGTTGTTGTATGTAAGAATGGTATCTTGTCTAGTTGCTGATAAGGATTTGGAGATTGCATGCTGAAAGGTCCACGCTGATTGTCCTGATGGTATAGGTGCAGGAAAACGAGCGATGCGCTGAGCGTGATTGGGATTGATTCCTTGTTAGCCTATCAAGGTTCAGCTGATGCATGTCTACCTTTGCAATTTACGACTTGATAGTAATATGGTCCTTCTAATAGAGAATGTCGTTAACAGATAATTATTTGCCTGTCAATTCGATGTGGGAATCTGAGGCCTCAACCATCTGATAATGATATAACCTTTGTTGGTAGCTGTTTGGAATGTCAAGCTAAGAATGTGTGAATCCAAAACAGTCAACACCGTCATGTACAATTGTACCCTTGTGTGCTCCTGCTGGTTGTTTTCGATTATTTGTACGTGCGTCAGGGTTTTGCTGAAATGGTGAATGTTGTCCAGTAATCTGTAAAGGGAAGTTGAACACAGCCGCTTCTTAAATCATTGAAAGAACAACCTTCCTGTAACCAATGGGTGGATGTCAGATCTTCTGTGGTTCTGATTTGGTACAAGCTAGAATTGCGATCTTGCTCAAATAAAACACAAGCCTTCTATTAATATGACATGATAGGCAATTGTGCACATGCCTAGAACACGATTGCAGTTGTCAGATTGGTCAGAAACAGAAGCGTTTTGGTTTGAAGGGCGAAACACTGCGGTCATTTATTCTCACATGTTCTTTATAGTTGGAAAGTCTGAATCGAAAGCCCCAGGTATCTTGTACTATTCAATATAATGCAGTTGTAATGTGAAAAAAAATTGTGAACTAATTGATTTCTGCCCCTAGTATGTAAGGGCGATTAACATATGTTGTCTTCGTTTAAAACCTAAAAATACGACAGGTATCATCCTCAGTCTAGGATTTTCAAGCCTATCCATTTGAGGAGTTAACTAGAGGATGAACTCCGCTGATCTGTAAATTGTGATGCAATGAGAGCACCTTGGACAATAAAACAGTGTATTTATGGCCTAGAGGACTCTCTCGTCTCTTACTTTTCCTCTCTATTGATGATGATGATACCCTTTCTCTGGGAAATTCTCACTACTATCAATTAATAGAAAGCCTAAGGCATAAACTGTTGTACATTTAATGTCTGTATATTGGGCAGACTGTTTTTTCGTATTCAAATTTAGACCATTTCACTCTTCTCTCTTCATGTGAAGTCTGTCTTTTTTTACATCAAGCAGATCTCCTTTATTGCCCTTTTCGTCTGACGAAGAGAACTACTTTATGATCACACAAGTTATCTTGGATGGAGGAGGAGTGCTTTTACAAAATATTCTATAATATTCCTTATTGCAGAACACATTATCGTTTTTTCCGTAGTTTAACTTTGTTCTTCCTGCAGGCAGAAAGATTTGGAAAAACTTATTGTTACCCAAGTTTAATATGGACAGAAACACTGAGCTCCTTCCTGCGACAGAACCAAGACAAATGCAGATGCATTCAGAGATATTTACAGTGTGTGGCAGGAGCTGTCTCCAGCCCAGCCTTTGTGATACTCAAAACAGCCCTTTATGAAAATAATGGCAAGATTTAGACTTTTATATCTGTTAGCTTCACTTGAATCCCGGGCAATAACCACACGTGAGGTAGCATGTTTTATTTCACATTTTCTTCAGGGACGAAATTAGCATCAAATCAGTTCATTTTTTCTTTATTATGAAGCAATCAAAGATCATATCCTCTCTCTGGAGTAGGAATTCAGAAATCATAAACTATGAAGTTTTTTTTTTTTTTTATATTAGTAAATGGCAATTTCCATTAATTAAAAAGCAAACTGTCGTAAAAACAAGAAGGAAGGAGTGCAAGCAATGATATAGTAAATTTTTGTCAACAAGTCAATAGTTGATACAGCCAGTTGTGTAGCAGTTCTGTTCAAGAGCCAATTGCTCATGGTGTCAGAAAAGCAAGAAAAAAAAATCACTTTTGGGTGTTAACCCCCCCCTTTTCCCTGATTATCTTAGAAATTAAGTTTCAGCCCGATAAAAAGCCCACGCGGCATAACACGAAGAGAGCTATGAACGAATAGTACCCAATTAATAATCCTAGATATTTTTTCAAAACCTAGTAAGCAGAATTGAGCTCTGGACTAGTGACTGACTTGATCTATAGTTAAGCATGCAAGTTAGATGTTGTGTTAATTATGAATGAAAGTGGTAACTGAATTCGTTGAATTCCTAACTATTAGCTCTGCCTATGATTTTCACTCTGCTGTAACTTGCATATGATATTTTGGCTTTTTCTGTGTTATAGTCTCCATGGTAATTCTAAGCAGGAACTTCACTGAACACTGCGTGCATGGTTGGGACAAACCTTCCCCGCCAACTACTGCATGTACTTCGCCAACACAGCTTACTCCATGGAATCTTACTTCCAGACTGTTATTTGCAATTCTTCTAAGTTCAGAAACACAACTGTTAATTGGAGATTACGATACTTTGTGGGGATGAGGAAATCCTTTTCCCCCAGAAGGACTTGAGCCACTTATCTTGATGAATCACATTTTGATAACATGGTAAAAACAGTAGTGCCGCCGGTGCAAGGCGGTTGTGGAGGATTCTCCAGTCCTGAAGACAGATCGACAAGGAGTACTAAACCGTTCTTCAGTCTGCACGGCTTGAGTGGAAGACAGGGATTGATGTGGACTCATGCTCAAAATGGGGTGACATTAATGTTCTCCGACCAGCGCGTGCTGGAGAGCAGCAAAAAACTTAGGCGCTTCCATTTCTGAGATCAGTCAGACGAGAGGATGCAGCTAGCTGAAAGCTGAATCTGGAACTTTCCATCAAGAATATTGACTAACTGACCAATGGTTACAAGGAACATATTTTTCTGCTGATAAACTACATATTGGAAATGATGAAGGCTTAATTGACACCTGACTGATTGCCTGCCTGAGAGACAGATAGTTTGCCATTCGCTGGCAGATGGCATAGCAAATTAGTAAGTGCCTGCCTCTTCTATACATGTGAGATATACACTGTAGCAGTAGATGCTTTGCTCATGTTTCGATCATGTAGATAGATCATACAGTAAGGTTGAGAGTGCAGTTTCAGTGTCACGACAGTTACAACACATTTTGTATAGGTAGTACCTGTGACAGAAGTATAGATATGTACTATACTACCGGGCCCAGTTTTAGTTAATAAAAATATACTATGTTGCCAGGTGGGTTGCCTGAAAAAAATATGTAGCATTCACTCTGATTGTGAAGCTGTGTTTCAGACTTTTTCAGACTTATTTGTTAATCATCTTATTTCCACTATGTACTTAACCTGGTAGTAATGCCGTGGATGAAAGAGAACTCAAAGGGCTCCTTTGAAACATAGGAATTATACCAAATTAGTTCAATTCCCGTTTAAAATTCTTTTAAAAAATCCACCGTTCCCAAATGAGGCATAAGATTTCTCGTTGCAGTAATAAACAACCATTTCTGGTGTGCTTTATCCATCAAGTTGATTCTTTAAGCAACGTAAAAATGCGTCTTTGCGGCTAAAATATAAAGTTTATGATAATTGTCAGTGCTTAAGCACACACGTCATATTCTTCTCTTATTAAAGGCACAAATACTTTCTCCTGTTCTTGTGCAAAAGAAGAAAGAATTTTTTATTTTTATATTTTTAATAAATATTTACAAAACTATATTTTTATTTCAAAAATTTTACAAAAGTATACTCCGCAACGCTCTCTGGGAGAGCGTTTTTTCAAAAATCACCCTCCCAGAGGACATTTGATTGACGTGGCTGACGGCCGTAGACAAAAACTCCTGGACAACTGAGCGGCCGACGGCCGTCTGCACTTTGCAAGCGGCCCCCGGCCACCCAAAAAACGCCCTC
Source organism: Oryza meyeriana var. granulata (assembly GCA_003991445.1). Classification (NCBI taxonomy): domain Eukaryota; kingdom Viridiplantae; phylum Streptophyta; class Magnoliopsida; order Poales; family Poaceae; genus Oryza; species Oryza meyeriana. Next base: position 5,737 of record RYFJ01002251.1, read on the forward strand.
TAGAGGGTGATTTTTAGCCCAGACTAGTATAAAACCCTCTTCTAGACTCAAAAAATGTCATAAAATTCACAGAAATCACAGAAAAAAAGAAGAGAGAGAGCTGAGAGCGGAGAACTGAAACGAAAGCAGCGAACTCTGCCGGTTTGCTGATTCGTCTGCAGGTAAAATCTATTGTCCCTTTGTAATTTCTATTTCTATAACAAAACATTGATGTAGTATTTGTACTGGTTACGTGTATATACTATATGAAATAAGTTGTTACTCGTAATCTGTAGGTTTTGAATATTTGTTAGAATGACTTAATGTGTGTAGAGATGGTAGTTATAAAATATCGATTAAACCGGTTTTAGATGCGAGCTGTATTTTTTCATCACAGATATGCCAAATAAAGTGATATTTCCGTTCAAACCGGAGGCAAACTAAACAAAATTCACGGGTAAGGGAATGTTAGATGGCCACAAGTGGATAGATCTATCGGAGTTTAGTTTAACGGGCTAAGGGCATTGATAGTCGCCAGCTGAGGTAGATAGTTTCGGGTCAGTGTACAACTGACTGATGCGAGGCGTTTCGACTGGAGACTCCCATATCAACGTAATAAATTTGTAATGTCGTATCAGTCGTGCAGTTGAAGGTTTTTTTGGAATGATGCCAGTCGGGATTGCATGCCACTTGGGATGGTACGTGGAGAATGCATTCCAACGTGGTTGGCCACTGGGCATACTTGTGTCGGTATATAAGAAGGATAACACCGCTGTTACAATGCCTGTGCAAGATGATGAGGGTCCAAGTACGGCGGGAGGTGATACCGAAACAATGGAAGAAAATGAAGGAGGGAATGAAGAAGATAGACAGCCAACAGGTGTGGCAGATGAGGGAGAACTGATCGACACTATCGTCGAATAAATGGATAGGGAAGATTCTGAAAACGAGCATGTAGAGCATGATGATTCGTCTAATGAGGACAACATAATGCCTGCAGAATGGATCAACGAGGACTTTTCTGGCCTTATTATCTCCGAGCGGCATCATGTGCCATGGGAGTATAAGGAGAATGGGGTCATCCAGGGGGCTAAGTATGCATATGTAGAGGATTTAAAGAGGCAGTAAAAACAATGGACGGTGTCACTTCAGAGAAGTTCTCGGTCGTGAAGTCAAGCAAATCAGTGTATGAAGTGAAGTGCATGAAAGATGGGTGTCCATAGCAGGTGCACGCATTCAAGGGTAAATGAAAAGATTATTGGCAAGTTTCAATCATGACCGAGCATTCATGTTATTTACCCGGTGTTGAAAAATATCATAGAAACATGACATTTGTATTTGTTGCAACAGAGATATACTTCCACATTGTGAACAACCTATGGTACGAACCAAGGTTAATTGTTAGACATATTGAAGAGAAATTCAAATACACAATTAGCTATGCTAAGACTTGGAGGCAAAACAGAAGGTTGTAGAGATGAGTTTGGCACATTTGAAGCATCTTATGATAATTTGCCTTGTCTGTTAGCAGTATTCTTTAGAGGAATCCAGAGACCTGCTGCGACCTAAAAGCCTTTCCATCAATTGACTATGGTAATAAAAGTGTATTGCAACGAGTATTCTTTTCATTAGGTGCTTGTATTCAGTCATTGTGCATTGTCGTCCATCCTCTACATCGATGACATTTCTGACCAGAAGTATAGAGGGCACATATTAATAGCAATTGAAGTTGATGGAACAACTAAGTTCTATCGGTGGCTTTTGCTTTTGTTGAGAGTGAGAACACTGATAACTAGTATTGATTCCTAGAAAGGGTTAAGTTTGCAGTTGTATGGATGAGGCCAGCGTATGCCTCATATATGACCGACATGTCAGCTTGCTACGGGCAATTGAGGAATTGAGAGATGGATGTGCTAAGAAGGAATACCCACGAAGGTGGTCTGATGTCCAAAGTAGATGGTGCATGCGTTATATGGGTGCTAATTTCTACAGGCAATTTAAGAATAAGCACCTTATGGATCTTTTCAAGAGGCTGTGCGCCTAGAATCAAGAGAAGTTCAATGAGCTTTGGAGAAGGTTGGATGAGCAGACCACTAAACAAACAGATGAGCAGTCTAGGAGGGCTACCCTTGTAGAGGATGAGGCTCCATAAGCTCTTGGACCTCTATCAAGTGACGGACCTCGTATGAGAAGAAGGTCGGTATTCTCGTTAGAAAATTTTCGAAGTGGATTGAGAATGAGCCAAAGGAGAAATGGCATTGTTGTATGACAAGGATGGTTCTCGATTTTGCATAATGATCATAAATTTGGCAGAGGTTTATAATTGGTGATGCGTGGTGTTCGAGGGCTCCCACTTGTTGGCATAGTTGAATTTATTTTACATGACACATGCAAGTACTTCAGAGATCGGTTCAGAGAAGCCGGCCCCTCAATAGCGAATAATAATCTTTTCTTTGCACACTACTGACTAAGTACCTGTAAGGTAAAAGTAATAAGACCCAAAGACATCGAGCTATACCTCAAGGTACACAAGAACATATATTTGAAGTTATCGTGTGTCGACAAGGGCATGCGTGGAATCTACCGCAAAAGAGTTGTGCAAGAGTGCGTGCTGAAGGAAGACGGGACCTGCAAGTGCTTGTACCGAAAACCTACTCTGCTCCACAAGCCATGTTCTCATGTTATTGCCGGTGAGCGTTGATGCGGGATCCGTAATGACAAGACAAGATGCATCCGTAATGACATGAATAAGTCAGAAGCCGGTGGAAAGACATAAACGTTGTTCAAAATACGACCAAATAGGCCATACATATAAGAAATATCCAAAGGATGCAACCGGTCTAAGTGTGCGGAAGCTAGACCGTCGGGTTCAGGCGCTAATGGCAGTCGTCCTACGGGTGAAGGCACAACTTCAAGACAACCCCGTCTTAGGCGTTCTCGAACATTTGGTGGTACTGCGATGTAGTGTAAGTCTATGCTTAGTCTTTGTTGTAGAACGATTTGTACCGTACTGTTGTTTTTTATTGTCATGTAATAATGATATAAATCTTAATAATAATTTGTAATATGGTTGTTCAATTAACTTTACGAACTTACTCTTACTTGTTACTTTGACAATATAATTTACGCTAACTCTTTATTTACATGCAGGTATGGCGTACCATACCCCGGAGCTGCTTGATCGGTCCTTGACCGTCCCACCGGTCTTACCTGTCAGCCGTCGAGGGTGCCTAGCTAGGCACCTTCCGTCCACGACCTTCACGTCACCTCCTATGGATAGACCACCGGTTCCGTGAGAGGTAAGAGCTGTACTAACATTCGTTCACATCATTTGTATATATCTATATTCCCCAATATTGACTACAGTGCTATATTCTGTAGGTTGCGTGAGGCTGGACTTCTTCCGTTGTGCAGGCTAGTTGAGCCCGCACTGGATGAGAGGGGCCCCGCCAGGCGATAGGACGCTGACCGCTCATTTCTGGCAGCACTGGTGGATCGCTGGAGACCGGAGACGCACACGTTCCACCTACCGTGTGGCGAGATGACTCCTACACTCCAGGACGTGTCCTACCTGCTGGGACTTCCCCTCGCAGGGGATGCAGTCGGTCCGGTAGACGGGACGCACGGTTGGTCACAGGACATCACTGCTCGGTTCGAGGCCGTGCACTGTCGACCTGAACTTGGTAGGCCGGGTTCCCTACCGCCTTACACCACGAGCGGCCCCTCGCAGTCGTGGCTGCTACAGTTCACCGTAAGTCGCGGATTCCTTCGATTCACAATCATCCGATCTGTAAAACAACAGTGGTGCTGACTACAATCTTGCTTTACAGCCTGATCAGCTAGACCCAGACGCCGACCAATACTCGATGCAGCGGAGCTTGGAGGCGTACCTGCTGTGGCCGTTCGGGTGGGTGATGTTCACCAGCACGACGGGGCACGCGTGGACAAGGGACTGATCCACTACGCTCGTGTGATCGCGACAGCGAGGACGGCTATGTACCGCAGTGGAGCTGGGATCTGCTGTGCTAGTGGCGACGTACCGTGCTCTTTGTGATGTGTGCACAAAGACCGATGCAGGTGCAATCTCACCGGTTGCCCTCTTCTTCTGCAGCTATGGGCGGCGAGCGTTTCGCCGATAGGCCGCCCTCTGATTCAGCACTCTCCCTATGAGGGCAGCCTTGGAGGCTTGTATGGGCAGTCGGCCGAGGACTGTCTCACTATGGGGACGGTATGGTGTCGCCATGAGTACGTTATGTGAAATTCTAGGTTTACCACTTAAAGCACAAACACTGACGTGTCCCCCTGTCCTATTTTGCAGCGTCGTTATACTCACATGCAGGTTAGGAGGGCCTACTGCGACTTCGTTATGGAGTTGGGCCGCCTGTAGCCCAGCGATGTCGTCTAGGAGCCGTATAGTCCGCAGGCCATCGCGGCCCATGCACCGCTCAGACTCTCGGCTCTTTGCAAGCGCGACCATCGTACTGGATGACGAGAGTGCTATTGGTGTTCGACATCTTCGTCGAGCCCCACTGTCCGTAGCGCGTGATGCGATAGTTCGGCCTACGTCAGCTCTTCCCTATGCCCATGCAGATGGTTGTGCCTCGTGACGTGCACAGGTTAGTACAGTTGCGATCTTTGTTGAGTACTACAACTCTTATATGAAGTCTAATGCACTCTCTGCAAATAGTATAATCATAGGGGACAGGCAGGTGGCACTCAGTGGTATCCGCGACTGCAGAAGTACGTCGATGACTAGTTGTTGACGACGGAGGAGTCGTCGATGAGATTTTTTCCACACACTGAGGACAACTACTAGAATACCTCAAGTGGTACTAGCGCCGCGCCCGCACACGCGTGACGTTCACCCCAGAGGATCCATAGCCACACGTCGCCGCTACGACTGACACGTTATTCTAGACATCGTGACCAGGACTACTTCTGCGCGGTAAGGCACATTCTCTTTGCACTTTGCTATTTCCTTTGTAGGTGTCCATGGTTCTAACATATATTTACGTTACATTTGAAATAGGCCAACGCAGCGCGACAGGTTCGGGCAGATGTGGACGCGGCGTTCGGACGGTTGGACGAAGGGATCGTGCTGACTGCAGAGGAGCAGAGGATGACTTTCGGGAGGATCCGTCAGTCGATACACACAGTGATCAGTGCGCTCACTTGTCATGCGGTCGACGCGGTACCTCCCGTAGCTATACGTCAGCACTAGCCACGCCCCTCCAGAGGTAAATTCCGCTAACCATCGGTTCATAATATATTTCCTTCTACGACATGCACCGTTTTACATCAATATGCTTCCGTGCAGCTTTCGCTACACCGTACCTAGATCCCTCCGGAGCTGGCACATCCATGCAAGGAGCGTACCACATCCGACTGCACGCGTAGCAGGGCATGACCATTGCCCCCGGAGCCACCACAGGAGGCCTTTCAGGTTAGATCAAAGTTTACTTTTACCTTGCAAAATTAAACTTTGCAATTATCAACATTTTTATGCATAGGGTTCCACTCTACAGCGCAGGGGATGTTTGCTGGTGCTGGCTCCTCCGCGTAGGGCGCACGCGGCAGCGGTTGGGCACAGCATCGTTTCGAGGGGGACGACTTGGAGGACGAGGACGAGGAGATCCACGAGATACTAAATACCTCGCAGCTGGAAGGAGCTCCGCCACCGTAGACACAGGACCCACCAGCTGCCACATCCGTGCAAGTGACCTACGTTGGCTGTGCCGTACCACCAGATCGGCTGACGTACTCCCAGGGCCAGGTGTGAGTGCAGGCTAGGAGGACGAAGAGGGCTAGAGGTTATGGTCAGGGCCCGTAGTACGTTGTACCAGTAGTAGTTCGCCTCTTGTATATCGTGTTTTATTAATTCTACGTTTACTGAAGAAACCCCTGTACGGTCAAGATGTCGACTAGAGGGGGGGTGACTTGGCGATTAAAAATAATTGCCCCCTTCAAATCGATGAAGCAATACACTTAGCTTGGCTACATTTATCCTCAACCACTCACAAAGGAAGAGAGAATGCTCAAAGAGTGTGAGGAAGCAAGCAAGAACTCAAGTAGAGTAAATGAAGTGCCAAGAAGATTTCTCTTGCTGCAGGTGGAGCGGTATTTACTAAGCCTCTTGTTGAAACCCGCTTTTGCAACTTGAGGAATGAGTTATGTCATAGATATCTCAAATGTCACTTGATCTCTTGCATTGTGCTTGTTTTTGGTGATTCTCTTTGTCCTTGTTTCTTTGGTCTCTCTCTTTGATTTTGTTGTTCTTTTGTGAAAATGGGGAGTATCACATTAAGGGGGAGTGTTGTATATCTCATATATGTAATACAATCTTTAGAGTGTGAATAAATTGATGAAAGTGCTAGAAGAGTGTTCAAAAGACCTAGTTTGACCAAAGTCAAAAAGTTGTGAAAAACTTTGTTTGTTAAAATCTACCGTTTGAAAAATGTTTCACATGGTATCTTATATGTTTTCCAAGCTTAACCTTGAAAGAAAAATAAATTCTAAAGAAAAATGCCTTTTTACCACTTTTTGGAAAAAACTAGAATCTTGTTTTTGATCAAATTGCCCTAAATCTCCAAAATGAGTTTGAATGAGATTTTGAAAAAGCTTCCAAAACAAATATGTTAGACTTGACTATTTCAAATGTTTTTGGTATTCAAACTTCTCTCAAAAATCAAATCTTTCTAAAGTTATTTGATTTCAAAATTCAACCAAATACTACCATAAACCATAATAGGTCATTTCTAGCACTTAAGTGAGAATTATTGCAAATTCCATAGTAAATCTCAAATATATAGAAATTGTCAATGTTTGAGCTCACACATTCAAATGACACCTTGTGTCATCTTGTTTTTCCCCGAGATCTTCAAAGCTTGTCTTGTGCCTTTTTGTGTGGTGGGATTTGCCTGTCCAAGGGCTGGAGGCAGGCAGATCAGGCACAGGCGGTCCGACCGGCGCTATACGCGTGGTCCGACTGGCTTGATGCCTTCTGTCCGACCGGCTGATGCCTTCGGTTCGACCGGGCCACGGGGTGGGGTCCAAGGACACCCAGATCTTATCCAATCGAACCCCCTCTTCCTCCTCTCTGACTTCTTCTTTCCCCAACTCGCCCCAAACTTCTCTCTCTCTTTCCCTCCAACCCTAACTCTCCTCTCCTCTATCTCCCCTTGGTTGGACCGGGATTTCCTCTCCGGTTGGGCTGTAAGTGATTCTCCTCCGTTCCCTCTCTCTATTCCATGGTTTGGTTTTGTATTTGATTGTGTTTTTGAACCGTGGATTGGAACCCTAGGTGGAGGGAGTGTGCTTCATCGATTTGCATCTCTAGAGGGGAGTTCTTGGTGCAAATCAAGTCTATTTCTTCTAGCAATCTAGTGGTAATCCCTCTCCCTTGCATCTAACTCAATCCCGTTCACCTCTTGATGCTTCTAGGGTTAGGGTTAGTTTGTTCTCTTGTTTCTCTCCTATATATGTGCAGAATGGCTATCTTGTTCATCTTCTATTCTCTCTAATCTTGTGCCATATTACTTCATCTCTTGTGTATGTGAAAAATTTTTGATGAATGGAAGTGTGCAATCTCGATCTGTCAGTGCCGGTCGGACCGGCCTGATGCCTTCGGTCCAACCGGCCTGCGGTCTGACCGACCAAGTCCATGCGGTCTGACCGCCCCTAGACTGAACAGCAACTTTCAATTATCAAATCTTTTTCTTTTACACTAACTCTTGCTGATCCTTTTCTTTGTCTCTTTCTCAGTCAATGGCTCCTCCTTGTAAGAAAATTGCGAAAGGACGCTCCAAGAAGCGTCATGATCCCGCCACTTCATCAGAGGAAGAAGAAATGGATGAGGATTATGTGGTGGAAGAGGAAGAGGAACACCATGAAATAGATGAGGTGAGGATGATGATGAGGAACAACCTATTTATCATCGAGGTGACCCAACTGCTCCACCTCCTTCGCTCTATTATTCAATGCCTTCTCAAGTGGATCCAACTATCAACTTCCGAGTGCGATTAAACAACCCTACGGAGTATATGCTTCTTAAGGATCATGATCAATTCAAGAGACCTCACGACTCCAACAATCCAAGATTCCACATAAACTTTCAGAAGTAAGTATTTGAGAAGGTCTACACTTCCACCAAGCCCTTTGCTGATCATAAGTACATTGTGTAGAAAGAGATAAATAAGATCTCGGAGTTTCAAGGGTTGCAGAATCTTTTTCGAGAAGTGAGAATTGACAAGTCTGTTGCTATCCATCAGGATTATGACCCCACTCTTATCCGTCAGTTTTACTCTACTATTTGGATAAATGAAGATTTCACTCAGATAAAGTGGATTAGTGGAGAGCTTAGGTGTCTGGCAACTAAGTGAGAGTTGCAAGAAGTGTTGGAGTTGAGATATCTTGAGGGTACACAGCTTCACTCTGATCTACACTACTCTCTAATATCTGTTCAAGACCAAGCTCAATTCTACAACACAAATGTTCATTGTACATTTGGAACCGTCACTGGATTAAAAACTGTGCCAAGTGTAATCAACTGGATTGTGAGAGCTTCTATTGTCCGAAGGTGTGGCAACAAGGATGCCATTCGTGATATCACATGACATGTAATCAAAGCTATCATAAATAGAATTCGGTTTGATGTTGCCGACCTTATTTTTAGAGAGATGCATATGTCAAAGAACACCCTTGGACAAGGTATATATTATGCTCAATTCATAATGAAGCTTATCCTTGCAAAGTGTGGAAGAATGGGCAATAGAACATCTCGCCATAAGGAGTATAGGCCCCGGCTTCCACCAAATGCTCCCTTCGGGCGGTCCTTTGAGGGCGGTCAATCTTCTCGTTTCGCTCAACCTCAAGGGCCTTCTTTTGATGATCATCCTCCTTCTCCGCTACCTCCACAGGATTTTGGTCAGTTCTTCTCTCCTCAATATGCATATTTTGGGATGCAGCCAATGGAGTATTTCAATCCGGTCATGGGAGCTCTTAATGCCCTAAATGAGAACTTCACTTATTTGAATAACGGATTGAGGAGATGACTCAAGAAGTGAGAGGCTTACGCAGTAATGTTGGAACTTTGCAAAATTCTTTTGATCGTGTTGAAGGTTGCATGGATGGTTTGGAGCAACGTATGAGGATTCTAGAGACCTCCCATCCGGTTGTCTACCATCGTCACCATAATGCGCCTTCCTCCCCTCCTCCTCAAGATTGAAGACCCTTGTTGGTGATTAATGCTAAAATTGGGAGAATTGGGAGTTCTCGTCAAAGGAAAAAGGAGGAAAATCGATCTATCTTCTTGTTTTGAGAGGGTCTAGTCTTTTTAGCTATTTACAAGGTTAAGGTGGTTGGTCTATACTATGTATGGGGTAAGCTTGGGATATACTATGTATTTGTGCCTTGGCGAGCTTATTGGACCTTTTTATTATTTGTCAGCTTTGTTGTAATAGGATAGTTAAACTCTCATTTGTCTCCTTTAGACTTTATTGCTACTCGAAATTTATCTTGTTTGAGCTATCCTATTTCTTTGATTAAGTTCAAGCTGTTGTTATTTATCACGCTCTATTATTTTAAATTGATGGAATGCAAATCATATTGCAAACCCCTCTCGTCGCCGTTGTGGCTCTTGTGATTGTCGTGCACATGTTTAGGGGGAGTCTATTGTATGATTTGCCTTCGTGTATTGAACTTCATTTATAATTTTGCTTTATATGCGGTGTTTGTCATTAATTACCAAAAAGGGGGAGATTGAAGCATCTAGGCTCCATTGTTGATTTTGGTAATTGATGACAAGCGCAAAAACTAGCCGTTGGGGGTGAAATCCCCCAACTTAGGTCATTTTCGGTCCAACCGCAGGCAAAGGATCGGTCCAACCGGGTTTAAATTCAACAGCTAAAAAATACCAGCCGGTCTGACCGGCACCCTATCTCATTTGCGCTGTCGGTACTGGACGCGGCCGGTCCGACCGGGTGGGGGGGAGGCGGTCCGACCGCCACCCCCACTAGAACTCCCTGTCGATTCTGGATCCGGCCAGTTTGACCGGGTAGGGGAGGCGGTCCGACCGCCACCCCCCTATAACTCCCTATCGGTACTGGATCGAGCCAGTCTGACCGGCCAAGGGTGTGCGGTCCGATCGGCATCCGCATCACAATTCCCCAGGAGGTTCTGGATGAGGCCGGTCTGATCAGCTGGGACAGCCCGGTCAGACCGCTGAGCAACAAAGATCAAGGAAAATAGATGGACCAAGCATGCATGACCTAGTGCAGCAATTTGATTACTTCTTCGCCAAGGTTACCACCTCTCTTAATAGTACGGCAATGCTAAAAGAAAAAAAATAGCTTACTCTACATCGCTCTTCACCTCGATCATTTGAGCAAACCGCTAATTTGTTCGTCCTCGCTCCATAGCTTTGCGCCATCAAATTTAATTGGTGGTCATCCTCCTTGGCATGTGGACCTAACTTTTTTTTGCATATACTCAAACACAATGGTTAGTCCACAATTAGCGCTTGTCATCAATTACCAAAATCAACAATGGAGCCTAGATGCTTCAACCCCTTTACTTCATTTACGCTCGTCGATCAAACGATGTACTCCTCACGATCTACGTTTGCGACGAAACTGATCAAAAACATGAATTTTCAAGTTTCAACCTCATGGCGAAAGTAGATTCCGAGCGATGATAACCGAGCACACGTTAATTGCTTACGAATGTAATGAAATTATCCATCCAACGAGTACAAACGGCACATGAAACGTTTCTAGTTATTGTTATTAGATGCCTTAGGGTATTTCAAACGGATATCCGACTAGATATGCAACTACTGTGTACAGCGTGGGTACTTCCCCTTTCTCGCCGCCTCCGGCCCAGCTTAATTTGCACGTAATGCCCTCTCCTGCTTCCTCTCCCTCTCTGCCTCACGGGCTTCCTTCCCCTGCCGCTCCTTCTCCTCCTTCCTCTTCTGCTCAGCCTCCCACTCTTCTTACACCGCCCAACGACGTTCGCACCGCTCCTGTTCCAATCTTTTAAACTGCGAAGAAACTTTGCGTCCTGTGAACGGATCTCCGTATCTATCCACTGCACAAAGTCGCACAGAGGCGGAGGAGGCTTCGGTGCCTTGACATATACAAATTTGTTAGCTCAAAGGTTCAAATATTTTGTACTACAAGATAATTCGTATTACCTCCATTAGCTTCTGCGCCTTTCCCTTCTTCCCTTGTGGTTTCGGCTTCTCCGGGGAGTACGCATAATTAACACGCATCCAATATCTTTGTCGGTATGTGTAATCCTTCTCACTTATTGCAATTATCTCCACACCAACACATCAGCGAAGGCACGCCAATCGGAGGTCGTAGATGACTGGACATACCGAATACATCCATAGCAACCTACATTATAACCAAATAAACGCAAGTTATAACTCGCTAGGCCAAAAATACCTTATACAACTACATACCTAGGGTATACTACACATGACTACAAAAAATGAAATGTCATCGTCCTCATTTCCATCTCTCTAGCGTTTCTCAAACTAGTGCTACTCATCTAATAAAAAAAACCTAACTTCTCTCATGCGCCCTATCAATGTCCTTAGCCGTTATGCTCAACTTCAATAGATCTACACCTCGTGGACCAAACCTAACATTTACTTACCTGTGAAATAAATAGTACAATACTACACATACTACATTATTTGATAAATAGAAATGGAAATTGCAAAGAGCCATAAAATATTACCTGTAGACGAATCCGTAAACTGGCAGGGTTTCGCCGCTTTCGTTCGCCTTCGCTCTCAACTCTCTCTTCTTTTTTCTGTTATTTTTGTGAATTTTATGAATATTTTGGAGGCTAGGAGGGGGTTTTATAGCGAGCCATAAAAAATCCCCTTCTGGGAGGACGATTTTTTTTGATAAAAGGGCTAATTTGCAGACGGCCCCCTGGTCGCCCAAAAACCACCCTCTACGAGGGCGGTTTTTGGGCGACCAGGGGGCCGCCTGTAAATTGGTCTGCCCCACGGCCGGTATTTTGCAAGCGGGGTCGGTATTTTGTAGGCGGCCCCCTTGCCGCCCTCTGAGAGGGTGATTTTTGGGCGGCCAGGGGCCGCCTGCAAAAGTACTGACGGTCGTTGGCTGCTCGGCCTACGGCTGTTAGCCTGTAACACCCTGAAATTATCCCTATATAAAATATTGTGCAAAAAGGAATTTTCAGAAATGGAATTAAAAGTCTCAATGGGTGAAAAGAATAAAATCTGGGAAAAATCTAAAGAAAAATGGGCTTGAAAATAATTTTATATAATTCTTTGCTTAATTATTTAATTTCTGGAATTTTCTGGGAATTAATCGATTAAGGGAAGCATCTTTGGCAAAATAAATAAGCTCATAGCAGTAAAATAAAAAGAAAAAGGTTTTTAATCCCCTTCGCAGCCGCTGGGCCAGATCTCGGCCCGTTGCCGTGCCCGCGCCCTCTCCAGTGCCCGTGCCCGCGCCCCTGTCGTGCCCGCGCCCTCTCCAGTGCTCGTGCCCGCGCCCTCTCCAGTGCCCGTGCCCGCGCCCGCGCCGCCGCCTGTCGGGGTCGTCGTCGTCTTCCTCGCGCTCGAAGGCGCTGTAGCACCCGAGCGCCGCCGCCGCGAATCTCGCCAAATCCGTTCGCCTCGGACTCGTTCTCTCCGTATTGGTTGAGGGAAAACCGAGTCCTTATCCTCCTCTACCTAATCCCCAAGAATCCGGAGCTGAATCGTGCGTGGAACGGAGCCCCGAAGCCTCCCGAGTCGGTCTCCTCTCTCTCTCTCGTCGCCGCCGTAAAACTCGCCGCATCCGAGCCGGAGTCCTCTTCTCTTTGCCTTTAATAGCGAGCCTGGAACCCCTAGGGTCGTTTTCGCCCTTTAGATCGAGCTCGAGCTAGCCCTAGCCGCCTCCCCGCGCCTTGCGCTTGTTCCGCCGCCGCCGCCAGGTTTCGGTTGCGCGCCGCCGTCGCCTCAGCCGCCGTCGGAGTTCACCGCCGCCTCGGTTAGGTTCGCAGGGTCCCGCTGAAGCCAGGCCGCCGCCTCGTAGCCCTCGGAAGCCGCCATAACACCGCCGTCGACGAAGACCCGAAGCCCTTCGCCGCCTCAAGCTCGCTGCCGGCCGTCTCCGTCGCCGTTCTTCGCCGTTTCGCCCTCGGTAACGATCGCCTCGACCTCCTTTACCTTTTCTCGCTCGCCTAGTGCGTCGCCGCGCCGCCGATCGCCATCGACCATCGGGTTTAGCGCCGCCGCCGTCGCTGTAGCCGTCGCCGTGGTCGCCGTTGTGGGCGCCAGCTCGGTGCCGTCTCGTCGCCGTAGGCCGATCCTTTCGAGATCGATGTGAGCCGTCGGACCCTATCAGTTAGATCCCACCCGTTCGATCCAAACCCTAGAGCCCTAGCCGTCAGATCTGTCCCGTGGACCGCGGTGGACTCGGTTCACCTTGGACCAGACCCCTTGCCTCGCACTGACAGTGGGCCCCACTGGTCAGCCGAGAGTTCCCACTCTCCTGTGACGCCCTAAATGCCTTTTTCGAATAAAATTAATTCATTTATGATGCAATAAATCAGTTAATTCTGTTGCATAGGCTATAAAGGGTTAAAACTTCTAAAAATCATAATTAATTCATACGAACTCGGTTTGAGGTCGTTCAAGTCTCTAATTTCTCTAAAAATCATGAACTATCCATTAAAAATATAATATTGTACTGTTCATGTGTGTTGATGTACTATTTTTGCTTGTGTCGTTATTTGCCTATAGCTACCGACGTTCAGGAAGTGACGCAGTTTGTCGAAGCAGGTGTCGAAGACTGTGTGGAGCTGCAAGGCAAGTCACACAGATTCCTCTTTCTCATTGAACATATTGTTCCTATGATTAAAGCTATGTTTTCTTTCAACGCTGCATTTATTTTGGAATGTCATCGGGACAGGAAAACCCTAACCTTTGTTTATGGCCCCTTTGATTTGATCACATGACATTGTACCTATGGGATAATTTTGACTAGCTACCTTTATTTATTGGTTAGCTAGAATAACTCTAGGACCCTGCTTAGCCATGCCTAGCAATTAATAGAATAACTTATGGGTTGTCATAATAATTTCTATACTATTCTTCAGTCACATGAAATGATGATCCCTTTACGACATGGTCGTACAAGGACAACTTAATGGTTCACTAAAACTTGAATAAAAGGTGGGTCACGAGCACCAAGGTTGTGTTTGTTGCTAGCGGTGCTCGTGACAGTTAAGGACCGGTTCGTGGACTACTTGTTGCGAAGCAACACTCGTGCTAACCACAAGCTAGTATGGGCTAGCAGGAGTTTGAAGTGTTCCGAGTTCAATAGGAGGCACCAGGGCGTGTTTGTGGCTGGTATAAGTCCACACATGGCAGTGCCAATAAGGCCATGCTTCGGGCGTCGGACCGTCTTGCGGGGAGGGCATTGATCACCCCTACCGGAGACCGGAGGTTCAACGGGAGGCTCTCCTATTGGGCGAGTTACATGAATGATCCTGTTACAATTCCTTATCGAGATACCGTGGTGGTATTGAGGGGCATAGTGATGTGCTGTGGAGTTGTGTCTCGTGGGTAAATTGGTACATCTCTGGCCAGAGTAAAACTATTCGGATAGCCGTGCCCACGGTTAAGGGCGAGCCTAGCAATGTTTCTGTGATTAGTCCCACACTACTTAAATTTAATAGTTGAACAGTGGAACATGTGTAGCTCCAGGTTGGAGTGGTTGGGCCTATACCGTTTTGGTGAGCGGTATAGCGTTGATTAATACTGTTATTTAATTACTGTTTTATTACTCTCTCAAATGTTTTATTAAATGCTTTTATGCAATTATGAGCCATACTATGCCCTCCTTTGTTATCCCGTGCACTTGCATATTTGCTGTGTGACTTACGGAGTATGTCATATGCTCACCTTGTAATCAACAACCATTCAGAGGAGGACTACAGCGAAGAGGACTACCTGGAGGACTAAGAGGGAGCCCAGTCAAGTGCGTGGAGTGGGAATCGTCACGCTGTTGTTTAGTTATCCGCTGCTAGAACCTTATTGTACTGAGAGGTACCATTCACCTCTGTAATAAATGCTTACGCTATGTAAACAATTACTTTGATTATCAATTTTGTCATGTGTGCCTCGGTTGATTCCTGGACGAGGATTTACACACAATAAAACTCTAGAATTTTGGATGGAAATTCTGGGCGTGACACAGCCACGTCATTAAATCGCCCTTTGAGAGAGTGATTTCATAAAAAACGCCCACTAGGAGGGCGTTAGGAGTATATTTTTGTAAATTTTTAAAACAAAATTGTATTTTTGTAAATATTTTATTAAAAAAATATAAAAATATAAAAATTCGAAAAGAAAAACCTAACCTGTGTGCACTTGGGCTCCCATTTATTGCCCAAAGGTGTTCTTATGGGCTGCAATTACGGTCCTTACGGATGGGCCAACATTCACCGACAACTCTTAAGGCTCAACTCCATAGTATGATTCAGCATTTCAGCCCACGGCAGAGTGTAGTCAATTTGACGAATCCCATGTCTCTGCCTCAAAAACTAGTGAGGTGACTTCCTGCAGCTGGTTTTTACCTGCTTGATAAAAATGAGATTGATAATTAAGTGGATGTACTCCCATGTGCGTTAGAGTCAACATAAGTGTACTTTTATATCTACCAGTACAAGTATGATACACAAGATGCAAATTAATTTTATTTGTAATATGAACAATGGGACGTGCATGTAGTCACGGGATCTGTTGGGTATAATATGCATACCATGTGGGATCAGTTGATAAGTACTCTCTCCGGTTTTTAATAACCGACATCGTTAACTTTTAACATGACGTTTGTCTATTTGTTTTATTTAAAAAATTTAAGCAAATATAATTCATTTTGTTGTGACTTGGTTTATTATTAAAGAAACTCTAGGCATGACTTATATTTTTTCATATTTATACTAATTTTTTAAATAAGACGAATGGTCAAACATTACGATAAAGGTCAACAGCGTTATTTATTAAAAATCAAAGATAGGATGATGATAGGATATTGATGATGGGATATTTCTTTTGTGTAGTCTTAGAAAAACAACCTTATTTCTCAAAACTAGTGTCGATGATTCAACCTTGGATGCTACTAGGAATGCAAAACATGTTGTGTGTTCTGGAATGTAATTGGAAGAATACTACATTTAATTTGCAGCTAGAAAAATATATATTTTGCAGCTCTTAAACTTTCACCCAAAAAATTGCATACTGTTCAACCCTAAACAATCAAAGCCTAGTATTTATCAACCTTGGACCAGATTTGGAGTGATTTTGAGTTTCATGGTGCTAATGTGGAAGTAGTCGAAGGCTAAAATGACTTTTTTAAAATTTGCAACTGGTTTAACAAATAAAAATTCTCATTGACATAGAAAATTTTTAAAACCTATATAAATTTTTAAGTACTCACGATACATGAATTTGTGTGCTGGATGCAAATAGGTGCGATAACTTATAAATCGTTCATTCTGGTATAACATGTATTGTTTTGGGTTTGAATATACCTTGGATTGGGTTCAATTAGCTCAAGAGTAGTAGAATAAATTCTGGATTGTATATTGGCTTCTTTAATTACTTGGACCTTCATGGTGTAAGTGGACCGACCCTCCACTTACACCCCTATGTATTTTTTCTGAGGGGCTTAGGTAATAATGTGTCCTTCATCCGTTCACCAAGAAGTATCTAATAGAAAGAGGAGAAGTAAAGAGATAAGAGATGCCTATATAGGGGGATATAGGTCACAAGAGAGTGTTTTTCTAGTGATTCCCTCTCACCGTGAATGGTGAGAGAGGCACTAAAATTCTATAAAAAAATAATACAGGGACACTATATGAAGAATAATTATTTTTCGACTATATAGATGGGAAGATTGTTATTTTTTCTTAGCTATATATGCCCCTCTCGCTGTAAGACTAGTCCCAGTGCATATTTCATAGAGGTTTCATACACATTAAATATGGTGACATATCAGCATATATGATGACATAGCAAAAAATTAAAGAGGAGAGAGATGAGAATAGTTTCACTGGGATGAAATTGGTACTCACCGTTTCTAACACGTTGGAAACCGTGTGAAACTCCTGTTGAGAGGGTTTATATCTTATCTCCACATGTTTCATCAATTTCCATTGGTCACTTAGATACAACATTTAAATAATATGCTAGCATATGAAACCGTGAAATAAAACTTTGCATTAAGAGAAGTAGTTTTATTCATTAACTCAAATATTCTTAGATGATATGACACTCTTAAAAACCGTACAATAAAACCTTACATTAAAAATGGCCTAAGTTGTGGGAAAGGCATTAAGTATCTAAAAAATGCAGTAGTGACACTTGAACGAAATTATGTTTTGTGTACACAGATAGAAAGCTTTGCATTCCCAAATCCCAATAAGGATTTTTCTCTCAAAAAAATAATTGAGTCATAGGCATGAAAGATACCGTTCCGGAAGCTGATGTAAGTGTGTTCACACAACAAAAACCACCATGTTTTACTCCTCTAATTCCTGTTTCTTTAATCATTTCCACAGATGCACTAAATGTATGGGGGCCGACCGGCCAGTCGAGGTATTTATTTTGGACTGCGATCACGTAATTGGCCGGTTAACACTAATTTACACTAACTTGAAGGTTTTTTAAAGACCATGTTGGCAAATTGTGGCCAAGATAATCCATATTTGACTTTGCCAGAGGTATGGGAGTGGACGTGTACAGCTCGAGATTATATATCGGACGCTGAGATTATATATTAGGCATGATAAGGCTTCAAACCAAGCTTGCTCTCGCAAATGCCAGATCGGGCAACAACTATGGTAATATCAATAAAAATTACACCACTAGGGTATGGTTATTATAGTTAAATTGCCCATCTTTGTTTCTTTAGGCCGATGTTATGAGAAATTTTCTTGTTTTTAATTAAGCTATAATTTTCTAATTCGTAGTCATTCGCCCGTAACATCTGTAATATTTAGCTAGTTTCTTTGAGACAAAGGTCAGAATAAATTTCATTATCTTAAAAAAAAATAGTCCGTTCTTGGTGATTTATCTCCCTCTTTTGGTTCTCCACTCATGTGCATACGCACATAAGACACATGCACGAAAGTATATAGTAGGTGAATGATGGAGACAGATCTAAGGCGAAGGCCATACAATGGTATTGATCTTTTTCAACTACGTATGTATCTAATAATCATTTTCTTGTGTTTATATATAAACAGTACGAGGGTTCTACTCTCTAGCTATCCAGTCAAAATATATGATGTTTGAATTTTTTTAGCTGTGTTCACTGAGGGTGTGTTCTAAAGTGCTTAAATATCTTAGCTTATTCCGACGTGCAAAACGAGATAAACCATTAGCGTATGATAAGTAAGTATTAATTATTTCAAACTTAAAGAATGGATTAATATGATTTTTTTGAGAAACTTTTATATAAATTTTTTATAAAAAACATATCTTTTAGTAGTTTGGAAAACATACTCACGAAAAATGGAAAACATACTCACGAAAAATAGGGAAGAAGCTAAATTCATAAGCCGTTTAGAACACAACCTGAGACGTTCATAACAACTAGTATTTAGCATTGCTTAGTAAGGAACAGATGGACGTCCGGATCGAAAAGATATTCTGGTTTTCTTATAATTGTTTAGGACTAGATGATGGAGTGTTCTGTTGGGATCGCGGTAAACTAACTTCTTCTCCACGCGCTGAAGCTGCAATCTATCTCTATATTTTTGTTCTAATATGTTATGTACAATAAAAAAATTGACAAGTTATGCACAGTGACAGATATAGCTGAAAACATATGAGACAAACTAGGGTCAAAAAAATCTCTAAATTTTGCAAACATTTATGAAATGAAGAAAATTGGGTAGTTCCATAAAAATTGTGGGGTCAACTCTTTAATGTAGTTATGCTACTTGTGTAATTTAGTGACAATTGAATTATTAAGCCAAAGCCTCATGTAGTTTAGTTCCATAAACCGATACCTATACTAATTGGATATTTTCTGTGAGCTCTCACTTAATCAGAAAGACTTGACTGTTAATTAAATAGATTGTGCTATCTTAACCATAGGTTACACAGTCCTATATATGTTTACCGTCATGGGCCTTTTTAAGCCCATCTAATCTCTTGCCCACCGTAAGTACAAATTATTTTTTTTCCTCTACACCGATCCTATCCCTGTATCAATGTCAAGCTATCAGCAATCTCTCCGTATCGATCTCAGGCTATCGGCAATCAGCAAAGAGGAGCACGAGCAGATGGGACTTCACCAGCGACGGACCGTCGTCATGACAATGTAGTTCAGGTTTGCCCTTTCTTCTGGTTGGCAGCAACTAAGCAGATGGTGAACATGGTAGCACACACTACCACAGAAATACACATACGTACCACTTTATTAACGTCGGAATACAAAAACGTAGCACTGATAGGGGGTTCCTGCCTAAAATCCATCCCCTCGCTCTTCGAATTAAAGACTCGACACTAATGCCAAAATATCAGTACCGGGTTTTTCCCTCAATAGGGACTGATGAGAGGGCCCCTCATCAATCCTAGTTTTACCCTTCAATAGACACTGATGCATTCCATGTCAGTGCCGATTGGGGACAAGACCAACTATTGATGATGTCTCCAGGTGACTATTTAGGCGGGAGACCTATCAGTGCCAAGTCAGCCTCCAACCGGTACTTGTGATGGGGCTACATAATAGCCGTACCCTTCCACCAATCTCGAGTAGGTGGAAGATTTTGTATTTTTTTTCTCATCTTTGAGCTCTTCTCTCGATATATAATCAATCAAAGGTTAGTGGATCAGTAGATTTTGTCTTGTCACTCTTAGTGTTAATTTGCTTGATTTGATATGTCTACTTGACATAATTAATTGTTCACTTAGAGTTTTATTTAATTTGTTCTCTCTCGATTAGACATTCAATTAGCCGTCGTGATAATTGTAATATGTGGAAACTGGTTAATTAGCATCAAGTGATTCTTATGTGTCTTATTTACACATGCACATCAACCTAGATAAATTAGTGACTTATTGTAGACTCCCTTGCTCTTAATGTTAATTTATTTTATTTGTTGTAGCTAGCTAGTGCACATAATTACTTGTTCACATAGAGCTTAATTTAATTTGTTCTCTCTCAATTAGGCGCTCAATTAGTGCCGGGTAATAGTTGCAATATTGTGAAAACTTAATTAATTAGCGTCAACATGATTTATTATTATGTAAAAAATAACCATTACAAGTTTTATCCTCTCTCTAGTGTACATACATTTAGATATTGTCTTTTATTTTTTAAGTATGTAACTAAACTACAAGGAGAAATTTATTTTTTAATGGCACATTTGAAACATTTTTATTAATTTTTTAAATTGTACGGATGGATCGAGAGTGAATGTACAATTTGAAACATGCCTCCATAGAGTATATTACAAGAATAGCTACATTCCTACCGAAGACTACCTAACAGGCTAAACAAGTTATCTGTTCACGGGGCAAGAAGTGCAAAAGATACATACATGCAAATGACTGCATCCTTTATCATAAACAATATGCAAATCTAGATGCGTGATAGTGGGACTTTGCCAGCAACGGTAACACGGCAAGAAATAAACATGTAATAACCTTTCTTAGTTCCAATATGATGATGTCACTATACATAAGTTTTCTGAAAAAAGGATCGATCTTGTAGTTATTTTGATGCTTTCTTAGTCAAATATAAGAATAGATGCTATACTCCAGTTTTGGTTACATGGTTCGATGTGCTATCTTTGTTAATGAAGATTTGGTTTGAACTTTTGTGTTCCTATAATTCGGTTACATGTTTCTCGTTTGAAACTCTCGCCTACGTTGTCATTTGCACCTAAATGAGATGTTAATCCACATATCCATAGGTTCGCTTGCACATAAGAAGACTCATCCATGGTTGTCATCTACACAATCCACACAAGTATTCCATCAAACTTGCATGTTTCTCGATTTCAATTTTGTTTAAAATAATCAACTATATGTTGCTGATCTTTTGCCTATCAAGTGAGTTGTTTTTATCAAGGTCGGGTGACATCAAAAGTCTGTTAGTTCACTAAAAACTGAGTTGTTTCATGATAATTTTAAAGCATGGAACTTATATATACTGATCTATATTTTCATGAACATAACCAAGCAACTAATAATTAATTTTCCATATGTCCTGTTTGTAGTCCGTGTGTGCATGTAGTGTGCCGTTGATTAATGATTTTTGCGTCATTGAATTTTGATCCAATGTCAAATATGCATAGGTTTTATGACATCATATAACCAACTTTGGTGACGGTTCTACTCAGTCCGTGAGATCGAAGAAGGGGATTGGGGATTTAGGAAAAGGTCGAGAGTGAGTATATGCTTTGTATAACAGAATAACCAAAACTAAAAGCATTTTCTATTATTATCTTAACTTTAAAATAAGTGACAGTCCAACCTTTTTCGATGGGTTGAGTAAGAAAATGCACTCTAAAAAGTAGAGTGGATCCTATAGAAGAAGAAAAATTAATGCAAATATAAATTTTGCAGTTTGAAAATTACATTATCATTATTTATGGCCTTGCATACAATAGTCCAGTAATACTTTTTTAAGATTTAGTACAATTATAAGTGATTTAATATTTCAATGTTAAGTTTAATTAATTAGTCTTTTATTAATCATAGTACCATCCAAGAGATTTTAAGAAAAAAACTTTTAACCAACTTATTCAGCCATATATATTACTAGAATTTTATTTTCTTCAAATAACTAAGACATTAATGATATTTGCCCGTGCAACGCATGGATTGGCGCATAGTAATGCTACATTTTTGGTCATTTGCTTGTACTTCTAATACAAGTAGAAATTGACATCATAATTACATTGATGAGTTGAGAGCAACTATGTTTATTTTTATTTTAGTTGTATGGAAGATGTACACACGCGTAAAAACACTGCCTTGTCACACCACAAACATGCTTGCTTCCACGAGTGCATCCAACTAACACCTGCAATAAATACATATAATCACTACTACAAAAATGGTTTTTGCCAACAACTCCCCTCAGACAACGCCAGTAGACCAAAATTCTAGCAGCCTGTGTTAAGTGAGATGGGAGTGACAGTCACGATCTGCCTGCGAAAAACAATTAACAAAAGCAGAGGCCTAAGAAGATCCCATGCGAAAATTGAGCTATTTCTACCGATAGAGTGTTAAGAAGCCTACATGTGGTAATCATGTTTACACTAGTGGGTATTTAAGAGCACCTACTTTGGAAATTGAGCTATTTCTACAGGTGGGGGCTTAAACAGGCCGCCTCTGTAATAATGTTTCCACAGACGGCCAGTTAAGTGGGCCGCCTATGTTATATTCTTTCATCTTCCTCTCGTCCATCACACCGGCATCGGTAATCGAGTCAGTGGTTGGACGCCCGTCACATCCTTCATTAGCGCCCCTCTCCGCATTCTCCATATCCTTTCCCATATATAGAAAAAATGCCATCGCTTGGTTTTCTCTACCGCCCCATTATCCACCACATCCCTGCTCTCCTCTCTGCCGCATCCACTCTCCAATCTCTGGCCATGGAGGGAGACCAGACGACCTCCGAGTACTACCTCATGGAGTGCATGTCGCCCCTACTAGAGTGCTCGGATGCCGATGACGAGGCGGAGGCAGTGCGCCCTACGGACCCTATAGAGGTGCGCACGGTGGATGAGGCCACCCGCGAGGTGTGGGTGCCATGGGCCCCGGATACCTCATGACAAGCATATGGGCCACTCGGATAGAGGATGGGCCTAGCCTTGTAATTAGAGATATAGCTAAATTCGGCAGACTTCGCCTTGTATAGAAAGGAATATACAGTCCTAGTCGGGTGCGTTATATCTCTAAGGGGAGATCTCCTAGTCGTAATCCGATGGGGACTCCTACCTTGTAACCCTGTCCCCCAGTATATAAGGGGAGGCAGGGCGCCCCATGAGGGCAGGTTGAGTTGGTTCACCAGAATCACCACCACAAATCCTCAAAGGAATAACACCACAACTGGACGTAGGGTATTACCTCACATTGAGGGCCTGAACCAGTATAAAATCTCCCTGTGTTCCTTTGCAATCCACCGAGTTTCCATCCGCCGAGTAGCCCCATATATTTATTGCCGGTGTAAAACATCGACAGTTGGCGCGCCAGGTAGGGGCTTCGGCGCGATCTACATCTACAAGCTCGATGGATCCAGCAACCGAAGTCGACGGCGGCAAACTCCCCCCCGGAGATACAATCGCATTCAGAAGCCTTGACTTCGTCGCCGACCAGATCGGCAATCTCACCCCGGCCGACATGGACCCGATCCAACCGGCCGAGGAACCAGCTGACTCCGCGCCAGTCGGCCCACATGACGCTGCGGCAATCTTCGACGACATGCTGCGGCGATCTCCAATACGCCCGAGTCCAGGG
The DNA here is from genome assembly GCA_003991445.1 of Oryza meyeriana var. granulata. Lineage (NCBI taxonomy): Eukaryota > Viridiplantae > Streptophyta > Magnoliopsida > Poales > Poaceae > Oryza > Oryza meyeriana. The sequence continues at coordinate 29,228 of RYFJ01002251.1, forward strand.
ACAACTCTTCCTTCCAGTGTTCGATTCGGACTTGGTTCTGAGCCAGCCGAGATCGGGCCGAGAAGGGAAGAGATCGTCAACTTCTCGTTCGGACTCGGCGACGCCGCGGATATCTACAATCTACATCCGACGCGGCAAACCCGATCCCCTGGAGTTCGACTCGGATACGGCTCCGAGCCGCTTGAGATCGGATCTAGGGAGGTCGGAGTTACAATCACCCCCATCAACTATTCCGACTACGACTCTCAGTCGGACTACGACTCCCAGTCGGATTCCGACTCCAAGTCGGATACCAGCTCGGCAAGCTTCACTCCGCCACGAGAAATCTTCATGGCATCCAAAGGCTCTACTCCTACTCAGGAATCACGCCGACTACACGAAAAACAAGAGGAGGAGGCCTGCCGTCTGCGAGAACAACAGGAGGAAGAAACAAGACGCCTGCACGCCCACAACGACGGCCTACGCAGGGCTGGGCGAACCGCTCAGCAACAAACCCTCCAAACAAAAGTCGGCGACCACAACGTCTTCGTCACGCCACAGCAGAACGTCGTGGCAGCCGTAACCCTACTGGACATGGTCCAGGTCGGGCCTGATCACCAGGCCACCCCGACGATCGCAAGGATAAAAGCCATGCTTACCGCTGCCGCATGTCAGCAGCACCAACAGTCGGGCAACACACTCGTACTGACCAAGTCAATCAACTTCCCCAGCGGCAGTCTCATCCACCTCAAAGCGACGTCGAGCGGCCGGCTCTAGTCGGCAGCACGCGGAGTCAAGCCAGACGTCACTCGGCAACCACAACAACCGGCAACGTCGAAGCGACCGTCGGGACAGCCAGGACCTCCGAGACCGACTGCGGCGCGACCTTCAGCAAGACATTAATGCTCGGCGCCGCAAACGAGAAGAAGACGAGCGACGCCAACTGGAAGACGAGAACGAGCAATTCGGCCTCCACTACGAGCGGTTTCGCCGCCGTAGTCGAGGTCGGAGTCCTCATGAAGACGACGGAGTACCGGCCTTCACTCAGGAGCTACAACAAGTCGACTGGCCGTCAAGTTTCAAGCCTACAGGCATCAACAAATACGATGGCAAGACTAATCCCGAGTCCTGGCTCACGGTCTACACTCTGGCGATTCGAGCAGCTGGGGGAAATCAGAAAGTCATGGCTACCTACCTCCCAGTCGCTTTAGCCGACTCAGCGAGGACATGGCTAGTAGGACTTCCCAAGCAATCAATCGACTCCTGGGGAGAACTCCGGAAACGCTTCATCGCCAACTTCCAGGGAACATACGAGAGGCCATCTTCCGAGTACGACTTATATCAGTTGCATCAAAGGAAGAACGAGTCTCTTCGTGACTTCATCAAGAGGTTTTCTGAGAAGAAGAACTCAATCCCAAACGTCAAGGATGAGGTCGTCATCGCCACCTTTCAAAAAGGAGTCAAAGACACCTCGTTCATCGACAAATTCACGCGGAAGCCTCCCAACTCTGTCAAGGCCCTATTCGACATGGCAAACAAGTACGCCGACTCGGCCCACGCTGTTGCCGAGACCCTCGATGACAAGTCACCCTGACAGAAGAAACGGGACGACACCGACAACGCGGTCCCGACTAAAGCTGGGAATCGCAAACGCAAGTCAGACGGCTCCATTGTGGCAGTCGGTCACAACCGCCTTCGACCTTCAACAACTGAGGATTATCAGAACAACAAGTGACATGCTCGGGGGCTCACAAGCTCAAACACGAGGATGGCATCCCCACTCCCAAATACCGAACAGCTAAGTCGCTTTCTGATAAACATCTCCTCACTCGGCCTTGCTAGTGCCACAGCCGCTTACACCTAATAGGTGTATAAGCTGCGCATTTACTTTTTTCCGTTTTTGCTCTTAAATGATTACAAAAGTACTCGAGTAGCATAAATCTCGATCCGTGAAACTCTGCTCCATGTAAGACGAACTCAAGTCACCCAAAACGCGTGCCTGGGAAAGAGCCATGAGCCAACTCCCGACGCTAGGGGGCTATGACTAGTCGGGCAGAGTGCTTAAACGTAAGGGTCAACTACTCGAGGAAATTAATATCAAAAAGAGGAAGAACACGTATTTACATACATTGTAAAATACATTTTATTCGGGTGATTATTTCCATCATCAGATGCTACTCATCCGATATCTTTATATTGCAGGTCCAGCTCCGGATACGCGTGACAGGAACTCAGGGCTGCGAGCCCATCTCCTACGCTCGGGGGCTGGACAAGTCTGCCAAAATACACTCGGGATGCTCCATGAGGGCTACTCACCGAGTACTTGCGCCAGTCGGGACGTCATCTTCCCCGACTACGCTCCATGCGAGCCAACAATTGGCCCCCGGCGCCAGTCGGGGCTGTATACCACTCGGCTAAATAGGGTATGCCCCATGAGGGTCGCCAGCCGAATCCTACGCTAATGCTAGGTTCGGGTACCTTATTTGGTCACGGTTCTGTCAGGTTGGGTACGCCCCATGAGGGTCGCTAGCCGAATCCTATGCTAATGCAAGGTTCGGGTGCCTAGCTTGGCTATAATTCTGTTGGATAGGGTACGCCCCATGAGGGTCGCCAGCCGAACCCTCTGCTAATGCAAGGTTCGGGTACCTTGTTCGGCTTTACCCAAGTCAGGGAAGACTTATATCGTCAAAGTGCATCCGGAGTTCTCATGCACTGTGTCACACCTGAGGAGGGCAAGCAGATCCTGCATTATACCCACTCAGGCTTACGTGGCGACCAGTTTGCATCCAGAACGTAAGTCGGAAAGGCTTGCGAATAAGGATTTCTCTGGCTGATTGCGGTTACCAACACCAAAAAACTCATCCTGACATGCGATGGATGATACTTCTCTAGAGCTATGCTGGATAGGTCGGCTCAGGCCGGCTTATTTGGTAGCAGCCACCAAGATATGAGTTCCTACAGTAGCATGCTCCATGTGGGCCGCCCGCAGGCTGAGTTGAAATTATAGCGCTGGTGCTACCCACAGGAACCGATGAGTGGTACTCGGCCTACATGCGTGGCCACCAGTTGCCATGAGCAGCATTATTCCCGCTGACATGACGCGGATGAGTCTAACTTTCGAGTAGTGCACTACTCGGGAGAGACTATAAAATTCTCATTCCCGCTGACATGACGCGGATGAGTCTAACCTTCGAGTAGTGCACTACTCGGGAAAGACTATAAACAATCTTCCAGCTGACGAGCTGAAGAGTCTAACTTCCGAATGGGACGCCACTCGGGAAAGACTATAAACACCTTTTCCGGCTGACATGATGCCGACGAGTCTAATTTTCGAGTAGTATACTACTCGGGAAAGACTATAAACACCCCCTTTTCCAGCTGACATGACGCTGAAGAGTCCCATATACGAGTAGCATCCTACTCGGCAAGACTATAAACACACATTCCGACTGACATGAAGTCGAAGAGTCCTATATACGAGTAGTTCCCTACTCGGCAAGACTATAATCATATTCCGGTTGACATGATACCGAAAAGTCTCATGTACCAGTAGTAATCTACTCGGGAAAGACTACAAGGTTAAAGATCTTTGACTTCATGTTTAATTGTTTTCACAATTAAGCACAAAGTCGGGGGCTACACCTAATAGGTGCGCCTATTCGGCGCACACTATTCCAACATCTACATGGAGCCCTTCATAGCCTCGCTGCCAGCTGACATGAAGCAGGACTCGGGAGAAGCAGCACTCAGACAAAGAGCACTCGGGAGCAATGCACTCGGGAAGACTTCACCGTGGAGGATGAGCACTTGGCATCAGCTGTGACTCAACTATGAAGGTCTCGGGGGCTACTGTGGGTGCCATGGGCCCCGGGTACCTCATGACAAGCATATGGGCCACTCGGATAGAGGATGGGCCTAGCCTTGTAATTAGAGATATAGCTAAATTCGGCAGACTTCGCCTTGTATAGAAAGGAATATACAGTCCTAGTCGGGTGCGTTATATCTCTAAGGGGAGATCTCCTAGTCGTAATCCGATGGGGACTCCTACCTTGTAACCCTGTCCCCCAGTATATAAGGGGAGGCAGGGCGCCCCATGAGGGCAGGTTGAGTTGGTTCACCAGAATCACCACCACAAATCCTCAAAGGAATAACACCACAACTGGACGTAGGGTATTACCTCACATTGAGGGCCTGAACCAGTATAAAATCTCCCTGTGTTCCTTTGCAATCCACCGAGTTTCCATCCGCCGAGTAGCCCCATATATTTATTGCCGGTGTAAAACATCGACACGAGGAGGACGGGGCCACAGCTAAGTGAGTGTAATTTGTGGGCACCATGAATGTGATCACATATAGTGGGTGGAGTCATGAGCACACTAACACAGAAGAACCTTTCACTGCCAGTCTAGTGTTGGATGATAAGATAGAAAGATAGGGTTGTTTTCCATATATGTGTATTCTCCATATTTCTTTCCTGTATTGTTTTTCTTCTTTGTTTGTACTCCAAGCTGAAGACTTGGATTGTACTCCAAGATGTACTGCCACGCTGAGGGCTTTTCTTAGCTGTATTAATAGATGACGCGGGGCCCCTAATGGGGTTCAATGCTTCCTAATCTTTCTCAGATGGTAATCAAAGCCATTCTCCTCAAAACCCAAACCCATCTATGGAGAGCTCATCCGCATCATCGTTGTCTCTTGCATCTGGTCTCGGCCACCCGGTGACTGAGAAGCTCAAGAAGGGGATCATCTCATGTGGAAGGCCCAGGTCCTGCCGGCCATCCATGCTGCCTAGCTTGCCGGGTTCCTAGATGGAATGAAGGCGGTGCCACCGAAGACTCTTGAAGTCACCAAGGAAGAAAAGACCGTGGTGATCCACAATTGTAATGCCCTAAACGTTGTTTTAGAGTGTTCTAGTGGTTAATCTCTGGAAAAATAGAAATAATTATGCCCAAAGTAGAGTGGGAGGGCATTTGGGCTAGCTTATGGGTGAGCCCAAGGCCCAGCTGCACCCCCGTTAATCCCCCCAACCCTAGGGAGGGCGCCCCACTCCCTCTAGCCATCGTTCTCACGTCCTTTACCCCTCCTTTGGTCGCCACCCCCTGGCTGATTTCCCTCTAGTGCCTTGCTGCTGGTGTTGCTAAGGTAGGGAAGAAGAAGGGGAAGGGAAGGGAAGGGAAGGAACAGGAAGAAGGAAGAGGAGGTTTCCCATTGCCACTGCTCGTGGAGACCTAGGTAATAATCCCATGATCTCTTCCCACTGTATGGCTTGTGTTCTAGGGTTTAGATCAAGCGTTGGAGGCGAGAAAGTTTGGGACGAACCGTGTTATCCATCAGCCTAGGGTTTCGATAATCCACAGATTTTTGCAGTGCCTTTTTGGTTGTTTGTTTGGTGGTATAAATGACTTTTTTTTGTAAACATGTACTATATAAAAGTTTAAGCCAACGTCTTGATCTAGTTTCTGGTTTAATTTCCATTTAAATGTCCAAGTAGCTTAGGCGGTGGACTGATATGAAGTTGACTATCTGAATATAAGATTTTGGTGTCTATATTGAAGTTGTAGTTCTATTTCTGTAGATTTTAGAAATGCTATTTTTTGCTATGTTTTGTGGTGTAAAATTAAAGATACAAAATTTATAAGCTAGCGCTGCTCCTTTTGGCAAATTCTCAGTTTTCCAGTTTGTAGTGTTTACGGTGGGTTTCCGGTGTAGGAAGCGACTGTATATATCTTGTATGAAATTGGAGTTTTGCGTGTGGCTAAAGTGGCTCTTATACAGGTGGTTCTACTTCAAGTCGCAGCTAGAGCCCGTAGTCTTCGTCGGTGAAGGCAAGTGGATGTAATGTTGTTGCTACTCTTTACCTTGTTATTGGTTGCCTCCACTTGATGTATACTGTAGCGTATCACCATATCTTATCATATTAAGTTTGATCCTTATACTTGCTGTCCATGTCATGGTTATTCATCTTTTATACTCATACTTTGGTCTTTAATCATGAGATAGAGTAAAAGAGAGAGAATGTTAACTGTGGAAGTTATGCCATCATCGTACATTGTAACACCCTGAAAATTATCCCTATATAAAATATTGTGCAAAAAGAATTTTAAGAAATGGAATTAAAAGTCTCAATGAGTGAAAAGAATAAAATCAGGGAAAAATCTAAAGAAAAATGGGCTTGAAAATAATTTTATAAAATTCTTTGCTTAATTATTTAATTTCTGGAATTTTCTAGGAATTAATTGATTAGGGGAAGCATTTTTGGCAAAATAAATAAGCTCACAGCAATAAAATAAAAAGAAAAAGGTTTTTAAAATCCCCTCACAGTCTCTGGTCCAATTCTCGGCCCATTACTGTGCTCTAGCAGTCGCCCGTGCCCGTGCCCGCGCTCGCAGTCGCCGACAGGCGGGGCCTGCCTATCAGGTCGTCGCCTACCTCCAGCCGGGCGGCACTGTAGCACCCGAGCGCCGCCGCCACAAATCCCGGCAAATCCGTTTGCCTCGGACCCGTTCTCTCTGAATCGGTTGAGGGAAAACCGAGCCCTTATCCCCCTCTACCTAATCCCTAAGGATCCGGAGCCAGATCACGCGTGGAGCGGAGCCCCGAAGCTCCCCGAGTCGGTCTTCTCTCTCTCGTCACCGCCGCAAAACCCGTCGAGTCCGAGCCGGAGTCCGCCTCTCCCCGCCTTAAATAGTGAGCTCGGAGCCCCTAGGGTCGTTTTCGCCCTTTAGATCGAGCTCTAGCTAGCCCTAGCCGCCTCTCCACGTCTCGCGCTTGCTCCGCCGCCGTCGCCAAGCTTCGTCCGCGCGCCACCGTCGCCTCAGCTGCCGTCGGAGGTCGTCGCCGCCTCGGTTAGGTTCGCAGGGTCCCGCTGAAGCCAGGCCGCCGCCTCGTAGCCCTCGGGAGCCGCCGGAACACTGCTGTCGACGAAGACCCAAAGCCCTCCGCGGCCTTAAGCTCGCCGCCGGCCGTCTCCATAACTGTTCTTCACCGTTTCGCCTTCGGTAACGATCGCCTTGACCTCCTTTACCTTTTCCCGCTCTCGCCGTGCGTCGCCACGCCGCCGATCGCCGTCGACCATCGGGTCCAGAGCCGCCGCCGTCGCTGTAGCCGATCCGATCGGGATCGACATCGGCCGTCGGATCTTCTCGGTTAGTTTCCTTCCATCCGATCGTAGGGAGATCACCTTGACACGTGGCGAGATCGTAGCCGTCCGATCAAAACCCTAGAATCCCAGCTGTCATTTTTCCCTCGTGGACCACGGTGGACTCAGTTCACCATGGGCCCGATGCCTCCCTCTCACTGACAGTGGGCCCCACTGGTCAGCCGAGAGCCCCCTCTCTCCTGTGACGTCATAAATGCCTTTTTCCGAATAAAATTAATTCGATTATGATGCAATAAATTAGTTAATTCTTTTCAATAGGCTATAAAGGGTTAAAACTTCAAAAAATCATAACTAATTCATACGAACTCGGATTGAGGTCGTTCAAGTCTCTAATTTCTCTAAAAATCATGAACTATCCATTAAAAATATAATATTGTACTGTTCATGTGTGTTGATGTACTGTTTTTGCTTGTTTTGTTATTTGCCTATAGCTACCGACGTTCAGGACGAGACGCAGTTTGTCGAAGCAGGTGTCGAAGACTGTGTAGAGCTGCAAGGCAAGTCACACAGATTCCTCTTTCTCATTGAACATATTGTTCCTATGATTAAAGCTATGTTTTCTTTCAACGCTGCATTTATTTTGGAATGTCATCGGGACAGGGAAACCCTAACATTTGTTTATGGCCCCTTTGATTTGATCACATGACATTGTACCTATGGGATAATTTTGACTAGCTATCTTTATTTACTGGTTAGCTAGAATAACTCTAGGACCCTGCTTAGCCTCGCCTAGCAAATAATAGAATGACTTATCGGTTGTCATAATAATTTCTATACTATTATTCAGTCACATGAAATGATGATCCTTTTACGCCGTGGTTGTACAAGGACAACTTAATGGTCCACTAAAACTTGAATAAAAGGTGGGTTGCGAGCACCAGGGTGTGTTTATTGCTAGCGGTGCTCGTGACAGTTAAGGACCGGTTCGCGGACTACTTGTTGCGAAGCAACACTCGTGCTAACCACAAGCTAGTATGGGATAGCAGGAGTTTGAAGTGTGCCGAGTTCAATAGGAGGCTCCAGGGTGTGTTTGTGGCTGGTATAAGTCCACACATGGCGGTGCCAATAAGATCATGCTTCGGGCGTCGGACCGTCTTGCGGGAGGTATTTGATCACACCTACCGGAGACCGGAGGTTCGGCGGGAGGCTCTCCTATTGGGCGAGTTACATGAATGATCCTGTCACAATTCCTTTCCGAGATACCGTGGTGGTATTTAGGGGCACAGTGATGTGCTGTGGAGTTGTGTCTCGTAGGTAAATTGGTACATCTCTAGCCAGAGTAAAACTATTCGAATAGCCGTGCCCACGGTTAAGGGCGAGCCTAGCAATGTTTCTGTGATTAGTCCCACACTATTTAAATCTAATGGTTGAACAATGGAACATGTGTAGCTCCAGGTTGGAGTGGTTGGGCCTATACCATTTTGGTGAGCGGTATAGCGTTGATGAATACTATTATTTAATTACTGTTTTATTACTCTCTCAAATATTTTATTACTTGCTTTTATGCAAACTTTAGCCATACTATGCCATTTTTTATTATCCTGTGCACTTGCATACTTACTGTGTGGCTTGCGGAATATGTCATATGCTCACCTTGTAATCAACAATCATTCAGAGGAGGACTACAGCGAAGAGGACTACCTAGAGGACTAAGAGGGAGCCCAGTAAAGTGCGTGGAGTGGGAATCGTCACGCTGTTGTTTATTTATCCACTGCTAGAACCTTATTGTATTGAGAGGTACCATTCACCTCTGTAATAAATGCTTACGCTATGTAAACAATTACTTTGATGATCAATTTTGTCATGTGTGCCTCGGTTGATTCCTGGACGAGTGTTTACATGCAATAAAACTCTAGAATTTTGGATGAAAATTCTGGGCGTGACATACATGGAGCATGTATTGCATATCATGCATTGAAAGTTATGTCACGCAGCGTCGTGACCATACCAGTACAACACTATACGTTCCTAAGAAGAGGACACAATGTATTCACCACACAATAACTAATGGAACTTTAATGCTTAGTTATCCTTTGAGATGAATGCTTGTAATCAAACTTGGATGTTTAAGCACTACTTTACTATTCGTGTGAATTGTCACAGTCCTCTACTTATCAATTATCTTATTTGTTGGAATATGATGCTTCCGCACCATTGTTTCTATTCCTTTTTTAAAAATATCTAGCTAACCCTTATATGTCATATTCATGCTTTATTGTGCCATATTCTTTGTTCTGAAGTTGTATTAAGTGTTGTTGTAGTAGCACCCTGATGTGTGTAGTAACAGGGTGTTACAACAACCCCAAGTATGCAACTTGGGAGGCTCAGGACCAGCCAGTCCTAGGCTATCTCCTCTCCTCGCTCTCTCGCAAGGTGCTTGTCACCGTCGCTGTGATGAAGATGTCTGCCGAGGTGTGGTGGGTAATTGAGGGCATGTTTGCCTCAGTCTCAGGCATGTGTTCTCAACATGTGCCTCTCTCTCGAGACCACTCAGAAAGGGAATCTAAGCATTGCGGAGTATGTCAACAACAAGAAAGGTCTCGCAAACAATATGGAGTCCGCAGGAAAGCACCTCACATCCTTGCTGAATTGGATGTAGACTTTAATTTGGTTGCATTGACGATCACAAACTGGGTTGAATCTATCACTGTGGGTGAATTCTTTGCTTAACTTGTTAGCTTTGAGACTCGTATGGAAATTCTGCAAGGTGGATCCAACTCCGGGTCGTCAGCCTTTAGTATGGCTCGTGGAGGAGGTCGCAACCAAGGTGGTGGTTGTGGCCATGGACATGGGCGCGACAACAACACCTGGAGGCTACAACAACAACTCTGCTCCATGTCTAGCTATGCAACAAGGTCGGCCACACCGTCTCCAAGTGCTTCAAGAGGTTTGATGCCTCGTTCACCGGAGAAGAGAAGACTACTGCCTCGGCTATCACATCCTATGGGGTGGACACTATTTGGTACACCGACTCTGGTGTACCGATCACATCACGGGGGAGCTCGACAAGTTGACGGTGTGGGACAAGTACCACGACACTGATCAGATCCACACCGCGAGTGGTGCAGGTATGAGAATTAGTCATATCGGTGATGCTATTTTGCGTACCCCTGCACGTAATCATCTAAAAGATGTTCATTATGTCCCTAATGCCAAAAACTTTGTCAACGCACATCTTCTTGCCTATGATAACAAAGCTTTTGTTGAACTTGACTATGACTTCTTTGCTATAAAGGACCAAGCAACGAGGAAAACCCTTCTCCCTGAGATGTAGAAAAGGCCTCTACCCCTTGACATCCATCCCACCTAGCTCAAGTAAACAAGTTTGTGGTGTAGTCAAGCCTTTATCGTCCTGATGGCATAGTCGCTTAGGGCATCCATCATCTTTTATTGTTGATCAAGTTATTAGAAAGAATAAATTCTTGCCATTAGAGATTTGAATAAAGAGTCACTTTGTGATGCTTGTCAAAAAGCTAAGAGTCATCAATTACCATATTCTCTATCTTCCAGTGTTTCTAGTGCTCCCTTATAGATGTGTTTTGATGTGACAATGATCGCTACTGATGCAACCAAAGGTCACATCAAGTATATAATGAGTAATCTACATGTTTATGGAATCCAGTTCGGCCTTCGGAGATAACGTTGACTTCAAACGGCCATCCAATATGCATACGCGCTCTATTTTGGGCTCACGAGTACTTGATGGAAAGCTTTCGGAGTCCTCTTTCCAATAGATCTAACCTCACCTCCAAACTCCATTTGAGTCAGCCAAAAACATAGAAACAAGGTGCTGCACCACCTGTAATGGGCCTATGGACTTGTAAGTTCGTCTGGGACCCCGGCCCAAGTGGGCCCATGTGGAGCATGCCCCAACCTGGTGGAACACGACCCTAGGGACCCTTTGGTAGTCCTCCCACCCTTTTAGAGCATCTCTGGCAGGGCCCCTAAACAAAGCCCCCAAACAGTTTTTAGGTGTTGACATAAAAAAAACAAGGTCTAGTAGGGCCCTTATTAGGGCCCCCAAAATAGGGAGGACGCCAAATCACCCCCGTAGGCCCCTAATCCTAAGGGCCCTATTGCACAGCCCTCATCCACGGTTGGGAGGCAGGAAAAATTTCCCAGCGCGCCTCCTTTTTTTTTTCCCACGCAGCACCGTCTTCTTCCATCGGTGCCCTTCCTCCCAGCGACACTTCTCCCCAACGGTCCTCCTCCCTGGCGGCTCTCCCTGGCGCCCCCTCCCCAACGCCCCTCCTTCCTGGCGCCCCTCCTCCCTAGCAGCCCCCCCGGGCGCCGCTCCTCCCTGGTGGTCTCCTCCTCCAGGCAGCCTCCTCCAGCTGGTGCTCCTCCCCGGCCGACGATCTCTTTATGCATCAAGGTAAATTTTTTTTTCTTATTTCAATTTATTTGTGGAAAATTTGTGGAATTTGTAGAAAAATGGATGCAAGTGGATGCATTTTGTGGATTGGTTGTAGAATTATGAAATCCATCTATTAAATCACATAATGCAATTTTTTCTTTTGTCTGTGAGTACTATTGAATCATTCCTATGGACTACTTGGTGTATTGAACATTTGCATGTAGGATATGTCATTTTCATGTTTGAAAATTTTGAATTTAAAATTTGAATTGTGGTGTTCTAAATTATGAATTTGTATATGGATGAATTATATGCATTAGAAATATTTTATGTTCAATTATTATAGTGTTAAAGTAGCATAAACATAGATTGTATGGTGAAATAGAAGAGAAAAAGAAATGGGGTTGTTGATGGAGTTGAAAGCATTTTTGGGCTTCAAAGGAAATGGGGGCAGGATCTAATTGATCTTTGGAGGCTCTGAAATGGGGACTATTGCTGGAGATGTTCTTAAATAGTTAGCCACCTGCTTAGAGTCACTTGGGTTTTGTTTAGATCAAAGTTTAGCGTCATTACTTTGCCGGGTAAAGCCGTTATCGGCTAGATCGCTGTTTTTCTCGTTACAAAACCCCATCTTTGTGAGTAGTCACTCGGTTCTTGTTTCAACTTGTTCTTGCTAATTCTCGATTGATTACACATCATGTTTTCAGATGTTTAGGGACTAGCTCCTGATTCCGTATGGAGATATAAACATCATGTGAGCTTTGTTGATGAATTTAGTAAATTCACCTGGATATATCTCCTTAAGCATAAATCTAAAGTTTTTTAAAAATTTCATGAATTTCGAACATTGGTTGAATGGCGTTTTGATACGAAGATCCTTGCCGTTCAAACTGACTAGGGAGGCGAGTATAAAAAACTAAACTCCTTGTTCCATCGTATTGGTTTAGAGCATCATATTTCATGTTCTCACACTCATCAACAGAATGGTTCTGCTAAAAGAAAACATTGTCATAGTGCCTTAAAATTTTGAAGCATTCCTAACCGCCACTTATTCATAATATGACTCCCTTGGAATGACTTTTTGGTGCCAAACCTAATTATTCTTTCCTTTGTATCTTCGTTATGCATGTTGGCCCAACCTCTGCCCACATAACTCACGAAAGCTTGAGTTTCATTCCAAACAATGCGTTTTCCTTGGTTACAGTGGAATGCACATGGGTTTTATATGTTTGGATGTTTCTAGTGGTAGCGTTTACATCTCTCGTGTTGTTCTTTTGATGAGCAAAGTTTTCCCATTGTCCAACTTCACCCAAATGTCGATGCTCGCCGACGTTAGGAAGTTTCTTTGCTCCCTTCCACACTCATAGTTTCTTTGCTCCCTTCCACACTCCTAAATCCTTCTACGGTTGGGAATATGCATATAGCTAATGATATATTAATGACAAGTTCTTACAATGATCATACTGGATTGGAATCATGTGCAGGGAGTAGAAAATATCAGCAAAACGACCGACGTGCATGGATTACATAGGGCTGTTCCATCCTAGCCAATCAGCACCGACAACATTCCCAATGGAGATCTCCCTGCACCCGATAGCTCTTTCATACCGGCGATGTCTTTTACTGCGGTCTCTAGGTCCTCGGGTTCTAGTGTAGGAGATTCCCCCATCCATGATGGCGACGCAGCGTCTCTGGGCGCTCGTATCGGTGGAAGCTCGGGGGAGTTAATGCAGTAGTCAAATGCTTCGACTTCTGCGACGATGGCTGCACCAACTGTTTCCACGACTGCTACAATTGTTCCTACTGATTCGACGACACCAGCAGAACATCACTGCCCACATACGTGTCTACAGTCAGGTATCACCAAGCCAAAACAATATATTGATGGCTCCATGCACTATGGTCTATTTACTGCTTCAGAAGAACATTTAAGCCTTCAAACTGATTTAGAAGATAGAAATTGAAAATCTGCTATGGACACATAATATTTAGCCCTTGCTAAAAACAAAACCTAGCATCTAGTTCCTCCATAGAAAGGTAAAAATATTATTGACTACAAGTGGGCGTATAAAATTAAAACAAAAGCTGATGGGATGATAGATAGATAGATACAAGGCACCCTTGGTAGCCAAAGGGTTTAAGCAACAATATGGAATTAACTACGAAGATACCTTTAGTTCAGTGGTAAAGGCGACTACTATTTGTCTTATTTTGGCTACTGCTGTTTCTAGAGGTTGGTCTATAAGACAATTAGATATTCAAAATGTTTTTCTTCATGGGATCTTAGAGGAAGAGGTCTACATGCATCAACCACCAGGATATGAAGATAAGTCTTGAATCTAGACAAGGCACTATATGGTCTCAAACAAGCTCCACTAGCTTGGTATTCTAGGCTAAGTATGAAGCTGCAAGAACTAGGATTTAGTCCTACTAAAGCAGATACTTCTTTGTTATACTACCATAAAGGGAAGATCATGTGCTTGTTTATGTTGATGACATCATAGTTGCCAGTTCTTCCCCCCAATGCTACAACTGCACTTCTACTAGATTTAACAAAGGAATTTGCCTTGAAGGATCTTGGTCGTTTGCATTATTTTTTGGGAACAGAAGTGAAACAGTTGCAAAATGGAATTATTTTGTCACAAGAAGGCTATGCTCCCAAGATACTCAAGTGTGTCAATATGCACACATGCAAGCCTGTAGATACCCCTTTATCAACTTCAGAAAAAATTGGCAACTTATGAAGGTGAGAAGCTTGGTCCTTTTGATGCTACAAAATATAGAAGTATAGTGGGTCCTCTCCAATATTTAACTTTGATACGTCTTGATATTTCTTTCTCAGTAAACAAAGTATGCCAATTCTTACATTGTACAACAACAGTACATTGGAGTGCAGTCAAAAGAATACTAAGGTATTTACAAGGAACAGTGAAACTTGGCCTGAAAAGTGATATAACAGATTCTATCCTAGTCAGTGCCTTTGGTGATGCAGATTGAGCTGGTTGTGTTGATGATAGAAGATCAACAGGTGGGTTTGCTATGTTCTTGGGGTCAAACCTTGTTTCTTGGAGTGTCAGAAAACAAGCTACTGTATCGAGGTCCAGCATTGAAGCAGAGTACAAGGCTCTTGCTAATGCCACAGCTATAATAATTTGGGTACAATCTCTACTCAATGAGTTGAGTGCCTCACATCTGCCAGTAGCAAAGTTGTGGTGTGATAATCCTGGAGCAACATATCTGTCAGTGAATCCAGTATTTCACGAACACACGAAACACATAGAAATTGATTTTTATTTTGTTTGGGAAAGAGTAGTAAGAAAAGTATTGGAAATACACTTCGTTTCTTTAGGAGATCAGATAGCCGATGGTTTTACAAAATCTCTTCCTGTCCGTCAGCTGAAGATGTTTCAGCACAATCTCAACTTGGTATGTTGGGATTGCGGGGCAGCGTTAGATGATAAGATAGAAACATAGGGTTGTTTTCTATAAATATGTATTCTCCGTATTTCTTTCTTGTATTGTTTTTCTTCTTTGTTTGTACTCCAAGCCAAAGACTTAGATTGTACTCCAAGATGTACTGCCACGCCGAGGGCCTTTCTCAGCTGTATTAATAGATTACGTGGAACGCTTCCTAATCTTTCTCACATCCAGCAGTTGGCAATCGACAGTGATAGTTCTCGACTATTACTGTAGTTGCTCAACCATTAATGTTGCCCCTCTTGGAAAAAAAACAAAAAGAGAAAAGCAACCACAGTCCCACACCCCCACTCCCACAGCTAAGCCGCCACTATTGTTGTTGATGTGCCGCAGCCATCTTCAACACCATGGTGCTGTCTTCGTCGCCGTGATGGCAGGGCACGGCCGTTGTCGTCCCAAGAAACTATCATTGTTGTCCCCATATGTGATCTTCGTCTCCACCAAGCCGTCACCAATCCCTTCCTTCTCAGTACCACCGGCCCACACCTCTTGCCCCTCCTACTAGGTCCAATTAACGGCCCTCGAGACAGATCTGGCATGTAACAAGGTGGAGAGGTGAGGAATAGCGTGCGAGGGAGAGTGGAGCAGTGGATCTAACCTCCGAGCGGCTAGGGTTACCGAATCGAGCGACCCCCAAGCTAAATCTAGCACCAGCAGAGCGGTGTGGAAAGGAGACAGTGGCGGTGGCAAGGTGGAGAGGGAGAGTTAGACGAGGGCAGCAGCATCTAGAGTCCTAGCCTCTGACTAGCCGGATCCGTTGGCGGAGAGGACAGGGTCACCGAATCCGGTGGCCTTGGCCTCCTTGTTGACAGAAGCAGCAACCTCAGTAGGGGTGAGCAGTGGCGCGGTGATAATAACTTCTTGCGTGAGCGGAGTGGAAGGGAATTGGCTGGGTGGATTGGAGGGAAAGGAGTGGGAGGGGGATGGGTGGAGAGGTGAAGGAAGTGGGAGGGGCTTAGCTCGGACTTACCGCGTGGAGCTATTGGGCCAGCCGCCAGCAGCTTTTATATTGGCTAGAATTTTCATTGCCGGTTTGAATGAAGATCGCCAGAAATAGTATAATTACCGATTCATAATAAAACTGGCAATGAAAAACACATCACTGATTGCGGTGATAGGCGGGTTTGGATAGAGTTTTTTTATAGTGACAACTTCATTACTATACCAAAGGTTCTTTCTTAGCTGTGTTTAAATTAATTTTGATCATACTTGTGTGGAGGCCATGAGTCCCGGGTACCTCATGATAAGCATTTGGGTCACTCGGATAAAGGATGGGCCTAGCCTTATAATTAGAGATGCAATAGAACTCGACAGACTTAACCTTGTATGATAGGAAAAATGCAGTCCTAGTCGGACACGTTATATTCCTAGAAGGAGATCCCTTGGTCGTAATCCGACTAGGACTCCTACTTTGTAATCCTGTCCCCCAGTATATAAGGGAAGGCAAGACGCCCCCTGAGGGCAAGATCATTAAGTTCACCAAAATTAACAAGATCACAATCATATAATCTCAAAGGAAATACACCACGGATATAGGGTATTACTTCGTCTCGAGGTATTTCTTTGCAATCCACCGAGTTTCGATCTGACGAGTAGCTCTATATTTTTATTATCGGTGTAAAACATCGACAACTTGACTGCAGTGTATATTCCTGTAGCAGAAACTTCTCTCCATATACTATCTATTTTGGTGTTAAATTCTTGGAATGCATATATCTATCTTGGTACAACATGCCAGTTGAATAATTATCCGTGCAGCGGACCAACTTTTTTTTAAAGGATAAGGCTGGAGCTCTGCTGATCAATTAATAAGGAAATGAAAATACAGGGAGCCGGCCCAACCTTGTTGACGAGAGTTTTATTAAACTCACCAGCTGTTGTCATCTTGTAACAATTAAGTATCCAAATTATTTGGGCTGCTAGCTTGTGGAATATTTATTAGCTATGTCCAGCAAACTAGATGCTTAACTACGTTACGTTGGAATTAGTTAATCGATGAACTGAGGATACAGCTATCGCAAAAACCTAGGCTTGGAACTACGTTATGGTGGTTTTATAGAAACAAAGAGTGTAAAATTGTTCATGATCTTTATCTCGGGTGTAGGATATATGTGTAGGGTGAGAGTACGTTCTAGACATCGGATAGTTATAAATTATCAAACGGTATTTTATAACACGTATAAAAATATATCAGATGCTTTACTACCTAATGATAAATGTTTCAATAGAAAATTTTTATATGTTTCAATATTTGGTGAAAAATGTTTCAGATGTTTTTTTTGGTTTGTTAAAATGTGAAACACAGTAAAATACCCGTTGAAACATTTCGCTCTCACGTATGAAACATCGAATTGTAATAGTTAAAACATATATTTTTTTTTCATCAGAATATAATCAACTAAGATTTTTTATAAAGATTTTTTATAAAGATTTAATTGTAACAAATACAAAGGTGTAATTGGATATCAAATCAAACAGATAGTTTATGAGAAAAAGTCATTTAAAATTTAATAAAATGATACATGCATATATGCACGCAAGCATACATGCAAGTAATGTGCACCTCCATGGGTATCCGATCACATGGCTCGCGTTGGACGTCTGAAGCCACCATCACTTGATCTGTTCCTCGATATCGTGAGGTCATTGATGATAACACATCTGTTACTTTTTTTTTTTAATGTATGACTAGATATCGTCAGGTCATTGATGACAACACATCTGCTACTTCTTTTTTTTTTAATGTACGACGTTGTTGATATTTGAAGATAACATTTAATCTTTCGTCTTATTAAAAAATTATTTATTTTGTTGTTACTTCTTTTATCATTAAATATACTTTAAGCACGACTTATATTTTTTTCACATTTATACTAAAGTTTTAAATAAGACAAATGATTTAAATCATGTTCAAAAGCCAACGATATCAAAGATTTAAAAACAGTGGGAGTACTAACTAATTAATTTAAGTAGCTTTACGGTGCTCTTTACTGGTAGTATTCTATTACCAGTATTTCACCAATAGATATGATCTCAATCGTTAATATACGAATTCTATTACTAGTAAAAAAAATATTCTACTGGTTGAAAATTATGAATGGTCTAGATTGATTTTACCACCAGTAAAAAGCATTGTAAACACCTCAATTAATCTATACATGAATGTGAAGTGGAATCTATATGTGTTACCGAATCTTGGCGATGATACTAATTAATTGAAGTAGTGGTACGCTTGAATCGAGGCTTTTGAGCAAAATCTCTAAAATTGAGAAATCTTTCACATTAGAATAAATTAACAAAACCGAAACTATTTGCTGCGCCTTAAGCCCTACATGTCTGAGCGGGACCAACTTTCAACAGAGTACGCAAGTGTTGCGTGTGTGTCTCCCGGACCAATCAAACGGACAAAGTTAGCATTCTGTAATAAAGTATCAATTGTTATTGTAGTTCCCTGAATTCGGTAGCAAAAATTACAACACATCGATATTTTAATAAAATTGATGTAGTTCCTAAAATTTGCTCCTGGGACCATGATACGAGGATGTTCCTAAAAATTTGTTTAGTTATATAGCTAAAATTCTTTATATTTATGGACAGAAGGAGTATGTAGATATTTATTTTCTATTTAACATCAATGCCTTTATAATATAACATTGCAATCTACTTATGTGTTGCAAAATTTAATTATTATGTCTTCTCATTGAAAATGAAACTTGATCTAGACACTTCCATTATATGATTGCTAAGATATCTTTCTCAGTATTAGTTTACTCGTAGTTGCTTCCTGAACACTCGTAACAACGAGATGATCGAAACGGCCGAGTTCAGATTTGAGAGTTAGTTTGACGCCAACAGGTTCGGTTTCCAATGCATGTCTTGTCCTAGTTTTTTCTATCTATTTTTATTACAAAAATATTTTGGTACGTAGATCAGCCACTGCAATATGATGAAAAACCCATTTGAGGAAGACCATTTCTTTTTTGTTGCGAAACAGGGTACAAGGAGACAGGGTTGTAGTTGCTTAAGCAAGACTATGCTTGATTGTTACTTGTTACATATATTTATGTTGAATCATTATTATGCAGGTAACGTCTAACGTGGAATAATATCTAAGTATATGTGTGCTGGTAATTGACCGTAGCATGCAGACATCACAGATGCATATAGCACGTAGGTATTACCTTTTCCTTGACCCGCAAATCTAGGGCGCAAACATCATTTGTTGAGTACTTAATCATACTGCCATTGTCATCAACCTTTCTTCTTTAGACCCAGTTAGTAGTTAAGGTCTTAATTTATGTGCTTGAATGTTAAAATCAACCAGCTAATCATATGACACTATATGAGGTTAATTATGGTTAGATTTCCTCTAATGCCCTATTGGCAAATTGGAGAAAAGAAATAGGTAATCCATATTTGACTTTACAAGCTATGGAACGGGCTATTAGATGAACAATATCTTAAGTAGGGCTCATCAGAAACCATGCATACCTTGTGGCACATGACTGCCAGATCGGGTAGCAGCAGTGCCAGTTAACAAACAAAAATTAGCAGTACATTGTGCTTGGGACAGTGTCGTGCAGAGAGAAGAAGATGCCAATAGCTTATTCGTTTGTTTAGGTTTTGATGCCATAACTGTAATCTACACTAGATATGGCAACTTTGATATAATCTTGTTTAATATATCAATTTGACAAGTTGGGCAAATGGTTGGCATAAAACTATAGAACTTCTTTTTTAGTACGGGGAGGGGGTTGTCTCAATCTGAACTAAAATGTTAAATATTCATAGCTTGTGGCAAATATATGTATGTAAAAAGAAAGAAAGTTTGGTTGTTTCTAGAAACTGCAAGGTCCATTTGTTAATAGCTGTAGCTGCACATATCAATTGCGCGGTCCATGAATCCAGATAAAAATCTGAAGCCGGAGCAAATTTCACTAGTACTTGCTGTGAAAATTCTATCTTTTAACCCTTCCAATAAGACAGAAATTATATCTTTAACCCTTTCAATAAGGTAGAGATTTAACGTATGGAGCACCTGTCGATAAGATGGGATGGCCGGGCATCCAGGTGGTGGATGTGCCAATGCATGTGTGATGTGTGTTTATGATAGTAAGAGATGACCAACAACGATGACTTGCTCTCTCTCTCTGTGGTTTAGCTCGACAACGAACATATGGCAATAAGAGCTCGACGGCGAAGTGTAAAGGGTGACGAAACCAGTGATGACACGATTTTAGTTTTCAGGTTGTCCAATCACACCACTTTCATAATTAATTCCAGGTGTCCCCCTCTCCTATCAAAATCATGAAAGAAAACAAAAGAACTCAAAAACAAACAAACGAAAAATCCCTATCTGAACACTGGACCAAAAGAACAAAAAATAAAGTAATTAAAAAAAGAGATGAAAAATTCATCACGAGAATGGGGCAGGCACATGGAGGATCCAACCCCATCCATCCAGAGCGTCGTTTACTCGGACCAGACTCGCTTTCTCCACGTCCACGCGTACACCATCAAATAGCCATCACAAGGACAGCGACGTCGCTTCCTATCAGGTAATTAACACGCGATTAATTAGCCAACCAAAGTCATTAGTAGCGTACTCCCCGTCATTAAGCCTAGTTAAAAATTAAAGCTATTTTTTTACCTATCTCTCGTTTTAACCAATAATAACAATTCTCTATTTAATTTATTCATCTATGCTTTCTTATCAACCAATCACAAAGTTTCTTTAATTATTTTCACCTATTTTCTTAATACATATGCTTAACTCTAGAAATATTTATATTTTAGAATGGAGAAATTACTTAGCAGTAATTAACATGTGATGGCCGCATTAAAAAAAGCGATTAATTAGTGGTGGTGGCCGGAGGCGGAGGCGACGCCTCGCGCGCACGTTGTCCTCGCGTGCCTGGCAAGGTGGGGCCCACCGCGCGGGCGGATTCCCGCACGTTTTCCGCCTGGTCGTTACGCGGTCCCGCAGACCAGCGCGTCCGTGAACAGATGGGTGCGCGTCCGATGGGCCCCAGCTGGCAGCCTCGGATGGGCTCTAGTATATATTGGCTCGGTGACTTCGAGAGAGACAAGTGAGCTCGGAGAGAGACAAGCCTGCCTCGAAGCAGAAGCAGAAGCAGAAGCAGAAGCAGAGCACCCTCGAAGACAAAGCAGAGGAGGCCATGGATGCCGAAATGGCCATGGGCGACAGCTTCGCCTACTACTGGGAGACGCAGCGCTACCTCGTGTCGGCGGAGCTCGACAGGTATGCACCTCGCCGGCGCCGGCCATTGGTCGCCATTGGTGTGGTGTGATTTGCAGGGGAGCTGAATTGGTGTGGCATTGTTGCTTGCTGCAGTATGTACCTGCCGACGCAGGAGGACTCCAACTACGAGTCCAGCTCGCCGGACGGGTCGCACTCGTCGTCGGCAGCCGCGGGCGTAGCCGGGGACGCGGCGGCGGGGGTTGGGATGGGTGGTGACGCGGGTGGCGCGAACAAGAACATCCTCATGGAGCGCGACCGCCGCCGCAAGCTCAACGAGAAGCTCTACGCGCTCCGCAGTGTCGTGCCTAACATCACCAAGGTGAGTGAGTCAGTCGATGGATTCCTCGACAGGACGGCCGCCGCCGGGGGCATTGCCGGAGCGTTTGACTTAACGGCGGTTGCTCGTCGGTGCAGATGGACAAGGCGTCGATCATCAAGGACGCGATCGAGTACATCCAGCGCCTGCAGGCGGAGGAGCAGCAGATGCTCAGGGAGGTGGCCGCGCTCGAGTCTGCCGCCGCCGCGAACGCCCAGACGAACCCATTCGGCTGCGACGCCGGAGCAGAGGAGGAGTACGAGTACGACAACGGCGCGCTCCTTACCTCGTCGGCGGCGGCGCAGCGGAAGAAGGTGAAGCGGGCGCTGTCCGTCTCCTCCATCAACGACGCCCTGCTCGCTGCGGCGGCGCCGCCCGTGGAGATCCAGGAGCTGCGCGTGTCGGAGGTCGGCGACAAGGTGCTGGTGGTGAGCGTGACGTGCAGCAAGCGCCGCGACGCCATGGCCAGGGTGTGCCGCGCCCTCGAGGAGCTCCATCTCAGGGTAATCACCGCCAACATCACCTCCGTCGCCGGCTGCCTCATGCACACCCTCTTCGTCGAGGTACGCCGCCGCCGTCGCCGGCAACAATCCTCCTCCTCCATCTCCCGTTGCTGACGTCACGGACACCTAGCTACTTCCTAGGTTTGACCCTACGAGTTTGACTTTGACCATCACATGCACACCGGCCACTGTTAATCCACACTATTTTACTTCTATTTTTAGGTAGAAAAAATGTTGCAATCACACTGCTGCGTTTGCGGCGTCTTATATTAGGCACATCAAATCCACACCAATCCTAAAGCACCCAGCACGAATATCAAACACATCCATAAATCCCTTTTTCTCTTTTGAATTTTTTTTCGCATATCCCTTTATCCACGGATGATTCAGTTCTTAGTTGCTAAATCGATTTTGTGCTGATTAAATCACATGGGATTAATCGGTGAGAGCACGAGGGAGAAATCGACCAATCGATTGATGGATGGATAACACACGTGCTTCAGATGCAAATTAATAAATTGGTTTTTGGGAGAAACCGGCGCACCACAACACCCCACCACATGGGGCATCACATCACGTGCGTGCTTTGGGAAGCAATGGAAAACGATTGGCACGTGATCAAATTAAAGAGTGAGGTTTTTTTTGCTTGTTTTTTTATTTGTCGTTTGGAAAGCAGGGGATGGGGAAATCTCACCTTTAATTTCACGCCTTTTTCCGCTGATTTGATTATATATATGTGGTGAGAGCAATTTTTTTGAATGTTCTGTATTTTGTTTGCTTCTAGAAAATTAAGTGTATGTTTAATACATCGTTGAGTGTGGTTTGATATAGCATTAATTAATTTAGGACTTTTGGCTGAATAAAATTGTTTTCTTTTTCTTTCCAGGTCGATCATATGGATAGTGTCCAAATGAAGCAGATGGTGGAGGCCGCTCTCTCCCAGCTTGTCGCCACCGGTAGCCCATTGAGCTCGATGAGCTATTAGTTGCGAGGATAGTTATATGGGGCCATGCTTTTTCCACCTACTTTGCTTAGTCTCGGTCTCTGTTACAATAAGGCACCCTTTTATGTATGCTTAGGTGATGTTGTCATCGTTATTTTTACCACACCCTTCTACGTGACGGAGGTGGTTGTTTGTTACGAGGCAACAATCTAGTGGCTGGATGATAAGTTAAGTATGTTTGGACATACGATAACATGTTTTCACGAGTATTTCTGATATGAATCTTCAGTATGCTGACATGTGTACCTAGCTATTAATGTTGATGAATAATAAGGTGGCCCTAAATTAATGAAAATGGTATAATTGTCGATATGATTTTGTTGTCGAAGACAACGACAGTGGTTTTTAAATGTAGACAAAGAAAGTAAATTTCTGTATTAATTCTCAAAACCTCCCGTCTTAGAGGCCTATTTATATAGGCTTCCACTTACACTTATAAGTGATATTACACTCCTGCCCTTAGATAGGGATAGGTATAGGGGTATATATATCTTTTCTCTAGATGTTAGCCTACATGGGCTGTGCTGGGCCTTCAGGTAGGCCTCTCCTAGCAGGCCTCTGGCTCCCTGGGCTGAATCTTTCATCCTAGTGAGCTGTTGGCAGCCTTACTGGGCTCCATGGCCCCCTGGTACACTGCGTGGCCTTCCTCCACCAAGGCTTTTGCCCGACGTGGCTACCTTCACCTGTCCACCGCTATCTTCGGCCCTCCCACCATGGACGGTGCTCAATAGGGCTAGCTTCGCTTACCCGTTATGGCCTTTCGCCCGGCGTGTTCAGCCTCACTCTTTCCTTAGCGTTCGCCCGGCCTAGCTAGCTTCGCCTGCTCACCGTGGCTTTTGACCCGCAGGGTTGGTCTTCGGCTTTGTATTGGCCGAAGGGGTTGCGACCTACCTCAATAAGCCCCTCACAGGCAATGGTGAGTTGGGGCTCGGCCAAGCTCGTGGAAAAGAACTAGATGGTAGGTCGCTCGCCATCCTCCCTCGGCCGAGACCAGTTGAAAATACGGAAAAGGGAATTATTAAGGTTTGAATCTTCATTCGGTGTTTCCTTATTTTATGCAAAAAAAAATGGAAAATAAAAAGATCTTAAATTTGAAGATTTTTCTCCCTTGAGCAACATGCCGCCTCGATCTTCGTGCAGGAAGAGGAGAGGGGCTTGTTGACGATGATCTTGATGAAACCCGTACCTGGCACGCCAGGTGTCGATGTTTTATATCGGCTATATTGAATATGGGGCTATTTGTCGGACCTAAACTCGATGGATTCAAAAGGACATACCAGATTTATACTGGTTTAGACCCTCGATGTGAGGTAATATCCTACTCCAGTTATGGTGTATTACTTTCGTTGTTTCTCTAGTGAGATTCTGATATATCCCAGGGGGCTTCCTAACTCTCCTTATATACCAAAGAGGTGAGATACAACCAAGGGCCTTATCAGTATATAAAGAGTACGGCTAGAATTATATCCCTTTCTTTGTGGTGCAAGGTAACATAAAATCAAGTCCTACTCTATCTCTAATTGTATTGGGTCAGCTCACCCTTTATCAGAGTGGCCGTAATTATCTTTCTTGAGGTACTTGGGGCCCATGGCCTCCGCATAATTGGGCACTTTCTAGGAGTTCCTATGCTAACCAGAAAGATCCGACCGTCGATCATGCAAATTATATTATCACGACTGTGGATCGTAAAATCCATACCTTCACGTTTAATATTGTGGGCAATTTTTTTAAAGCCCATTAATAGGGGCCGCCTATTGATCAAACGTTTAAAAAAATGAATTTGTCAAACGATTTTTCTGCATCCAAAACCAAGATACGAACCGTTAGATACAGTTACATATATTTGTGATTGAGTTGTACATATTTATAACTAAAGTTACACAAATCGATAATGACAACTATAACAAGTTAAAAGTGTAACTATAACAAATTAAAAGTACAACTTAGAACTTGCGTCCTCCATTTCGAATCTCAAAGTTCCATCCAACAGCCAGTATTGTTGTTTAATAGAATCAAAAAAATCAAACGTTTAATCAATAGCAAATCTGCATATAATATATGCGACTGTTGATAGATTGAGAGTTAATCGACGTTTAATATTAGACGTGTTGCTTCAATCTAGGAATTCGTCGACTTGCCGGACGTGCTTAGCTCCAACTTTCTGTTGATTATCTCTCCAATTTGTCTTAATGTAAAGAATCTTAGTTCTACTCGATTAACATTATTAACCACCACATATCCACATATAGAAGGACCATGTTGATCGATGGCATTAAGAACGACGCCGATATCCATGTACACAGTTGAAGCTCCACGTGAGCATGGTCATGGAGTTCCACGATACGTACCTGAATACCTGAGATACTGAGATCGTCATGGAGGTATATAGATCGTATCTAAGTCAGTTAAGGTGAATGAAATTGGCACACATATATATTTTTTGAAAGAAAACCCATGGATGAATTGTAAATGTTTTTGGGTTACTGTCAAGGCGCGGCAGCAGATGGTAGCAGGTGAAGAAATAAATTGGATCAAAAGAGGAAGTCGATGAGCAGAACAGCACAGAACTAAAACGATCAATGGATTTAAGGTGTAGTTTGATCAATCGATGAATGAATCAAATTAAAGAAAGAGGAGGATGGCTGCTGAGTAGTGAACTCTAGGAGGATATATACGTAGTACTCCAGCACAGAGGAACGGCATCGTCTCCTCTGTAGGAGAGGACTAACCAGGTTATGCAGGAGTAAAACTGACCAGAGAAGAACATGATCATTGGTTAAGTAGAATGACAAATACATCATGATGGAAAGAAGCTTCACGTCTACGTAGATATTTGCTGCATGATGATTTATTATTAGCATTTGCATGCGCAGAGAGAGACTAACATTGGCATACTAAAAAGTATATTAATGTACAAAGCTTCTGTAGCATGTATTCATCTTTTTTCAGAGTGCATATGATTTTTCTTTTCTTTTGGAGTAGGGAGAGTGCATCTGATTATATTAACCAACCAGGTCAGTGTCTTTAGTTTCCTTCGAAACATCGTGAAGATATGCTTTTTCTCCGGTCATGGAAACAATCTTTGAAGAATAATTTTGATTGTACTAATTTGTAATTTGCAATACATCAATAGAACTGTCTGGACACGCATGAGACACGACCTAGCGACCTCTCTACACCATTATCTGCCCATATAAATTTCAGATATGGAGATTATGATCCACAAATCAGTCAAAATTCATTTGCAGCACTAGGAGGAACCATCCAGGGTTTGTCCCATCTGCTACCCATTGCTCCTTTGATAACTATTTTGTATGTCCATATAACCGTATTATCTGTTTTAGTATCATTTTAACCAAATGTGGAAACAACAACAAAAATTGAGTGAGAGGGGGCACCGTTAAAGAGCATAGAGCTATAAATATGAGGAAAAAAAAACACCACTGTGTGGACCCTATGATGAAAATATAAATATCATTAATCCCATTGCAGTTTGAAATCTATATTTTTGTTATTTACGAGCTTGCATACAATGGTTCCATACTGCTATTTTAAGATTTGCAACAGTGATAAGTAATAAGTGATTGAGGATTTGAATTTTATGTTCAAATTAATTAGTTTTCATTTGTTATAGTACCATCCTTCTTCCTTCATAGGGATTTTGAAGAAAAAACATTCAACCGACTTAGGAGTATTCAGCACCATGTATGATTGAAATTTCAGTTAAAATTTCTGCAAATGTTTACAATATCAACAATAAAGGCCCATGCCCAAAAATTAGAGGCCCCCAATTTTTTTTTGTTTCAATCAAAGTCAATACGTTTTCAAGTTTCCCTCTTTTTCTCCACTTATTTGCCTAAAAATAACCAATGTATTCATCACGTAATTAAAAATATTTATAATATTCATAGTAATAACCCGTGCAACACACGGGTTGATAACTAGTACGCTAGACCATTGGTTTTCACCCTAAAAAACAAATTCTTCGAACTCCAAATAACACCGTCGACAAGGAATTGAATACTGCAATTATCACACACAACCAATCACTGCTAGGATCTGCCTTTTGCTGAGGGTAAATATGCCGTCGGCAATTTAGTTAAACTGTATGATATATGCATTCCCAAGGGTTAACCTTCAGGCATTTCCCATAGGCTATCCGTAGTCAGGGATTCATGCAATCACCGGTGGTAGTGACGGGTAATTAGATGTCCTATGGTGTAAGGCCAACAGTGGACCATAGGCTACTACCTAGAGAATAGCATCAAGTTACCGGTCGGCCAATGTAATCCTCGGTGGCTTTCTTACCCCATCAGGCATTGATTTTGCCGACTGTTTTTACATTGTAAAGTGCTACAGTTTCTAGTACAGTCGGCTATCTATATGTACTATCGGCTAGGTAAGGCCAAGGGTAGAGATTTAATCCCGGAGCTAAGAAACCGGTACACCATCCATTCGAAGACCTAGTACTACTACCCTCTCATTTCGAGCCAATGCCAAGTGTCACTAGCAAATCAATATGCACATGTCTAAAATTTTAGGATCTATCTGAAGAACGGATGAGCTATCGGTGCAAGCAATACCGTGAATTGAAGCCAAAATAACTCTAGTCTTTGACTATAGATGAAGACACCATTGCAAAGAGTAGCGGCAAGACGATGACAGTCAGACCACATGGGAGAGGAAAGTCATGGAGGAGAATCCTTCGGATTAGGCCGAGGAAACGTCAGATCTAGCCGTGAAGGCACCAACTCCAGCTGTCCCCATCATCATCGGTGTCCTGGTTGTCTTCACCGCCAGCCACCATGAAATGCTGACGCATGGCCGCCGCTGCCGGCCTCACGAAACACCGGCCATCAAAACACATGGTGGCGGATGGCCAACCAGCTGGGTGGCGATTGCATGGAGGCCTGCATGGCAACCGTGCGTCACACCACCTACAAGTGCCTCTAGCCATCAACCACAACACTGGGTGTCCAACTTTGTGGCTGGATTTGGCCGAGGAGAGCTTCGCTGCCACCTACCTTGCACCCATGTGGACTTGGCAGCATGCTCAGGCAACGGCAAGAATAGGAGTCGAGATGAGATGCCAGCAGCTAGGGTTTTCGATGGAGACACTAGCAGAATGGATTCCGTCCTCCTAGTCAGGTCGCATGCTTTTCAGTAATTCTTTTCTTGAGAGAAGTTTTTGAGTTTTAGTGATGTGAAGAAGTAATAAGAGTCTAGTATGTGTCACAGATTAATGTGAAGATCAGATTCTGATCCTCATGTCTTGAGTGTGAGGCTAGTAGGAAGAGAGCAGAAGGTGTGAACATTTACAAAAATCCCACTAACCAATTCTCATGCCGTTAGAGTGCACAGCCAGCTCACCAACCATGGACCACTCATATTATATTGGGTCTACTTTTCGACAGGCCCAACTAGAGCTACAACTTTATGTCCTTAGACCGATACCCCAAAAAACTAATCTGATGGGTGAGGAACACCACCACCTTTTAAGTTGTGCTCCTCACTATCAATTTTCGAAGTGGGGCTCAACCCAAAAATCTCGCATATCACACATCAGACCCAACAATCTATCCTGTCACATTAATACATGTGACCCCGAAGAATTCTTTCTCTAGGCCAAGACTAACAATCTCTCCCGACGCATCAGAGCTCCCAGAGACTTGTTACCAAGCTCTCCCACCAGATGACCCATACAAATTGTTCTAGGTTTCTAAACCTGGGCTCTAATGTGCTTATAGAGTGTGTAGCCCGGTTCACCAACCATGGGCTACCAAGTCACATTGGGTCTGCTTCCCCACTTGTCCAACTGAAGCCACAACTGAGACTAGTTTGATGGGTAAGTAACACCTCTATATTTTAAGTCGTGCTTCTCCATCATCAATTTTCGATGAGAGACTAAACCCAAGACAAGCTCTGGATACTTCTAACATAAAGGAATTGTTCCCCTTTGATTATAAATGTTTGACTTTTAAGCGATGAAAATTAGGTTAAACTTTTGAATTTTTTATGATCAATAACTTCTTAAAGACTTAGTTGGTAAAAACATTATATGCATAGATCTGCATTGAATAATACTACGGACTGTTGTTTTTATATGTCCTTCTGAAATTCTTGTTTCTACTATTAGATCTGTAATGCAATCTGATATCCCCAAGAGAAATTGTAAATGTCTAAATTCTACCTAGATATTAGAATAGAATAGAGTGAATTGCATTTTGGGTCATCTTTTATTGCCAAAATTTTACTTTGGACCACCCTTTGTTCAATCTTTTCATTTTGGACTATGTATTTTTGACTTGTTGCACTTTGCACCACCCCAACTATATTCTCTAGCCATGTCTGTACTCTCCTCCAACAAAGATATGATTTGAAAAGAGGTGAGGGAGTTAGCCGGTATACTGGAGCTAATGTGCTCGAGGTCGTTGATGTTCTAAAAAAGTGGTTTAGGATAGTCCAAATTACAGCAAAGGCAAAAATACATAGTACAAAGTAAAAATATTGGTTAAAAGGTGGTCCAAATTAAAGTAAAACCATGGTAATAAAAAGTGGCCTAAGCTGCAATTCACTCAATATTCATTGAATATAGAAATTTTTGTTCTACTGTTAGATCTGTAATGCAATGTGATATCCCCAAGAGAAACTGTAAATGTGTCCAAATTCTACCTAGATATTAGAATATTCATTGAATATGGAAATTTTTGTTTCTACTGTTAGATGATCTATAATTCAACCTGATATCCCCAAGAGAAATTGTAAATGTCCAAATTCTACCTAGATTTTAGAATATTCACTGAATATGGAAAATAAATGTAGAGACAGTTTTGCCTGTCTTTGTTGACCATTTCTGCACGGTTAGCAAAACCGTCTTTCAGTTATTGAGATAGGGAAATTGCAAAACCCTGGAGACGGCTGGTGGAACCATCTCTAGTGGATGTAGAGATGAGCAAACCCATCTCTAATACAAGCTATATAAATCATCTCTACTTTTTTTTTTTTTGCAGTGAAAGTTTCGAAAGTTTGACTTAATCTTGTTATGGCTGAATCTACTTTCTGACCTGATGGAGTAGCACATGTTAATTTAAAGCAATTTCAACTCTATTTTACTTCAGATTTGTTATTGATTCAAATATTTGATTTTTTGGATTCTGTTAAACAACAACGCTAACCGTTGGATAGAACTTTGAGATTCGGAACGGAAGAAGTGAGTTCCAAGTTACAATTTTAACTTGTTGTAGTTGCTATTATTGATCACATGTAACTTTAGTTATAAATTTTTGTAACTGCATCTAATAATTCGTATCTTGGCCTTTGGATACAGAAAAAATCATTTAATGGATTTATTTTTTTAAATATTTAACCAATATGTGTTCTAATTTTACTCCATCTAGTTTCATTTAGTTCGCTATTGTGGACCTGTAATATTTCACCTTCGACCACAATAACTTTTAAAAGGTTAGGTTGTGTGAACAAAAATTATACAGTTTTAATTGAGTAGTGTAGAACAACGATGCCTCTGTAATTGGGCATACTTGCACGTACGTTGGATGTCTAGTTGTACGTTCTTGAAAGTGACATTGTCAAGTTCTCTTATTGGACGGAGAGTAGAGTATGAAAATACGAGGTTATATATATTAGCTGTCATGATATAAAGATGATCAGGTTGTGGAACAGCATCCCTCGATATCTCTCCTTTTCCCTTCCAAGTATGCTTTTGTTTTATATGGTTGTAATTAACATGAAGTTTATTAATTTGGACGCGCTAATTAGGTGAGATTATTATCAAGTTGTTCACACAGGTCTCTCGTTGGGAGGCATGGTTGCTTACATGTGACGATTAGACATGTTTCATGTTTGTTTCTCCAGACTCGTTGTGTTCATCAATCCCTGCATGTCTGTCTCGCACAATTTTACCGTCGGAGCTAGCGACCGTTAAGACCTGTCGTCCTATCAACATCCTTCCATTTTTATTGTGTAGGATTGAACACAAAAACCAAACTTACTAAAGGGATGAATGGTAAAAACACTAAAAACCAAATCTTTTATGGAATAAAAGAAATCCTCAAACCTGGATGGATGCACCAGTCAGACCGTGTTGCGCTGGTCTGACCGCCGTATATCCACCGGTAGAACCGCCGCCGCGCTTTTATAGGACGAATCATCGGAATTCAGAAGGATACATACCGAAGATACTCTTTAAAATAGATTAACTTTATTGCATTAAGATATATTTACAAAAGCGCATACAAAGGACTCCTCTCTCTCAAAACTAAACTCTAGTTTTTCTCTCTTTTAAAAGTTGTTACTCTAGGGTTTCAATTCCTTATCTATTTGTACCTAAAACCTCCTACACAAAGTAAGAGTAGAACTCCCAATCCTACTAGGACTCAACTCATAATCCTACTAGAACTCCAATCCTAATCCAAGTAGGACTCAACTCCTAGTTCTATTAGGACTCTACTCCTAATCTAAGTAGGATTCGACTCCTCTTTTCATATGCATATATTTTTTCTTGTATGTCATATGGAATCTTTACTTCCACGTGTATTGATATCTAGCCTTCAGAATCCCGCGTGATCTCCCGAAAATCCGGACATCAACTTCTCTTAAGTCGACTCCCGATCCATCACCGGCAATACTCCCGAGGCCTCAAGACTCACCTACATATGCAAAAACAAAGAAACCATATTCGAGCACAAGTTTTTTTTCAACTTGACTCGCATTAGCCACATACACTCACACCAACATCGATTTATATTTTTTAACAAATTATTGTTAAATAAATAATTTACAAAGCCAATTGTTTATCATAAAATATTAATCATGACAATGATTTTACAATCTCTCCCTTGATGAACACATTGGCAACATTTCCAAAATGCAAATTGATGTTTTTAAAAAATAAAAATCAAGAAGTGTCAAAAACACTGATGGCTCAAAAACCACAAAAACGAAACAGAAAAACTCTCCCCCTTTTTTAAAAAAAGAATTTCGCCTCTATATTTACAATAAAAGTACAAAATTGACTATTTTTACGAATCGATCAACTTGTCAAAACTTTCAAATTCTTCCTTTTTCTCAAATAGCTCCCCCATTATTGAAGCATGCATTTTGTAAATTTCTCTCCCTTTGGTAATGATTTCATCAAGAATTTCAAAAGAGAAAATATAAACCATGAAGCACAAATACAATGAATATGAAATATTTATCAATTTTTGTTTTTCTGAATTTTTCTTTTCTAGGAATTTTGAAATGTACCTAAAACAACTTAGGGACATGTGTTGCAAGACAAGGGAGATAAATTGACCAAATAGCAAACAAGTATGAGTTACAGTCCAAACATGAATCAATGATATTACAATCAAAATCAAATCAACATTAAAAATTCATAATTTCAATAATTTATAATGCAACATAATCACTAGCACATAGATTGAAAGAAAACCCCCACACATAGACAAGCTGAACTAAACATTCTTTCTCAAATTATCTTGCCCTTTACAAGAGAATTTTCATCAAGTTTTATTTCTAAGTTTCTGCTCAATTTGCCTTTTATTAGCACAAGAGAAAATCTCTCAATTATTTTAGCTATGTCCTTGTCGTGAATACTGTTTCCAAGTATTCGGCACCCATTATTTTCCTTACGTCGGATACATCTTTGTCGTGAATATTGTTTCCAAAGATTCGGTATCCATTTTTTTCTTTCATATAAGCTTTTTTTTTTACTTGAGGAATCTCTAGAACATTTGAGAAATGAAAATTTGAGCAAGCTTATAGATGAGCATAAGCCATTCAAACAAGCAGTAGTGTCAATATTGCATATTTACTTAATTTAAGTAAAATAATTTAAGTGTCATGCATCATCTCCTTTAAAGGCAACATCAAAGGCTCACATAAAGATTAAAATACACACAAGCTAAACTAGTGGCCAAAAGATCTCACTCATATTGCTAGCAAGTACAAGAATAAACTAGAGGTAAAGTAAAAGCTCTTCTTTTCTCATCCTTTTAACTTTCTTTGTTTTCTTTTATTTTATGAAAATTTAAAGCAATAAAAAGCACAAAAACTCCTCCTTAAAACATGCCAAAAGGATGAATAATACCCGATTCTTCATAAAGAAATACAAAGCAAGAAGAATCCAAAAGCTTAGTGAAAATGTCTGCCAATTGCAATTTTGTATCAAGAAATTTCAATTCAATATCTCCTTTCTCAACATGATCCCTCAAAAAGTGAAAACAAATATCAATGTGCTTTGTAGTTGAATGTTGTACCGGATTCTTAGTAATATTAATAGCACTTGTATTATCACAAAACAGAGGAACTTTCTCAAAAGTAAGACCATAATTTTTCAAAGTTGAAATAAGGCAAAGAATCTGAGAACAATAACTAGCAGCAGCAACATATTCAGATTCAGCAGTTGATTGAGCAACATTTGATTGTTTCCTAGAAGACCATGCAATCAAAGAAATTCCTAGAAAATGACATGTGTACTTGTACTTTTTCTATCAATTTTACAACCACTAAAATCCACATCCAAATAACCACTTAAGCATATAGATGACGATGTAGAATACTAAATGCCAAATTCAAGAGTGTGTTGTAAATACCTCAAAATCCGCTTGATGGCTTGACGATGCGAAACACGTGAAGAAGCTTGAAATTGAGCGCACAAACACACAGTAAACTGTATGTCTGGCTTTGAAACAATAAGATAAAGTAAAGTACCAATCATACTTTGGTATTTGTCACACCTTGATACTAGCCACACTAAATAATATCTGAGAAAAATACCCAAGAAAAATAAATTTAAAAAGGCCAGAGGAATTAATTAAAGGTGTAAAATACAAAATAATAAATTATTGTGGCCGGGAATATTTTTCTTATGTTCCCTGTGCCAAAATATATTAACTGGATTTTTAGTGGAATTTTCAGAGCATGGGAACTATTTTTAATAAATGAAAAACGCTTATCGGAATTAAAATCGCCCTGGAAATCCTTTTCTCTTTTTCCTTTCTCTTCTTCTCCTGGGCCGTCGGCCCGCTCCTGTGCCGACCTCTCCGCGCGCCCCTGGCCTGCTCCCTCCCCCTGGCCTCTAATCTCTGCGCTGGGCCGGCCCAATCCCGCGCGCGCTTGCTTCCCCATGGGCCCGAGCCGTCAGCCGCCGCTCCCGCTAGCTCTATCTCTATGCGCTGGGCCCTGCTCGTCAGGGCGCTCGCCCACACGCCCGCGCACCTCCCGCTGACAGGCCAGGCCCGCCTGTCAGTCCCATCTTCTACCTCCGTCCAAATCGGGCGGAGGGGAAAAATCCCCTCCGCCGTCCGATCCAGCGCCGCCTCCCGCCTTCGCGCCTGCTCGCACTTGGTTCAAACGAAGCAGGACCGAGTCCGCACCCACTCCCCACATCCTCCAGCGTCCTCGTCTCCTCTCTCTCGTGAATCTCGCGCACGTCTCCGACGCCGCCGCCCTCTCTCCCGTGCACGATTGGAGCCGTTCGGCCACGATCTTTCTCGCCCACATGCATAAAAAAGCCTCCCCGCCCTCTCCTCCACCTTTTTCCCAACACGCTGAGCCTCCCCGTGCCCTAGAACCCCGTCGCCACCGCGCGCCTGAGCCCTCGCCGCTTTTCACCGACTCCGGCTATCGCTCGCCGCCGTTCCGGACGTCGCCAAGCCACACCGCCACCGCCATCATCTCCGCCGTGCCGCGTCGCACCTCTCACTCGTTCGCCGCCATTGTCCTCGCGTCGTCGCTAGTCGCCGCGAGCCGCCGGTGAGAATCCCCTCTGTCTCCCCGTTCCATTTTGCCTCTCCGCGTGCCGCTGCTGCGCCGTGTGGTTGCCACCGGCGACCATCGGGTCACGTGCGCGCCATTGCCTCCCGCCCGGGATGGCCGGCATGGCCGCCATTCCCCGGGGCCGTCTAATCTGCCGGGGCAGATCGGGGCCGCCCGCGTGGCCCTTGTGCTGGCGCCACGTGTGCGCCACGTGGCGCACCCGTTTCCGGCTCGGTGGACCGAGTCCACCGTGCGCCAGTGCCTTTGAGTCCCTGCCGGGTAGGGCCCGCTGGTTGGTGCCGCCTCTCTCTCGGGTGACGCCATAAATCATGTTAATGCGCAATAAATCGCTTATTAATTATATTTGCATTAGAAAACACAGTAAAACTTCAATAAATCATAACTAATTCATACGAACTCCGATTAAACCCATTCAAATTTCATTAAATCTAGAAAAATACCAAGAATTCATTAAAAATACTTTTAGCCCATGTTTGATTGCCCACAAGTACTGTTTTTAATTATTTGTGCATTGTTTGTTATAGAATCCGATGTTGGTGACCCTCCTGTGTATTATGAGGTCGTTGCCGAGTACATCGAGCCGGAGCAAGACAAGTCGCACTGTTACCTTGATCACTTTGTACCCATTTTTAGCTAAATTGCTTTGTTTACTTAAATAAACTGCATTATTTCTATATTTCATGTGGGTGGGTCATAACCTATGCAATGCTAGGACTTTGCCTTAGCTTTGAAACTTGAATCCTTGTCACCTAGGTAATAACATGATTAGGTTACTATTCTTAGGAATGCTTAGCCATGCTTAGCAACATAGCTCACATGGGATTTAAATATTATCTTTTCATATGATTTGACTCAATGTCGCGAAAATGGAACTTCGGATAGGTTGATGTTAAATTACTAAACTTGGACCTAAAATGGTGGGCTGTGGGTGTATGGTTTTGCTTGTCACACCACGGCAATTAAGGACCGGTTCGCGGGAACCACTTGGGCAACTACCCATACTTTCCACAAGCCAGCGTGGGCAACGGCTGGGCTTGAAGCGTTTCTTCTCCCTCTCCTAGGCACCGCAGAAGACGGTGAGCGGGATGGAGTTGGGTCGGCCCGGGGTAGGGTTGATCAACTTCTGGATTCACCGTGGCGCAAGGGCGGCAGCCTGGCCAATATGGTGTGCCCTGTCGGCAGGTGCAACCTCAGTGTGGTGTGGATGGTTAGGGAGAGGTTTCGTGAACGGTCCTGTCATAGCCTCTCACGGGGCATCGTGGTGATGCACTGGCACACGGGAATGTGTGTGGGGCTGTGTCTTGTGGATACAGTTGTACACCTCTGATCAGAGTAAATCTATTTGAATAGCCACGGCCGCAGTTATGGGCACATTGGCCAAGACTCACCATAATTAGTCTCACCTTTAGATAATTAATCTAGTTTTATGAAACTGGTGTGGTGGAAGGTGTGAGTCCGGTCGACGTGGTTGAGTTGACCAAGGGTGGCCGATTGGCGTGGTGTAACGCTAATCGGTGGAGACTGGTGAGCGTGGTGTAACGCTCATCAGTGACGCCTGATGGACGTGGTGTAGCGTTCATCAGCGCGGCTTGGTCAATGTGGTGTAGTGTTGATCAGAAAAAACTGGTCAGCGTTGTGTAACGTTGTCCAGTGGAGACTGGTTAACATGGTGTAATGTTAATCAGTGGAGTCCGGAGGAGTCTGGTGAACGTGGTGTAGCGTTCACCAGTGGAGACTGGTTGACGTGGTGTAACATCAATCAGTTGGGAATGGTTGGGCCTGGTTAACGTGGTGTAACGTTAATCAGTGGAGGATTAATATTGTTAAATTAATCAACTTTTTACTGTTTGTGAACTACTACTGTTTGCAATTGCTTTTATGCAAAACAAACCCTATCCCATCTTTGTACTCGGTGCATATGCATAATTGTGGGTGTGATTTATTGAGTACTGTGGGTGGTACTCAGCCTTGCTCAATTTCCCCCCCTTAGTGTTGGAGAACGCGTTTGACGAGGATCGTCCCGAGGAATAGGCTGGCTCCGTCGTCAAGGTGCTTGTGGGATGGATGCTGCTGATGGACCTGCTGCCTATAGACTACGCTTTACCTTTTCCGCTGCATTTTTGTAATATGATTTTACTCTGTTTGTAAGACACTCTGTATGGCAACTTGGATTTGTGTACCCTGGCTTTCCTGGGCAGGGATTTAATACACAGGAATGTTCAGAATTTCGGTGGTGAATTTCTAGGCGTTACAAGTTGATATCAGAGCTGTAACACCCTGAAATTTATCCTTATATAAAATATTGAGGCAAAAGGAATTTTAGAAATTAAATTAAAAATCTCAAGGAGTGAAAAGAATAAAATCAGAGGAAATTCTAAAGAAAAATGGACTTGAAAATAATTTTATAAAATTCTTTGCCTAATTACTTAATTTTTGGAATTTTCTGGGAATTAATTGATTAGGGGAATATTTGTGGCAAAATAAATACTCTCACAGAATTAAAACAAAAATAAAAAAGGTTTAAAAACATTTCCACAGTCGCTGGGCCAATTTTCGGCCCGTTATTGTGCGCAGCCCATTCCCCTCGCTCGCGTGCGTGTCGGTCGCGGCCGCTCACGTCGCTGCAGCCGCTGGCAGGTGGGGCCCGCCTGTCGGGCCGTCGTCGTCTTCCTCCCACCTGGGCGCACTGTAGCACCCAAACGCCGCCGCCGCAAATCCCGCCGAATCCGCTCGTGTCGGACTCGGTCTCTCCAAATCGGTTGAGGGAAAACTGAGCCCTTATCTCCCTCTACCTAACTCCTAAGAACCCGGAGCGAAATCATGCGTGGAGCGGAGACCCGAAGCCTCCCGAGTCGGACCTCCATCTCTAACCGGCACCGCCGCAAAATCCGTCGCGTCCGAGCTGGACTCCGTCCCTCGCCGCCCTAAATAGCGACCCTGGAACCCCCTAGGTTGGTTTCCGCACTTTAGATCGAGCTCTAGCCTGCCCTAGCCGTCTCCCCACGTCTCGGGCTCGCTCCGCCGCCGCCTCCAGGCTTCGGTTGCGCGCCGCCGTCGCCTCAGCCGCTATCAGAGTTCGCTGCCGCCTCGGTTAGGTTCGCCGGACCCTGCAGAAGCCGGGCCGCTGCTGCTCAGCCCTTGGGAGCCGCCGGAACGCCGCCGTCGACGAAGACCCGAAGCCTTCTGCCGCCTCAAGCTCGCCGCCGGCCGTCTCCGTCGCCGTTCTTCACGGTTTCACCCTCGGTAACGATCGCCTCGACCCCCTTTATCCTTTCCCGCTCTCCCCGTGTGTCACCGCACCACCGATCGCCGTCGATCATCGGATCCAGTGCCGCCGCTGTCGCTATAGCCGCCGTGGCCGCCGATGTGGTCGCCGTGTGTGCGCCAGCTCGGCGCCACCTCAGCGCCGATTAGCCAATCCTATCGGGATTAACCGTAGCCGTTGGATCTTCTCTGTTAGATCGTGGCCGTTCGATCATAGTGAGTTTGACCGTGACACATGGCTAGATCTCGGCCCTCCGATCCAAACCCTAGAATCCTAGCCGTCGGATTTCCCTCGTGGACCACGGTGGACTCGGTCCACCATGGACCCGATGCCCCTCTCTCGCCGACAGTGGGCTCCACTGGTCAGCCGAGAGCCTCCTCTCTCCTGTGACGTCATAAACCTCTTTTCCCGAATAAAATTAATTCAATTATGACGCAATAAATTAGTTAATTCTTTTAAATAGGCTATAAAAGGGTTAAAACTTCTAAAAATCATAACTAATTCATACGAACTCGGATTAAGGTCGTTCAAGTCTCTAATTTCTCTAAAAATCATGAACTATCCATTAAAAATATAATGTTATCCTGTTCATGTGTGTTGATGTACTGTTTTTGCTTATTTTGTTTATTGCCTATAGCTACCGACGTTCAGGAAGTGGCGCAGTTTTTCAAGGTAGGTGTCGAAGACTGTGTGGAGCTGCAAGGCAAGTCACATAGATTCCTCTTTCTCATTGAACATATTGTTCCTATGATTAAAGCTATGTTTTCTTTCAACGCTACATTTATTTTGGAATGTCATCGGGACAAGGAAACCCTAACCTTTGTTTATGGCCCCTTTGATTTGATCACATGACATTGTACCTATGGGATAATTTTGACTAGCTACCTTTATTTACTGGTTAGCTAGAATAACTCTAGGACTCTGCTTAGCCTCGCCTAGCAAATAATAGAATGACTTTTGGGTTGTCACAATAATTTCTATACTATTATTCAGTCACATGAAATGATGATCCCTTTACGACGTGGTCGTACAAGGACAACTTAATGGTCCACTAAAACTTGACTAAATGGTAGGTTGTGAGTACCAGGGTTGAGAATGTTGCTAGCGGTACTCATGACAGTTAAGGACCGTTTTGTGGACTACCTGTTGCGAAGCAACACCCGTGCTAACTACAAGCTAGTATGGGATAGCAGGAGTTTGAAGTGTGTTTGTGGCTGGAATAAGTCCACACATGGCAGTGCCAATAAGACCATGCTTCGGGCGTCGGACCGTCTTGCGGTAGGTACTTGATCATACCTACCGGAGACCGGAGGTTTGGCGGGAGGCTCTCCTATTGTGCGAGCTACATGGATAATCCTGTCACTGCTCCTTTCCGAGATACCGTGGTGGTATTTAGGGGCACAGCGATGTGCTGTGGAGATGTGTCTTGTGGGTACATTGGTACACCTCTGGCCAGAGTAAAACTATTCGAATAGCCGTGCCCACGGTTAAGGGCAAGCCTAGCAATGTTTTCTGTGATTAGTCCCACAGTATCTAAAACTTGATGGTTGAACAGTGGAACATTTGTAGCTCCAGGTTGGAGTGGTTGGGCCTATACCGTTTTGGTGAGCGGTATAGTGTTGATTAATACTGCTATTTAATTAATGTTTTATTACTCTCTCAAATGTTTTATTACTCGCTTTTATGCAAACTTGAGCCATATTATGCCACCCTTGGTTATCCCTTGCACTTGCATATTTGCTGTGTAGCTTGTAGAGTATGTCATATGCTCACCTTGCAATCAACAATCATTCAGAGGAGGACTACAGTGAAGAGGACTACTTGGAAGACTGAGAGGGAGCCCGGTCAAGTGCGTGGAGTGGGAGTCGTCACGCTACGATTTATTTATCAGCTGTTAGAACCTTATTGTTTTGAGAGGTACCATTCACCTCTGTAATAAATGCTTACGCAGTGTAACCATTACTTTGATTATCAATTTTGTCATTTGTGCCTCGGTTGATTCCTGGACGAGGGTTTACACACAATAAAACTCCAGAATTTTGGATGGAAATTCTAGACGTGACAAGAGCCGAGCTTGACCGTAGGACCAGCCGAATGGAAACCCTAAGAGCCCTCTGAAATTCCCATTTGCATATGCTTCTCACATTTGGAGTTATTTTGGGAAAAGTGGGAATTCGTTCGTGGATTGGGATAAAATATTGGCCGTTTATTCGATGGAAAATTTGCGTCAAGTCAAACCTGGAGTTAAACTTTTATTCAAGGATTGACATGGGTGTCCAAATTTTGGGAAAACACTGGTTAATCTTGGGGAAGGTATGATTTATGGCATGCATAACATATTTTTATTTGCTTTGCAATCGTTATGTGAATTTTAATTGGTATTATTTGGTTTCGCAGTGGTATTTTGTCGATCTCACATTTACTTACAAAATTATTTTCTGCATAAAATCGTGGTTGTTCCCGAATTATTTACTGTTTACTTATTTGGATATGAGCATACATTGATTCCCCCTCCTTGCTATCTATAGATGGACAACCTCCCCAACCAGCGTGGCACAGACATGGGTGGCTTTGTGGAAGAACTACGGATGATGAGTTTCACTTTGGGGTACAGCCATGGCCCAGAGTACACTGCAGTGGAGCCCATGGAGGGTGAGCTACCACATCGTGTTCGCTTGGAGTTACCTGGCGAGATGTACCTCCTGCCTGCTATGGAAGTCGAGGTTGGTGGGTGCACTTTCAGTCACGCCTGCCAGGAGGCCGCTTTCCGCCTGATTGGAGAGCTACGACGGAAGTACCACGCTACTCTTCGCACCACCGCCTACCTCTACCGCCCCTGCTGGGCGCACTACCAGACCTACAGTGCGTTTCAGCTGGCAGACAATGAGAACAACACCACCATCGTCCACATGAGGCGGACGATGTTGGCCATGGACTACATGCACGCCAACTAGGTGCGTGCTGCTCACGACCGGAAGGACGCCAACAGGATGACCATCATGGGACTCTAGAACCAGATCGACCGCTTGAAGAAGGAGGTCGCAGAACTTAAGGGACAGCCGCCACCCGGTGGAGCCAGGATCCGGCTTACCCCGAGGAAGAGGACCCTTCCTCCTGTGCGTGTTTAGTTGGCCCCCAGGAACGGGCCACACGCACCCCCACCGCCACCAGCTCCAGCACCAGCGCCAGCTCCAGCCCCAGTGCCAGCACAGACGGGTGGATGGATCAGCGCATCGTCAGGCGACGATGGCTCTCAGGGAGGCACCAGCATCCACGGGAGCTTCACTTCTACCGACGACAGTAGCTCCTTCAGCAGATCTCGCACCCGCAGCGAGGCCAGTTCTTCGGCCCACGAAAGTGTGGTTTACGTGGGCGGATCTAGGAGCCGCACCGACAACGAGGTGGGCGACGAGCAGGAGCCGGAGTACAGCTCTGATGATCGCCGATGCCGCTCGGAGCATTAGATGCGCCACCCTTAGTTTTGTCTTTTTCTTAGTTTGATTTCCTGTTTAGTTGTAATGTTAGGAATGTTTGTTTGTTTGGGGTTAGTTGGTGGCATACCGTCTGTTGTGGTATGTCCGCTGTAATTAGGAGTTGAACTGATTTTCCCTATGTTTCCCAACCAAAAAGTTCAGTTAATTTAATTCAGCCACTTAATTATCACTCCTGTTTCTGAGCCACCTGTTTTTCTCCTTCCCTTCCTCTACTCTCCCCTTCAGATGGTGAACACAAGGAGCGGTGCCCGTGCTGCCAGCGACGCCAGTGCTACTAACCAGCGAGAAGGAGCACCTCAGAATCAGGGAGCACCCAACCACGTGCCACCACCGCTACCGGAGAACCCGACCTTGGCACAAGTTCTGGCCAACCAGAACCAGATGTTGGCCATGATGATGCAACAGATGCAACAGAACAATCTGCAATAGCAACACCAGCAACCACCCAACCCGGCCGTTGCCCCTCAGTCCAAACTGCCTGAGTTCCTGAGGGTCAGGCCGCCAACTTTCTCTAGCACCCCCAACCCCATTGATGCCAACGACTGGCTATTGGCAATTGAGAAGAAGCTCAACCTCCTCCAATGCACCGACCAAGAGAAGGTCGCTTTCGCTACTCACCAACTCCAAGGTCCTGCATCAGCTTGGTGGGACAACTTCTTGGTGACCCGCACCACTACCATGGAAGTCACTTGGGTAGAATTCTGCTACAATTTCCAGAAGTCTCAGATTCCGGCAGGAATTGTGGCACAGAAGAAAAAGGAGTTCAAGGACTTGGTCCAAGGGAACAGGACGGTCACAGAATACCTCCACGAGTTCAACCGCCTAGCACGCTACGCGCTTGAGGATGTCCACACCGACGCGGAGAGACAAGAGGGGTTCTTGGACGGATTGAACGACGAGCTGACCAATCAGCTCCTCTCAAGCGATTACCCAGACTTCGAGAAGCTGGTGGATAAAGCGATCCGCCAGGAAAGCCAGCACAACAAGGTGGACCACAAGAGGAAGGCTGCCTAGTTTCGGACTCACCAAGGACAGCATCAGAGGCCGCGGATGATGTTGGGCCAGCAAGGTGGACCAGCCACCATGATCATCCGCCAACAACGCCCATTCCACCCGGGGCACTCTGGACGCAGCAGCAACAGCGGGCAGTACAACCGTCAGTCCGCTCCACGCCCACCAATGGCGTCAGTACAGCAGGGTCAGCCACGGAAAGACAACGGGGGCAAGAACTACATCTGCTACAACTGCAATGAACCGAGTCACTTCACCGACAAATGTCCGAAGCCGAGGCGGATGGGACCTAGGCCTGCAGCTCCCCAGCACCCCAACGCCAATCAGCAGGTGATAAAGGGGCACGTCAACCATGTCTCCGCGGAAGAGGCGCAGACTGCACCGGAGGTGGTATTGGGTATGTTTCTTGTGAACTCAATACCTGCAACCATACTTTTTGATTCTGGTGCAACACATTCTTTTATATCCAAGAAATTTATGGGGACACATGGGATAAAAGTAGTGGAACTTAAAATCCCCATGAGGGTTCATACACCTGGGAACCGCATGATAACCACTCACTATAGTCCTTCAATGAGCCTAGAAATCCAAGGATCATCTTTTCTAGCCAATCTTATCCTCTTGGAATCCAAAGACCTAGATGTCATCCTAGGGATGGATTGGTTGACCCGACACAAAGGGGTGATCGACTGTGCGGACCGCACCGTAACAGTGATCAGTCCGGAAGGAAAGGTGGTTATCTTTAAGTCACCTGTGCCACTGCATCAGGAAGCAAGCTTGAATCAGGTCGCAGCAGAACAACTGTCGAAAGATGGGACGAAGCCAGAAAGGAAAATGGAGGACATTCTGATAGTCAGGGAATACCTGGATGTGTTCCCGGAAGACCTACCAGGGATGCCACCAGAAAGGGAGATTGAGTTCAGGATCGATTTGGCACCTGGAACAGCGCCAATATACAAGAGGCCTTACAGAATGGCACCGAACGAGATGGCAGAAGTCAAGAAGCAGGTCGACGATCTGCTACAAAAGGGCTACATCCGACCAAGAACATCACTTTGGGGAGCGCCAGTCATCTTCGTGGAAAAGAAGGATAAGATAAAACGGATGTGCATGGACTATCACGCACTAAACGATGTCACCATCAAGAACAAGTACCTTCTGCCAAGGATTGATGATCTCTTCGACCAATTGGAGGGTGCCACCGTTTTCTCCAAGATAGACCTACGATCAGGCTATCACCAACTGAGAATTCGAGAAGAGGATATACCGAAGACAGCCTTCACCATGCGGTATGGGTTGTACGAGTGCACTGTTATGTCCTTTGGACTAACATATGCACCTACC
Organism: Oryza meyeriana var. granulata; assembly: GCA_003991445.1. Classification (NCBI taxonomy): domain Eukaryota; kingdom Viridiplantae; phylum Streptophyta; class Magnoliopsida; order Poales; family Poaceae; genus Oryza; species Oryza meyeriana. The sequence goes on from RYFJ01002251.1 coordinate 73,197, forward strand.
TTTTTCATGAATCTGATGGACAAGGTATTCATGGAGTTTCTGGACAAGTTTGTGGTAGTTTTCATCGACGACATCCTGATCTACTCGAAGTCAACAGAAGAGCATGAGCAACATCTTCGTTTGGTTCTTGAGAAGCTGAGAGAACACCAGTTGTACGCCAAGTTCAGCAAGTGCGACTTCTGGCTGAGAGAAGTGCAGTTCCTCGGTCACATCATCACTGCCCAGGGAGTTGCCGTGGACCCAATGAACGTCGAATCCGTCACCAATTGGAAACCGCCTAAGACAGTGACACAAGTGCGGAGTTTTCTTGGACTTGCGGGTTACTACCGCCGGTTCATTGAGAATTTCTCGAAGATTGCCAGACCTATGACGCAACTACTGAAGAAGGATGTGAAGTTTGTCTGGACCTCCGAGTGCATTCACAGCTTTGAAGAACTCAAAAAGAAGTTGGTTTCGGCACCGGTCCTGATCTTGCCGGATCCTAAGAAAGATTTCCAGGTATACTGTGATGCATCCCGCCAAGGGCTAGGGTGCGTGTTGATGCAAGAAGGTAGAGTTGTAGCCTATGCATCGCGTCAGTTATGCCCCCATGAGGGCAACTACCCGACCCACGACCTGGAATTGGCCGCAGTGGTCCATGCTCTAAAGATTTGGCGACATTACCTTATTGGTAATCGCAGCGAGATTTACACGGATCACAAGAGCTTGAAGTACATATTCACCCAGCCTGATCTGAACCTCCGCCAAAGAAGGTGGCTGGAATTGATTAAGGACTACGATGTGGGAATACATTACCACCCAAGAAAAGCCAATGTCGTGGCAGACGCCTTGAGCAGGAAAAGTTGCCGCAACACTGCTCGAGCAGAGGCATTGTGCACGGAAATGCAGCAAGAATTTGAACGCTTGAATCTGGGCATTGTCGAACATGGATTCATGGCAGCCCTAGAGGCTCAGCCCACGCTCTTTGATCAAGTTTGCAAGGCACAAGCAAATGATCCAGAAATTGACGAACTTAAGAAGAACATGAGAGTCGGAAAAGCTCAAGGTTTTGTGGAAGATGAAAACGGGACAGTATGGATGTGGGAACGTTTGTGAGTTTCGCAGAATAAAGAACTCAAAGACCTAATACTCCGGGAAGCCCATGAGATGCAGTACTCCATTCACCCTGGAAGCACAAAGATGTATCAAGACCTTAAGTCAAAGTTTTGGTGGGCCAGCATGAGAAGGGAAATCGCTGAATTCATGGCACTTTGTGATGTGTGCCAGCGAGTCAAGACAGAACACCAACGGCCTGCTGGACTGTTACAGCCTCTCAAGGTTCCAGAGTGGAAGTGGGAAGAGATTGGGATGGATTTTATCACCGGTTTGCCCCGCACATCTTCGGGGTACAACTCAATCTGGGTGATCGTTGACCGACTCACCAAAGTTGCATATTTCATCCAGGTGCATACAACGTATTCGGGTAAAAAGCTGGCTGAATTGTATATGAATCATATAATGTGTTTACACGGAGTACCCAAGAGGATCGTCTCCGATCGTGGTAGTCAGTTCACTTCTATGTTTTGGCAGAAGCTACAAGCAGAATTGGGAACCCGACTGAACTTCAGCATAGCATATCATCCACAAACAGATGGCCAGACTGAAAGTCAATCAGATATTAGAGGATATGCTAAGGGCTTGCACACTGGACTTCAGAGGAACATGGGATAAGAGCTTACCCTACACGGAATTCTCGTACAACAACAGCTACCAAGCCAGCTTGCAGATGGCACCGTTTGAAGCTCTGTATGGTAGGAAGTGCCGCACACCCCTTTTCTGGGATCAGATAGGTGAACGCCAGGTATTCGGAATAGACGCACTCAAAGAGGCAGAAGAGACGGTGGCCATAATACGGGAGCGCTTGAAGACGGCTCAATCCAGACAGAAAAGTTATGCTGACAACCGTCGCCGAGACCTAAGCTTCGAGGAAGGAGATTACGTGTATCTTCGCGTCACACCACTCCACGGGGTACACAGGTTTCAAACCAAAGGGAAGTTAGCACCTCGCTTCGTGGGGCCCTACCAAGTGCTAGCCCATAAAGGTGAAGTGGCATATCAGTTGAGCCTCCCAGCTTCAATCCAGGAAGACCTCACCTATGTGGAGAAACCGATTCGAATCTTGGAAATCAGTGAAAGAAATACCAGGAGCAGGGTAATCAGATTCTGCAAGGTACAGTGGAGCCATCACTCAGAAGAAGAGGCCACCTGGGAACGAGAAGACGAATTGAAGTCCGCCTATCCCCACCTCTTCGCCAGCACATCCGAATCTCGGGGACGAGATTCCGTTTAAGGGGGTAGGTTTGTCACACCCTGATATTAGCCACACTAAATAATACCTGAGAAAAATACCCAAGAAAAATAAATTTAAAAAGGCCAGAGGAATTAATTAAAGGTGTAAAATACAAAATAATAAATTATTGTGGCCGGGAATATTTTTCTTATGTTCCCTGTGCCAAAATACATTAACTGGATTTTTAGTGGAATTTTCAGAGCATGGGAACTATTTTCAATAAATGAAAAACACTTATTGGAATTAAAATCGCCTAGGAAATCCTTTTCTCTTTTTTCTTTCTTTTCTTCTCCTGGGCCGTCGGCCTGCTCCTATGCTGGCCTCTCCGCGCGCCCTTGGCCTGCTCCCTTCCCCTGGCCTCTTCTCTCTGCGCTGGGCCGGCCCAATCCCGCGTGCGCCTACTTCCCCACGGGCCCCAGCCGTCAGCCGCCGCTCCTGCTCACTCTCTCTACGCGCTGGGCCCCACTTGTCAGGGCGCTCGCCCGCGCGCCTCCCGCTAACAGGTCAGGCCCACCTGTCAGTCCCGTCTTCTACCTCCGTCCAAATCGGGCGGAGGGGAAAAATCCCCTCCGCCGTCCGATCCAACTCCACCTCCCGCCTTCGCGCCCGCTCGCACCTGGTTCAAACGGAGCGGGACTGAGTCCGCGCCTACTCCCCACGTCCTTCGGCGTCCTCGTCCCCTCTCTCTCGTGAATCTCGCGCACGTCTCGGATGCCGCCACCCTCTCTTTCGTGCACGATTGGAGCCATTCGGCCTCGATCTCTCTCGCCCGCGTGCATAAAAAGCCTCCCTGCCCTCTCTTCCACCTTTTTCCCAACACGCCGAGCCTCCCCGTGCCCTAGAACCCCGTCGCCACCGCGCGCTCGAGCCCCCGCCGCTTTTCACCGACTCCGGCCGTCACTCGCCGCCGTTTCGGACGTCGCCAAGCCACACCGCCACCGCCATCATCTCCGCCGTGCCGCGTCGCTCCTCGGCCGCCACTCCATGGAAGCTGAAGCTCGCCAGAACGCCCCGCCCTCACGCACGGTGAGTTCTGGCCCTCTGTCTCCTCTTCGGCCGGCAATTTCCGTTGCGCCGCGTCTCTATTCTCCGCCCTAACTGCTTTCCCATCCTCCTCATCTTCCAGGATACCTAGGCCGCCCCTCTCGCTCGTTCGCCGCCGTTGGAGCACCGTCGCCGACGTCGTCCCGAAGCCGCCACCGCTACCTCATCGCCGCCATTGTCCTTGCGTCATCGTTCGTCACCGCGAGCCGCCGGTGAGAATCCCCTCCGTCTCCCTGTTCCATTTTGCCTCTCTGCGTGCCGCCGCCGCGCCGTGTGGTCGCCGCCGGCGACCATCGGGTCGCGTGCGCGTCGCTGCCTCCCGCCCGGGATGGCCGGCATGGCCGCCGTTCCCCAGGGCCGTCCGATTTGTTGGGTGGCAGATCGGGGCCACCCGTGTGGTTGCCCGCGTGGCCGCCGTGCTGGCGCCACATGTGCGCCACGTGGCGCACCCGTTTTCGGCTCGGTGGACCGAGTCCACCGTGCGCCGGCGCCTTTCAGTCCCTGCCGGTGGGGCCCACTGGTCGGTGCCGCCTCTCCCTCGGGTGACGCCATAAATCGTGTTAATGCACAATAAATCGCTTATTAATTATATTTACATTAGAAAATACAGTAAAACTTCAATAAATCATAACTAATTCATACAAACTCCGATTAAGCCCATTCAAATTTCATTAAATCTAGAAAAATGCCAAGAATTCATTAAAAATACTTTCAGCCTATGTTTGATTGCCCACCTGTATTGTTTTTAATTATTTGTGCATTGTTTGTTATAGAATCTGACGTTGGTGACCCTCCTATGTATTACGAGGTCGTTGCCGAGTACATCGAGCCGGAGCAAGGCAAGTCGCACTGTTACCTTGATCACTTTGTACCCATTTTTCACTAAATTGCTTTGTTTACTTAAATAAAATGCATTATTTCTATATTTCATGTGGGTGGGTCATAACCTATGCAATGCTAGGACTTTGCCTTAGCTTTGAAACTTGAATCCTTGTCACCTGAGTAATAACATGATTAGGTTACTATTCTTAGAAATGCTTAGCCATGCTTAGCAACATAGCTCACATGGGATTTAAATATTATCTTTTCATATGATTCGACTCAATGTCGCGAAAATGGAACTTCGGATAGGTTGATGTTAAATTACTAAACTTGGACCTAAAATAGTGGACTGTGGGTGTATGGTTTTGCTTGTCACACCATGGCAATTAAGGACCGGTTCGCGGGAACCACTTGGGCAACTACCCGTACTTTCTACAAGCCAGCGTGGGCAACGGCTAGGCTTGAAGCGTTTCTTCTCCCTCTCCTAGGCACCAAAGAAGAGGGCGAGCGGGATGGAGTTGGGTCGGCCCGGGGTAGGGTTGATCAGCTTCCAAATTCACTGTGGCGCAAGGGGGTAGCCTGGCCAATATGGCATGCCCTGTCGGCAGGTGCAACCTCAGCGTGGTGTGGATGGTTAGGGAGAGGTTTCGTGAACGGTCCTGTCACAGCCTCTCACGGGCCATCGTGGTGATGCACTGGCACACCGGAACGTGTGTGGGGCTGTCTTGTGGGTACAATTGTACACCTCTGATCAGAGTAAATCTATTCGAATAGTCGCGCCCACGGTTATGGGCACATTGGCCAAGACTCACCGTGATTAGTCTCACCTATAGATAATTAATCTGGTTTTATGAAACTGATGTGGTGGAAGGTGCGAGTCCGGTCGACGTGGTTGAGTTGACCGGGGGTGGCAGGTTAGTGTGGTGTAACGCTAATCGATGGAGACTGGTGAGCGTGGTGTAACGCTCATCAGTGACGCCTGGTGGACGTGGTGTAGCGTTCATCAGCGCGGCCTAGTCAACGTGGTGTAGCGTTGATCAGGAAAAAACTGGTCAGCGTGGTGTAACGTTGTCCAGTGGAGACTGATTAACATGGTGTAATGTTAATCAGTGGAGTCCGGTTATCGTGGTGTAACGGTAACTGGAGGAGTCTGGTGAACGTGGTGTAGCGTTCACTAGTGAAGACTGGTTGACATGGTGTAACGTCAATCAGTTGGGAATGGTTGGGCCTGGTTAACGTGGTGTAACGTTAATCAGTGGAGGATTAATATTGTTAAATTAATTAACTTTTTACTGTTTGCGAACTACTACTCTTTGCAACTGCTTTTATGCAAAACAAATCCTATCCCATCTTTGTACCCGGTGCATATGCATAATTGTGGGTGTGATTTGTTGAGTACTATGGGTGGTACTCAGTCTTGCTCAATTTCCTCTCCCCCTCAGTGTTGGAGAATGCGTGTGACGAGGATCGTCCTAAGGAATAGGCTGGCTCCGCTGTCAAGGTGCTTGTGGGATGGATGCTGCTGATGGACCCGCTGCCTATAGACTACGTTTTACGTTTTTCGCTGTATTTTTGTAATATGATTTTACTCTGTTTGTAAGACACTCTGTATGGCAACTTGGATTTGTGTACCCTGGCTTTCCTGGGCAGAAATTTAATACACAGGAATATTCAGAATTTCGGTGGCGAATTTCTGAGCGTTATAGTATTCTTTTTGATTAACAGCTTCACCATCTTCATCCGGATCCAAAACAGCAGTAGATCCCATAGGTGTAGAGATAGTCTTGCAATTCTCTATCTTGAATCGTCATAAAAGATCTTTGGTTACTTTGTTTGATCTATAAACGTACCTTGTGGTGTTTATTTGATTTGTAGCCCCAAAAAGTACGTCAACTCACCCATCATACTCATCTGAAATTCCCTGCACATTGTCTCAGAAAACTCCACAAACAAAGCGTGAGATGAAGAATCAAAGATGATATCATTTACATAGATTTGAACAAAAAGTTGATTATCACCATACTTAAGAACAAAGAGAGTTTTATCCACTTTTTCCATTTGAAAACCTTTCGCAAGATATTTTTTTTTAAGTCTATCATACCAAGCTCTAGTAGCTTGTTTCAAACCATACAACGCTTTTGACAATCTAAAAACATGGTTGGGAAAATTAGGATTTTCAAAACTTTGTGGTTGTTTTACATAAACTTTCTCCTGTATAAAACCATTAAGAAAAACACTTTTAATATCTATTTGATACAATTTAAAACCTTTTGAAGCAGCAAAAGCCAACAAAAGTCTAAACTTTGTTTCTTTCAAAATTCTCATGTTCTTCATGCATGGCATTAATCCACGATTCATCAGTTAATGCATGAGTAACATTTTTGGGTTCAAAAGAAGGAACAAAGCACAATTCACATGATTATGAGTTATCTTAGACCTTGTAGTACGCTCACCAATGTTACCTATTATTTGTTCTGAAGGATGTCGTCGTTGAATTTGCAAAGGAGCAGAGACTTCAGAAGTTGTTTCATATTCTGAACCTTGAATAGTAGAAGTTGTAGGTTCTGGAGGACCACCAGAATCAGCACGTGCCGAACCAGAGTTGGATCCCCTGCCAGATCTGATTGTGGCTCCTCAGGCGGTCTGACCGACGTTGTTCTGGCGGTCTGACCGGCCACTTCAGCTTCGTCCTCATCGTCGTTTTCCTCCACAAAAATGCTATTCTCCCCCTAATTCTACGATAATGTACCTGAAATTTCTGGTCTAGTACCTGGACTAGCCTCATTAAAAGTGACTTCGCAAGTCTCAACAATTTTGTTAGTTTCTAAAACAAATACACGATATCCTCGAGAATGAGCAGGGTAACTAAGAAACAATCCATCTGTAGAACATGCTTCAAATTTATCCAAATTTTCAGATTTAAGAATAAAACACTTGCACCCAAAAACACGCAAATGAGAAACTTTGTGATGATGTCCAAACCGAAGCTCATAAGAAGTTTTTCCAAGTTTAGATATTAAGAAAACATGATTAAAAATATAACAAGTAGTGTTAATAGCTTCTGCCTAAAATTTCCTAGGTGTATTATACTCATTAAGCATAGTCCTAACCATCTCAACCAAAGGACGATTCTTTCTTTTAACAACACCATTTTGTTGAGGAACTTGAGGAGATGAAAATTGATGTTCAAGACCTTTTTCATTGCAAAATTGTTCAAAAGACGCATTTTCAAATTCACCACCATTATCACTTCGAATAGTTCTCAAAGATTTAGGAAGTTCAACAGCCAAACGAAGATACAAACTGCGAAAGTGTTCAAAAGCCTCATCTTTAGTTACCATAAAGAAAACCCAAGAATAACTCGAAAAATCATCCACAGTAACCAACACATACCACTTTCCTCCAACGAATTGCACTTTAGCTGGACCAACATTGTGCATATGTAAAAGCTGTTTCGGTGCATCTGTCATCACAGAAACAATTGGATTATGTGAAGAAGCAACCATCTTAGCATGACGACATGACAAACAAGCCAAATCAAGATCCTTTTTAAGTTTAGGCAAACCACGAACAAGATCCGAACCACTAATTCTAATAAGATAATCAAAACCAACATGCCCAAGTCTATGATGCCAAAATATTAAGTCCTTTGAAAATCTAGCAACTAGACATGTGATCTCAGATGAAACACCACTTTCAAAATCAGCTTTAAAAACTCTTCCATAACGAGAAATTCCTAAAACAAAATCTCCAGAAGAATCAAGAATTTTACTCCCAGTTTTCTTAAATCTAACCTCAAAATTTTCATCAATAATTTAAGAAACAAAAAGTAAATTGTACTTCTAATTTTCTACCAAAACCACCTCATTTCAAACAAACTTGTCACTTACCTTGATAGATCCAATAGCAAGAACGGTACTAGTAGAAGCATCTCCAAAGATAATTGATTCAATCTTAGATGTCGATTGAAGGAAGGAGAACCAACTTTTATCACCGGTCATGTGCTGCGAACAACCGGAGTCCATTATCCACACGTTCTACTTCCTTGCCACCAAAGTCTACACACAAGCAAATGTCAATGTCTCAGTACTGGGGTTAGATAACAAAAATATAGGAATCCTGTACTAAGATACACGACTAGAGGTACCAACAGGCATATAACCATGAACAAAACCAGTTTTATCCTGTTTAGAAAAATTTACTCGAGGCCGGTTTGACTGTTGGATGTACTACGGTCTGACCGCCAGCCTCGGCCCAAAACCTGATTGTTGCCATTTAGATTTTGCAAAAACAATTTCCCTTTCCTTTTACTGTTTTCAACCAAGTCTAAAACAAAAACCAACTAGATGTCCATCTTTTCCACAAAAAGAGCAAGTATACTTTTCACGAGAAGATGAGTTTGTAACCAAAGCTTTTGAATTCAAAGACTTGGTTTCTTTACATGTTGTCGAAAGAGAAGACAAAATCACAGCCGATTTAAAAATGGTTTTGTTTAGGTTCAGGTTTTGTCAAAATCTCACCCTTTTTAGTGATACCCAAAACAGCAGGTTGGTGAGAAGTAAAATAGGCATGTGGATCAAAACCTATACCTCTGTTGTGTGTGCTCACTTTTGATTGATCCAAAATCATATTTAGTTTCTTATTTCCATCGGAAAATCTTTGCAAGGAACTTTTTAAATAAGAAACTTCTTTTGTCAAATTAGCATAATTTTTGCAATCAATCAAAACACAATTTAGTTTGTGACACCTTGAGCAAGAAAACACCTCATGATTTTTCACAATATCCTCCATGTACTCAACACGACCTAAGCATTTTTTACTTTCATCTTATTTAAAGAACATGTTGAGCAAGTTTTAGATACAGAAACATCTTTTTGTTGTTTTAGTTTTCTAGCACTCAAAATATTAAACATGGAGCTTGCACCAAAATCAACTTTATATTTACTCAATAACTTTTTAGTGAAAAGTAATTCATCCAAGATTCTAGTATGCAGTATAGTTCCAAGAGCAAAACAAGATTCTAATTCTTTATTTTTAATGAGAGCATTTTCAAGTCTTAAGCATGTAGTAGCATTTACATCTCTTAAAACAGAAATTTCAGAGAATAAAACTTCACAAGACTTGCAATCATCATCATCAGGAATCAAAGATCTTAGTCTAGAAATTTTAGATTTTAGAGATTCAATAATAAAATCATTTTTCTTAATTTTTTCTCGTAACTCTAAATTTTAAGGCTAAGAGCAACTACCATCTCTTGATAAGTTTCAATGGAGGGAGTAAAGGTAGATGCCTCATCATTGTCGCACTCAGAATTGTAGTCGTCTAAACTTAATCTTTCACGAGCCATGACACAAACCCCTGAGATGTTCTTGCCTTTATGATTGCCTCCATCTTCACTCTCATAATCGACATCGCTTGCCCCAGCTTGTTCAAAAGCAGCATAGACTTAATTAAAGAACTTCTTGAAATCTTCGTTGCTTTGCTTTCCTTTGAACGCTTGCTTCTTCTTTATGTCTTTGAGCTTCTCCCCTTCATCTTCCTTTGTAGATCTCCTAAGCTTCAGACATTTAGATCGAATGTTACACCCGAAACACCGAATTGATCCACCTCTTTTTCTGGTTTTGACATTATTCAAAGCTCGAGAAACCTGTTAGTTAATAGTGCCAAGTTCTCCTCGGAGAATTGCTCGAGTTAATCATCGAAAATGGCATTTAAAGCATTGAAAGAATTTGATGAAGAGCCATCAAAAGAAGAATCCGATGAAGAAATTAAGACAGTAGTTTTTGAATCTGACTTGCGAGAAAGTACATTCAACTAATGGGTTTTTAGCTTTGTATAACGAGATTCCAAAGTTAGAGTTGTCATATTAATAGATTCTTGAATTGATGTAACTTTCATCTTCCAAATTTTCATATCTAATTCAATCAAAAGTTGTCTTGCAATTTCAGATTGAGGATAGTTAACATTAAAACAATCATCAACAGATCTAAGATTGCTTAAAACTTTGTTAAAGCGACCAAAATAATCATCAAGAGTTTCTCCAGGTTTCATCTTAAATTTCATATAGTCCTTTTTGAAAACATCCCTGCGAATTTTCTTGATGTTAGAAGATCCTTTGTGAAAATCACGTAGAGCCTTCCACATCTCATGCGCAGTTTCAAGATGAGAAATTAGATTAAAATCCGAGCGAGAAACTCCACACAAAATCATGTTGCGCGCTTTACAATTATTTTCAAACTCAATTTTATTTTCTGCAGAAATAACATCAGGGATTTCATAAGGATGAGAAACTTTTTACCAAATATCGTATTCCTAAGACATAATATAAGATTGCATCTTTTTGCACCAAAATTGAAAATCAACTCCATCGAAAACATACGGCTTGGTTGAAAATCGGTCAGCCATGGCTAAATCTCAAGATCGGTGAAGATCAAAAAGAGAAAACACGGCTCTGATACCACTTGTAGGATCGAACACAAGAACCATGCCTACCAGAGGGGGGTGAATAGTAGAAACACCAAACACCAAAACCTTTTGCGGAATAATAGAAACCCTCAAACCTGGATGGAGTGCACCGGTCAGACCGTCTTGCGCCAGTTTGACAGCCGTATGTCCGCCGGTTGAACAGCCGCCTCGCCGCTGCGCTCTCGTTGGATAAACTGTCAGAATTCAAAAGGATACACACCGAAGATGCTCTTCAAAGTAGATTAACTTTATTGTATCAAGATGTGTTTACAAAACGCATACAAAGCACTTCTCTCTCTCAAAACTAAACTCTAGCTTTTCTCTCTTCTAAAAGTTGTTACTCTAGGGTCTCAACCTCTTATCTATTTATACCTAAAACCTCCTACACAAAGTAAGAGTAGAACTCCTAATCCTACTAGGACTCAACTCCTAGTCCTACTAGGATTCCAATCCTAATCCAAGTATAACTTGACTTTGTCGATGCTTTGCACCGGCAATAAAACTATAGGGCTACTCAGCGAAGGTGAATTCGGTGGATTGCAGAGGAACACAGAAGATTTATACTGGTTCAGGCCCTCGATGTGAGGTAATACCCTACGTCCAGTTGAGGTGTTATTCCTCTGAGGTGTATGATGATCGATGATCTTGTTCCTTGCCCTGAGGGGCGTCCTGCCTCCCTTTATATACTAGGGGACAGGGGTACATGATAAGGATCCCAGCCGGATACGGCCAAGGGATTTCCTTCTTAGAGATAGAGTCCTATCCGACTAAGACTATGTTTCCTCGTTATACAAGGCAAAGCCTGCCGGGTGCTATCTTATCTCTAATTACATGGTTCGGCCCATCCTCTATCCGAGTGGCCCATGTACTAGTAATGAGGTACCCGGGGCCCATGGCCTCCACAGTAGCCCTTGAGACCTTCATAGTTGAGTCACAGCTGATGCCGAGTGCTCATCCTCCACGGTGAAGGTTGCCCGAGTGCAGTGCTCCCGAGTACTCTTTGTCTGAGTAAGTCTTCTTCCGAGTCGTACTTCATATCAGCTGGCAGCAAGGCTATGAAGGGCTTCAAAAAGATATATGAATAGTGTGCGCCGAATAGGTGCACCTATTAGGTGTAGCCCCCGACTTTGTGCTTAATTGTGAAGACAATTAAACATAAAGTCAAAGATCTTTAACCTGGAAGTCTTTCCCGAGTAGATTACTACTGGTATTTGAGACTCTTCGGTATCATGTTAACCGGAATAAACTTTATAGTTTTGCCGAGTAGGATGCTACTCGTATATGGAACTCTTCAGCGTCATGTCAGCTGGAAAAGGGGGTTTATAGTCTTTTCCGAGTGGCGTCCCACTCAAAAGTTAGACTCCTCCGCATCATGTCAGCGGGAAAAGATATTTATAGTCTCTCCCAAGTAGTGCACTACTCAAAAGTTAGACTCTTCCGCATCATGTCAGCGGGTAAAATGTTGCTCATGGCAACTGATGGCCACGCTTGTAGGCCGAGTACCACTTTATGAAAATAAATCCACGGCGTGGTTAGGTGTACCCGAGAAAGATACCTGCATCTCCAATTTCAATGAAGACCAGCTTGTGATCCTTGTAAGGATATATCCTCGAGACCTGGTGGATAAAACAGATACCCAAACATATATGTTTAGCAATAAGGCTCTCATGAAGCATATCTGTTTACCTCATCGGCTCCTGTCAGTAGCACCAGCGCTATAATTTCAACTCAGCCTGTGGGCGGCCCACATGGAGCATGCTACTGTAGGAACTCATATCTTGGTGGCCCAGTGCTGACTGTGTAGGCCCAAGCCCATCTAGTTGGCATCGGTTCTATAAAAGCAGGGAGAGAGAAAAAGATTCCTTCATCTTCCCCAAATCAGCCAATCGCTTCGTTTTCCACCTTTGTGCCCAACTTTTCGCCTCCCGCCCGGCTAGGGTTAGCTGCGGCCATTCCCCACTCGAACTCGGGCGATTCCAATCCTCTCCGCTTGATCCAAGCCCCCGATTTGCTTTTCCCCAAATCTCACTGCCTCCAGTCATGCTGAAAGCTTCGGATCTTGTGGGTGCGCCAGGGAGTTCTTGGCCGATTTCAGATTGCGGCTCGGTGTAGCTGAAGCGGCTGGAGAGCGAACTGAAGTTGCCCAGCCAAGAGGTGATTCGCTGGCGGTCGGCCAGGGATGAGTTGAGCCCAAATCCCCGACCTGGTGAAATGGTAGTTTTTGCCTCTTTTTTCGATCGAGGCTTATGCCTTCCGTCTTCCGATTTCTTCCGCCGCATCCTTGACTTCTATAAGCTAGAGTTGGTGCAATTGAATCCCAACTCGATTCTTCAGATGTCCATCTTTGTCACTCTGTGCGAGTGCTATTTGGGTGTGGAACCCCATTTCAACTTCTTTAGGCATTTGTTCCACATTAAACCTCAGCCCTCCAATAATAACATCAGCGTGATTGGGGGGGCTGGTCTTCAGTTGTGGAGTGATAGAAAAAAGTCATATCTTGATCTTCCTTTGAAATCCTCCTTGAAGGGTTGGCACAGGGAGTGGTTTCATTGCGCAGATCTGGCTCCCTCCTTGCGGCCATTCACCGGCTTGCCGCCGGTAGTTTTGCCGAATTGGTCGGCGGACCCAACTTATGAAGAAATGGGTCAAGTGCACCAACTGCTGACGAAGCTGGATAACTTCAAGAAGGCCGGCTTGACTGGCCCCTGGGTGGCCAGGCGGTTCTTGACTCGGCGCTTCCAGCCCCTGAAGCTGAGGAGTGTGTTCGGCTGGGATTACTAGGGAAGAGATGACCCTGACCGGGTCAGCCGGGAATCAGCAAATGAGCAGAAGGTGATAGAGACCCTATTCGGATACTTCTCCTGTGGGGTAATTGAAACCGAAGACAAGAAGAGACGCATTGCGTCTTACAGGCGCAACTGGCCCCGGTCCGAGGTAACATCCGTCTTTCCTTTGTAGCGCATGCCTGCAGATTCGGATGTCTAAGTCCCTAGCAATATATGATGTATCTTGTTGAATCTCTTGTAGTGGTGTGTGGAGTTTGATGAAGACTCCCGCCCGTTGTCAGCCGTCGCGTCGAAGAAGAGGCTGAGAAGTCCCTCTGCTGCCCAACCCGACTCCAAGAGAGCGGGGAAGAAGCCGATTTTGTATCGGGGCGAGGGGGCCATGACGGCGCGCGCCGTGGCTGGAAGCCTGAAAATAAAGGACGTCGTCGCCGCGGCGCCTAGGCGATCAAGTCCTAGGTTGAGACCTGCGGGTTTGAGCCCAACGTTGTCGAGCCTGGCCGTGGCGCCACCGAGGGGCCGGCTAGAGCAGACGCCGCCAGGGGCGGAGGTGCCCAAGCCGACCACACCAGAATCAGAGCCGACTCGGGCTAATGCTCCACCGCCGACTGTGACGCCGACCGGGCCGACTGTCGGAGCTAGCGCTCCGCCGGGGACCGGGTCGCCTGGCAAGAAGCTGAAGTTCTCCAAGAGGTGTGCTGCTCCGAGTCTTCTGAAATTCTTGTGTGTTGAGGTAGTGTCTTGATGTATTGTTTCGTTGTGCAGGAAGCGGGCCGATATCGATCTCAACGAGATCAATCCGACCGCTCCCCATTACGAGCTTGCCCCAGCCGATCCGGTGGCCGCGAACACACCTGCTGAGCCAGTGGCCAGCCCGGTCGCGGAGACCAAGGTGGTCCCGACTGCAGGGTCGCTGCCGCCACCCGACCAAGAGGCGGCTGCTGAGGCTGAGGCCCCAGCCCCTAAAGCGTCGCCTGTTGCGGAGGCCGCGACCGGAGCCCCTGAGCCGGTCCCCGAGGTCGCGGGGGACGGCGGTGCTGAGGCCGGGACCCCATCGCCGTTGTGGTCGTCGTTGTCGTCGTCGCCGCCGCCGGAGATCCCACGCCTGCCTCGGATCAAAGCTCCCCCACATGTGATGCCTCGGACATTCACATGGATGGCTCCTGACGGGACAGCGAAGAGCTTCAGGCTTGATGAAGTCGTCGTGAGGAGAGAACGCGAAAGCTTGCTTCGCGTCGCTATCAGCGGGTCCAAGGGAGTTGGGGTATGATTCTTGTGGTAGAGTCTTGGCAATCTTCTTGTTTTGACGTCTGACTCCGTGCTTGATTTGTCTCTTATCTTGAGCAGAAGCTTGTCAACCACAATGAGGCGATGACGGAAATCTTGGTCGAGGTGGCTCCCCACCTCGTAGAATTGGAGCAGCTCCGGGCATTGAAGGCCGAGATGGAGGAGCGTCATGCGGGGAGGGAGGCCTAGCTGAAGAGTGGCACCGATCAGCTCAGGGCGGAGACATGGGCCCTAGCCAGAAAGATCAGAGGTAAGATCCCCGAATATATCTTCCGGACCGAACCGTTGATGTATTCATCCAGCTGCGTTGTTCCCGACTGCCCAGTTATGTCATGACTGCACGGTTGAGCTCTTGGCTAATCTGTGGTGCAGCCCTCGAAGCGGAGTTGAAGACCCGAACAGAGAGGGAATAGCAGCTGAAGGAGGCCGAAGAAGCCAGGGCCGAGCTTGAAAAGGTCAAGGCCGACCTAACAAAGGCCAACACCGAGCTTGACCGGGAGAAGGCCGAGTTGAAGGATGCCGTCGTCAAGCTCAGTAAGGAAAAAGCTGAACTGAAGAAGACCGTGGCCGGGTGGAAGGCCGACTACGAAAGTAAGTCCTCAACTTGACTGTGATCTTAGCCAATACATTAGTCGTTCCGTGTGTGGCCGAATCTGACAAGTTTACTTGCCGGCGGACCTGGGCAGACATGAGAGCCAATGTCCAGGCCCAATATCGGTTCTACATAGAGGAGATAAGAGTGATCAGGGAGTCACGGCAGGCCCTCATCGGGTCCGTAAAAGGGCTCCTTGACCTCATAGATCCCCGCCCTGTGGGGACCAGTTGCAGCAGAATCCCCCAGATAGAGGCGCGTCTCGAGGATGCACCGAGTGCCTTGAAAAAGTACTCGGATGAGCATGTTGTCGCCGGTGTGGCCCAGACCCTGGCGATGACCAAGTCCATCTACCCAAGGGCAGATATTGAAGCCATCGGGGAGGGGTTTGCCGAACAGACGACGCCCGAGGAGGCGCTGGAGCTGATTGCCCGGGCGAAGCCGACTGCTGAAATAATTACTCGAGACTTGGGTCTGTAAGGGCAACATGTTATGTAGTCGGTATATATAAACTTTTGTAAACGGGCATGGTAAATATGTGTGCAGTGCCACCAAGCTCATTACTCAGTCGTCATTAGCTTTACTCGACCGTGTAGTATGCACCGAGCTAGTCTGTTAGAACTTAATAAAAACGTTCAAAGTAGGAAGCTGTACTCGGGCAAACGTGACAGTCGTAGTAAGGCTTCATAACCGAAGTAAGATAAGCTCGTATGTTATTGACAGAACATATATATACATGCAGCCCCCGACTCACTACTCGGTTGATACAAGCGGCGTAGTGAGTCAGAAGAACTATACACATGAAAATTATAGAACTCAGGTATAGAAAGGACGTAGCTGTTCTATCTTCCATGAGTTGCTGATGAGAACACCGTCTTCGGTCTTCAGTCGGTAGGTGCCTAGCCGCGTGACCTCGGCTATAATGAACGGCCCTTCCCAGATTGGGGATAATTTATGCCTGTCTTTGGTGGTTTGTATTTTCCTCAGAACAAGATCCCCGACCAGAAAGGCATGGCCACGGACATTGCGATTGTGGTAGCGACGTAGGCCTTGAAGATACCTTGCCGACTGGATTGTTGCGGTGTCTCTTGCTTCTTCCAGCTGATCTAACTCGACCAGTCGGGTATTGTTGGAGTCGTCTTCTGAGTACGCCCGGACTCGCGGAGAGCCGAACTGTAACTCTGTGGGCAGCATAGCCTCGGCACCGTAAACCAAAAAGAAAGGGGATTGCCCTGTTGCCCGACTAACCGTGGTTCTGAGAGACCAGAGAACGGATGGGAGTTCTTGTACCCACCGGCCCGCATATGGTTGTAGTCGGTCGAATATCCTGGCCTTGATGCCCTGTAAGACCATACCGTTGGCTCGTTCGACCTGCCCGTTGCTCCGCGGGTGTGCCACAGATGCGTAGTAGATCTTGATGCCGAAATCTTCGTAGAAGTCTTGGAAAACGCCGGCCGCGAACTGAGTACCGTTGTCGGTGTTGATGCGGTTAGGGACCCTGAATCGGTATAGTATACTCATGATAAAGTCCTTTGCTCGTGCCGCTGTAATTGTTGCAACGGGTTTAGCCTCAATCCACTTGGTGAATTTATCCACCGCGACGAATAGATGTGTGAACCCTCTTGGCGCTTTCTTGAAAGGCTCGACCATGTCGAGCCCCCATACTGCGAATGGCCAGGAAATGGGGATAGTTTGGAGTTCCTGGGCTGGGAGATTTGTTTGTCTTGCGTAGAACTGGCAACCCTCGCATTTGCGAACAATGTCCTTGGCGTCTGTTACTACTGTGGGCCAGAAAAATCCCTGCCGGTAAGCCTTTCCGACTAACGTCCTGGATGCGGCATGGTTGCCACATATGCCCGAGTGGATTGAGTGCAGAATCTGCTTGCCCTCCTCGGTGGTGACGCAGCGCATGAGGACACCAGATGCGCTCCTTCGGTATAGGTCTTCTCCGACTAGTAGGAAGCTTTTGCTTCGATGCTTGATCTGCTCGGCTTGACCGCGATCTTCTGGGAGTTCATCGTCCAGGAGAAATTTGACAACAGGAGTCCTCCAGTCATGACATATGTGCAGCACCTCGTTTGTAGCCGGGGTAGGTTCGCCTCCCGACTGCTCCGGCGCCGGTTTCTTCTTGACTGATGGCTCCATAAGTTGCTCGACAAAGATTCCAGTTGGAACTGCTTCTCGTTTGGATCGCATGTTTGCCAGCTCGTCTGCCGTGTCGTTGTATTGATGCAGGACATGTGTGATTTCCAGCCCATCAAACTTGTTCTCCAACTTACGGACCTCCTGACAATATGCCGCCATGGTATCGTCGAGACAAGTCCAGTCTTTCATGACTTGGTTTACCACGAGTTGAGAATCCCCGCACACAACCAGTCGACGTATGCCGAGTGATATAGCGATGCGGAGCCCGTGAACAAGTGCCTCGTACTCGGCGATGTTGTGGGAAGCCGGGAAGTGGATTTGTAGAACGTACTTCAGTTTTTCGCCAGTGGGGGAGCTCAATATGACTCCAGCCCCGGCGCCGCCGATCCGTAGAGAACTGTCAAAGTACATTGTCCAATACTCTAGCTTTGCTGTTGGTGTTGGCAGTTGAACTTCCGTCCACTCAGCCACGAAGTCGGCTAGAGCTTGAGATTTAATTGATGTCCGTGGCTGAAAGGTGATGTCAAACGCCATCAACTCGAGTGCCCATTTAGCGATTCGGCCGGTGGACTCGCGATTATGAAGGACATCCCCGAGTGGAAACGCTGTGACCACCGTGGCTTGGTGTGCTTGGAAATAATGCACCAGCTTCCGGACTGTGATGAGTAGGCCATATAGCAGCTTCTGGACCTGCGGATATCTCGTCTTTGAGTCGGCAAGGACCTCGCTGACGAAGTAGACTGGCCGTTGTATTTTTTGAATATGATCCTATTCGGGTCGCTCAACCACCAGCACCGTGTTGACTACCTGTGTTGTTGCCGCCAGATATAGCATTAGCAGTTCCTGGGGCAGAGGTGACGCCAACACGAGGGGTGATGTGAGGAATTGTTTGAAATCTTCGAAGGCTTGTTGAGCTTCCAGAGTCCATTGGAAATTGTCTGCCTTTTTGAGTAGCTTGAAGAAGGGCATGCCCCGTTCGCCCAGTCGGGAAATAAACCGGCTGAGTGCCGCCATGCAGCCTGTCAGCTTCTGGACGTCTTTGAGGTTAGTCGGGGGTGCCATATTCCTGATGGCGTTGACTTTCTCCGGGTTGGCCTCAATGCCGCGGTGTGAAACGATGAAGCCGAGTAACTTTCCGGATGGCACACCGAAGGCGCATTTTTCCGGGTTCAACTTCATCTTGAATCTTCGAAGGTTTTGGAAGGTTTCTTCCAAGTCAGCGATGAGGTCTTCTTTGGACTTGGTCTTGATCGCCATGTCGTCGACGTAGGCTTCCACGTTGCGCTCGATCTGAGTGTGCAGACACCGCTGAATAGCCCGTTGATAGGTTGCGCCCGCGTTCTTCAGACCGAACGGCATTGTGATATAGCAATACGCTTCAAACGGCGTGATGAAAGATGTCTTCAAGCAGTCTTCCTCCCTTAGGCTGATTTGATGGTATCCCGAGTAACAGTCGAGAAAGCTGAGTAGGTCGCACCCTACCGTGGAGTCAACCACCTGATCTATCCGGGGAAGACCAAATGGGTCCTTGGGGCACGCTTTGTTGAGGTCGGTGTAGTCGATGCACATGCGCCATTTACCGTTTTTCTTCCGGATCAGAACTGGGTTTGCCAGCCAATCCGGGTGATAGACTTCTTTGATGAACTCGGCTGCAAGGAGCTTGGTAATCTCCTCCCGAATCGCATCTTTGCGGTCTTGTACGAAGCGCCGCAGCCGTTGCTTGACTGGCTTGGCATTTGTCTTCACGTTTAGGGCGTGCTCGATCACCTCCCTTGGTACGCCCGGCATGTCGGACGGTTTCCACGCGAAGATATCCTTGTTGGTTTGGAGGAAGGTGACGAGCGCGTCTTCCTATTTGGGGTCGAGTCCGGTCTCGACTAGAGCAGTCTTGGAGGGGTCGGAAGGGTCTAGAGGGATCTTCTTCGTGTCAGAGTCCGCTGAAATTCTCGACTTCACTGCTTTTTTCGCCGGAACTTGATCTTGCTCAACTTCTGTTGTGACGGCTTGCCGAATGCTATCGCGCCCGACTGCCGCCTCTTGTGATTGAGCCAGTTCGCAGCTCTCCTTGTCGCAGGTGAAGGCTTGCTTGATGTCACTGCGGAGGGAGAGGACTCCTGCTGGCCCAGGCATCTTCAGCACCATGTATGTATAGTGCGGTATCGCCATGAATTTGGCGAGTGCCGGTCATCCGAGTATCGCGTGGTACGCGGTCTTGAAGTCGGCCACCTCGAAACAGACGTTTTCTGTGCGGAAGTTATCCCGCGTGCCGAAGGTTACTGGCAAGGTTATCTACCCGAGTGGAGTTGATGACAGGCCGGGAATTATCCCGTGGAAGGGCGCAGTGCTCAGCCGTAGTTCTGAACGAGGGATTTTCATCTCGTCCAAAGTCTTGGCGAACAGGATATTGAGCGCGATGCCTCCGTCGATGAGGGTTTTCTTCAGCCTGATGTTTCTGACGACCGGGTCCAGGACGAGTGGATAGCGTCCCGGGTGGGAAACCCGATCTGGGTGATCTGCACGATTGAAGGTGATGGCCATCTCTGACCAGCGCAGGTACTGGGGGGTGTTCGCCGTGGAGACCGTGTTGATGTCGTGCGCTGAAAGCTTCTGTTTGCGCTTGGACTCGTACGCGAGTGGCCCCCCGAAGATATGGTTGAGCTCGGCTTGAGGATCTTGGAAATCATCAGCCGGACCCGAGTCTGGCTTGTCTTTGTCCTTGTCGGCGCCAGACGATGAAGCCTGCTTGGAGGCAAACTTCTTGAGCATGTAGCAGTCTTTGGCCACGTGATTGCCCTTGGGGTGAAAGGGGCATGGCCCTCTCATGACTTTCTTGTAGTCGTTGTTCCGCTGGGGCCATGACCGGCTGCGCTCCATGTTGGCCACCTCGTTGTCCGACTTTCGCTTGCGGCTGCCAGACTTATTTTGAGACGGCTCATTGTCGGCTTTCGCCTTCTGGTCTTTCTGTCGGGGCTCCTTCTCGTCAAGGGCCTCAGCGACCGCCTCGGCCGAGTCGGCGTATTTGTTGGCCATGTCAAAGAGAGCCCGAACTGTGGATGGTGGCTTCCGAGTGAATTTTGCAATAAGCGGGGCGTCTTTTACCCCCTTGCGAAAGGCGGCGATGACGGCCTCGTCTTTGATAGTTGGGATTTGGTTGCGCTTCTCGGAAAACCTTTTGATGAATTCGCGCAAAGACTCATTTTTCTTCTGGTGCAGCTGATAAAGATCATGCTCCGAAGCTGGTCTGTCGTAGGTCCCCTGGAAATTAGCGATGAACCGCTCCCTGAGTTGTCCCCAGGAACCGATCGACCGCCTCGGGAGGCTTGTCAGCCATGTCCTCGCCGAGTCGGCTAGCGCAATGGGAGGTAGTTAGCCATGACTCTGCTGTCGCCCCCGGTAGCTCGAACTGCTAGGGTGTAAACGGTGAGCCAGGACTCGGGATTTGTCTTGCCGTCATACTTTTCGATCCCGGTGGGCTTAAAGCCAGTCGGCCAAAAGACGTCCTGTAGCTCCCGAGTGAAGGCTGGGATGCCTTCGTCTTCGTGAGGGCTCCGACTCCGATCTTGGTGGTGCAGCCGCTCGTAGTGGAGACCGAAGCGCTCGTTTTCGTCCTCCAGTCGGCGGCATTCATCTTCTTCGCGTTCTTCGTGTCGAGCGTTTAAGGTGTGGCGAAGGTCGCGGTGCAATCGCACTCGGAGGTCTTGATTGGGTTGACGATCGTACTGGTGACGCCGCCGATTGTCATTATTTAGTGTTGTTTGCCGGGACTCTTCGCGTTGCCGACTGGAGCCGGTCGCCCAGCGTCGCGTTGATGCAAATGAGCTTGCCGCCGGAGAACCCGACCGGTTGGTCGGTATAACTGTGTCGCCCGACTGTTGTTGCTGCTGACAGGCAGCAACTGTGATCATCGCCTTGATCTTAGCAAAAGTCGAGGTGGCCTAGTGATCAGGCCCGAGCTGGAGTGTGTCCAGCAGAGTTGCTGCGGCCACAACGTTCTATTGTGGCGTGACGAAGACGTCGTGGTCGCATCTGTTGCTGAGCGACTCGCCCAGCCTGGCGTAGCTCGTCATTGCGGGCCTCGCGATTGGCCTCCTCTTGTCGTAGTCGGCGCGCCTCCTCCTGTTGCTCCTCTTGTAGTTGGCGCACCTCGGAAGGTGGTGTTGAAGCCATGAAGATCT
The DNA here is from genome assembly GCA_003991445.1 of Oryza meyeriana var. granulata. Lineage (NCBI taxonomy): Eukaryota > Viridiplantae > Streptophyta > Magnoliopsida > Poales > Poaceae > Oryza > Oryza meyeriana. The sequence goes on from RYFJ01002251.1 coordinate 94,839, forward strand.
CGCGGGAGAGGAGGAAGCTTGCCGAATTAGAGTCCGAACTGGCGCTCGAACCGCTATCCGACTTGGTGTCGGACTCCAAATAGTTTATCGGAGTAAGAACGACTCCGACCTCTCTAGATCCAATCTGAAACGGCACTTGGCCGCGTCCAAACTGAATTGCTGGAGATCGGGTCTGCTGCGCGGGATATAGATGCGCAGCGTCGCCGGAGCTGTGAGGGAGATTGACGACCTCTCCCCTTCTCGGCCCAACCCAGGCTGGCTCAAGGCTTAGCGCAAGTCAGACTCCGAAGGAAAGGGTTGTCTCGATGCTCGGTGATGTGAAGGACTGCCGTAAAAAGTCGTTGAAGGAGATGGCGGTGCCCTGCGGGCCGACTGGCGCAATGTCGGCTAGTTCCTCGGCGGGCAAGATTGGATCTGCCTCAGCCAATGTGAGATTGCCGAGTTGATCAGCAACGAAATCAAAGCTCCCGAAGGTTATTGCGTCTCTAGGGGAGAACTTGTTGCTGTTGATTCCGTTGATTGAATCCATCGAATCTTCTGATGAGGAATTCGCCGGAGCCCCTACCTAGCGCGCCAACTATCGATGCTTTACACCGGCAATAAAACTATAGGGCTACTCGGCGAAGGTGAATTCGGTGGATTGCAGAGGAACACAGAAAATTTATATTGGTTCAGGCCCTCGATGTGAGGTAATACCCTACGTCCAGTTGAGGTGTTATTCCTCTGAGGTGTATGATGATCGATGATCTTGTTCCTTGCCCTGAGGGGCGCCCTGCCTCCCTTTATATACTAGGAGACAGGGGTACATGATAAGGATCCCAGCCGGATACGGCCAAGGGATTTCCTTCTTAGAGATAGAGTCCTATCCGACTAAGACTATGTTTCCTCGTTATACAAGGCAAAGCTTGCCGGGTGCTATCTTATCTCTAATTATATGGTTCGGCCCATCCTCTATCCGAGTGGCCCATGTACTAGTAATGAGGTACCCGAGGCCCATGGCCTCCACAGACTCCTCTTTCCATACGTACACAATTCCTCTTGTATGCCATATAGAATCTTCACTTCCACGTGTATTGATCTCTAGCCTTTAGTATCCCGCGTGATCTTTCGATCATCGGGACATCAACTTCTCCCAAGTTGACTCCCGATCCATCACCAGCAATACTCCCGAGGCCTCAAGACTCACCTACACATGTAAAAACAAAGAAACCATATCCGAGTATAAGTTCTTTTCTAACTTGACTCGCATTAGCCATTCACACTCACACCAACATCAACTTATATTTTTTTAACAAATTTTTATTAAATAAATAATTTACAAAGTCAATTGTTTATCACAAAATATTAATCATGACTGTCGAAGGATGAAACCCCGACGGTGGGAAGTCTGGAGACCCCCCTTTGAGGTTCGGCCAGGGGAGTGGTTCTCAGGCGACTGCGGCGTCCGGTGGATTGATGGAACGATGGATGGCACACAAGGAAGACGGGAGGAAGTATACAGGTTCGGGCCGCGCGGAGGCGTAATACCCTACTCCTGTGTGTTTGGCTATCAGGAGATGAATGTGATATGCTGTTACAAGGAGTTCACCGGCTTCGGCCGTTCTGCCGGAAGCCGGACTTGAGAAGAAGAGGAACAGTAGTGAGATAGTGAGCTAGAGTCAGAGATTGAGAGCAAGAGAGAGTCGGGGAGACCGGGGAGAACCAGAGAGCAAGCACTCCAGGTTCAGTCCCCTCAGAACGTGGCATGGATCCTCCTTTTATAGGCTATGGGGAGTCCACAGTGCCAAGTATCTCGTTTGGGAGGAAGCTAGCTACCATCTGCCTTTGTCACACGCACGCACACGGCCGCCTGCCGCGCCGCGTTGGAGGAACGTCTAGTCGCCCACGTCCTGCCTGCTGAGCCTATGCCGGAGTAGGTTCGGCGCGTCTGGTCGTCTGGTCGTCATGCTGCTCGGCTGCCGCGGACGGCTAAGTCGTACAGATGTGACAGCGCACGTCCTTGCCGCCGAAGTCAAAAAGCCTCTGACTGCATAGGCATGTGTCCACGGCACAGGCATGCGTCCACAGGGGGCCATCAGGAGATGCCCACGCGTGACAAAGCAGGCGACAGGGGCGACAAACCCTGTCGTCTCGTCATTAATGCAGGTAGTTGGAGAGTTGGTGCGCTCCCAGAGAACGCGCCCCGGGACCGTGCGTGTGGGTCCCGGGACCGGGGAATGTCCCCAGAACACGGGCCCGAGGAAGACACACCCGGGCAAGGCGTACCCGGGCAAGGCGCACCCGGGCGCGGGGTGGCACATCCGGGCGAGGCGCACCCGGGCACGGGGTGGCGCACCCGGGGAAGGCGCTCCCGGGCCCGGGGAAGACGCACCCGGGCACAGGGTGGCGCACCCGGGCCCGGACAGCGCTCGGGCCTCGGGCACTTAGCGGGAGAGCCGGTCGTAGCCGGCGCCAGTTGTGTGGAATGTGGGCCCGGAGTAGCTGACGTGGTAGAAGACCCACGCGACCCCGGGATACGTGGGACCCCCTGTCCCGTTGCACCGACAGTGGCCCCTGGCCCTGTTGCTCGGCCGGGGCCTGCTCCGGGCAGGAACAGGGCCACGTCTTGGGCAAAACGAGGAGATGCGGGGCCCACCTAGGATTGCCGGTGGCCAAATAGGCAAAGAATGTTGCCTCGGCGGCCGTCGTCCTGGCCGCCACCTCCTGGAGCTGTGCGGACCCCAGGTGGACCCGGGCCGCCATCGTGGTTACATCATGTGGGGTAGTGAGCATGGAGGCTGCGGCGGCCGCGCCGGAGCAGGCCGTCGTGGAATTGACTGATGTCCCTGCTGCCGAAGAAGAGGGGGATGCCGGGGCCCAGCCGTCTCCCGCGAGGAGGAAGCGGGCCCTTGTAGTTTTGGCTGCCCGGCGAACAGGAGCGGCGCGCGGACACGCGACGCTGCATTCCGTGCTAGAGCAGATGGTGATCGCCGCCGGCCAAGTGCAGGCGGCAGCTCGTCGAGACCGGCGGGAGTCCGCCCGGGTCCGGGCGGGTCTCGAGAGCGGACGGGCAGCGATCGCGATGGCGATACAGCAGCTCACCACCCGTACAGTCGCCACCGAGATATTCGTGGCGACCCGCCGGCGGGAGATTGAGGCGGCAGAGGGGCGCGGCGTCCAACTAGAGGGCGCCGCCAAATCCGCCGCCGACGAGGCCTCCCGCGCTCGGTCTGAGATGGAGGCGCGGGAGATGGAAGTATCCTCCCGGGAAGATCGCGTCCGGGCCCGAGAGGCTGGGCTCGCGGCCCGGAAGCGTGAGATCCCCGCGTGTGAGGTGGCGGTGAAGGCCGCCGAGTCCGGTTGGTGTAGAGGCGGGAGGCCGAGGCCTTCCGGAAGTACGCGGCCGGCTTCGAGGCCGCGGAGCGAAAAAGAGCATTCCAGAACAAGCGGGGCCTTCTGCATCTTCGGCTTCTGGTTAGCCATGAGGCGGTGGAGCTTGGCGACTTGCTGCGTAAGCTAGATTTGTTTGCCGGGAACAAACATGGGCCCAGGACCCGGGGCCCCGGCTGTAATACTGTGGATATGTGCCCGGGACCTGGGGGCCCGGGCTGGAAATATGGAATGAATTTGGACGACTTCCCCGGAATCGCACTCGCCGACGCGATGTTGTTCGGGTAATCGCACCCCATCTGGTTGTGAAGATGTTGAAGAAGCCGTGGTGGTTCGCGAGGAGGCGCGGGAAGCCGTGGCCGAGACCGCTGCAACGGAGGCAGGGCGCCTCGACCGCGGCGAGCATCTTGTGGAGCCGATGACCGACGAAATCTGAGGAAGACGCCAGTCCCCTTCTGACGCCGCCCGGGGTCCGGTCCGAAGAAGACCAGCGACCTCCCCCCGTGCGACGGCATCTCTGGGCCTCCGCTAGCGCTTGCGCTCCGATTTTGCCTGTCTTGTACAAAGAGAAACATTTGTAAATGTATGTAATCCATGTTTACGTTTTCGTACCTTTGCTTATTGTGTTGTTCCAAGAATTGTTGCCTGTATTCAGGGCCTATGTCGGAGCACCGAGTACCGGGCGCCATCCGACAGCGAGATCCAGCAGCCGCGAACAGCCGTAGGGCTCGAGACCCCTATCCGGGCCCCGGCGTAGCCGCCTGACCCGGGAGCTCGGTGCCCATGGGCAGCGAACGCGATGGTTGCCCGCCCCGGGAACCCGGTCCCCGGGACCGCGGGCAACCGGACGCGAGCCTTGCGGAGCGACAAAGTCCATAGGTTTGGCCCCTTCCGTCTTCCGGATCCGGGGGCCCTCCGTGCCCCCGGGCGCCGTTGGCCCAGGGAGCGCAGCGAGGCCGCGAGAACGGACTTTTGACTCGCCGGGAGCCCCTCGGGAACTGACCCTGACCGGGCAGGGGGTCGCCAGGCAGCGAAGCACCCGGCGCCTCGACGGTGGCCGGGGGGGAGCTGGCCAGGCCGGGCACCGCAGCCCGCCCCGGGAATCTAGGCTGGCCATACAAACGGGAGAAGAATACAAATTGAGCAATATGTAAAGTCGGATAAGGTTATGTATCTAGATGTTGCAAAGGGCGGCATGGCTCCGCGAGCACAATCCTAGGGCCGGGAGCGTTGCTCGCCCCCGGGAACGCCGAGTATCGGGCCGATCCGCCGTGAACCGCATAGCGCCCGGGTCCCCGAGAGCCCGGCACCGAGGGGCTGCGGACGACCGAGCGCGAGCCTTGCAGAAACGGTTAAGTCCATAGGTTCGACCCCTCTCGTCTTCTGGGTCCGGGGGCCTGCGTGCCCCGGGAGCCATTGGCCCAGGGAACGCCGCGAGGCCGCGGGAATAGACTTGATCGGGCACGGGGTCGCCAGGCAGCGAAGCACCCGGCGCCTCGACGGTGGTCGGGGAGGAGCTGGCCAGGCCGGGCTCGCAGCCCGTGTCGAGGTTCGGAAAGCCACCTAATCCTACGGAATTGGTTCTAATCGAGCCGGTCGAGAAACACGATCATCAGGAAGGGGCCTTCCCACAGGGGGAAGGTTTATTTCTTTTCGGCACGTGTAAGGACACGGCGGAGAACCAGGTCCCCAACCTGAAGTGATCGGGCCTGAACCTTACGCCAACGATAGCGCTTGAGGCCTTGCTGGTTACGACCGACACGGAGCGAAGCGCGCCGCTGTTGATGACGATTCGACGCGATGTAGCCTTGCGGAGTACCTTGCTGACGAAGTACGCCGGGTCTTGTCGCGCGCTTCCCAATCCCGGCCAAACGGGGGCCAGTGGCCCGAGCTTAACTCCTCCACGAAGGAGCGAGCTCTTCGCGGCCGGGAGTATAGTAGGCCTGGGACCTAGGGGCCCCGGCTAGGATGTGGTTTGATATATGCCGGGATCCGGGGGCCCGGGCTTGGATATGGGAGGTGTCGGGACGACTTCCCTAGACCCGCTCTCGCCAAGGCGAAGCTGTCCGGGTTATCGGTCCCCATCTGGTTGTGACAATGTTGAGGTTGTTCCGGGTGCCGCGTTCCTAGGCCCGCACTCGCCTTGGCGAGGCTGCCCTGGTTCGGGCTCCACGGTGTCGGGCCCGGGGCGAGGATTCCGGGACATGGACCCGGGAATCTGTGCCCCGGCTCGGATATGTGCCCGGGACCCGGGGGCCCCAGACTGAAATGTGGTTTGATATATGCCGGGATCCGGAGGCCCAGGCTTGGTTGTTCCAGGTGCCGCGACCAAGACCTGCACTCGCCTTGGCGAGGCGGCCTAGGTTCGGGCTCCCCAGAGTCGAGCACGGGCCGCGGACCCCAGGGCATGGTCCTGGGACCCTTGGCCCTGGCTCGGATGTTGTGGATATGTGCCCGGGGCCCGGGGCCCCGGACTGAGATATGGTACGAATCGGGACGACTTCCCCGTACCCGTCCCCGTCGGGGCGAGGCTGTCCGGGTGGTCGTGCCCTGTATTGTTGTTCCGGGTCGGGAGCGGGATTCGGACCGTTCGGCGAGGGATCGGACCGTCCGAGTCCCTACGATCGGACCGTCCGGCGAGGGATCGGACCGTCCGATCCACCTCGATCGGGCTTGGCCTGCTACCGCTCCTGCCGGAACTTCTTGACCTGCTCAGCCAAGTTCTGGACGGCATGGCACTCCGTGAGGTCGTGGGAGTCCGTCTCATGGACGGTGCACCACCTCCGGGCCGCCGGCGCACGAGCGGGCCTTTGCTGCCTGCCGTTGATGTCGTTCCCTCGGGCGTCGTCGGCCCGGGGGGCACCCACAACGGCCAAGGCGAAGGGCTCGGCGGCTGCCCTGGCCTTCTGGCGCTTCCTCCTGTCCCGACACGACGCGGAGCATGAGGATTCGCCACCCTCTTTAGGGCCCTCGTCAGGGGCCGCAGGGCGTGGCCTGTTCCATGCCCGGGCCTCCTCCTTGCGGGCGCAGAGGTCGGCGAGGCTGAACAGCTTAGCCGTGGTCTGGACGTTGCGGGTGCCCAGCTTTTCGAGCATGTGCTTGTCGCGCAAGCCCGAGCGAAAAGCGTGGATGACCGCGTGAGGAGCGATGTGGGGGATAGTGTTACGGACCTGGCTGAAGCGCTGCAGAAAATGCCTCAGCGACTCGTCCCTGCCCTGACGCAGGGCGTGGAGGTCCGCCTCGGTCCTAGGGCGCGGGAAAGTGCCCTGGAAGTTCGCCACGAACTGGTGGCAGAGGTTCTCCCACGAGTAGATTGACCCCTCGGGGAGGTTCATCATCCAGGAGTGAGCCTGGGCCTTGAGAGCGACGAGGAAGTAGTTCGCCATCACCTTCTCATCGCCGCTGGCCGCCTGGATGGCGGTGGTGTATATCTGCAGGAACTCCGTGGGGTCGACGGAGTCGTCATACTTCTCCGACAAGCTGGGCCGGAACCTGGCCGGCCAGCACACTTGCCGGAGGCCTGGGGAGAGCGCCAGGCAACCCGAGCCGTACTGAACGGGCTCGGGCGATGGACGACGGTTTCTAGTCGGGGAGTTGGAGCTGAAGGCCTGGGCCTCAAGACGCGCGGCAGCGTCCGTGCGCCGTTCGCGCTGTCGCTCCAAAGTGACCCGGGCGTCCTAGTGGGACCGCATCCGGTTCAGGCGGTGACGGAGGTCGCCCAGGCCGTTCTTGGCCCCGGGCGTGGCGCGAGGCGCCGCGCCCTGGGCTTGGTTCCGCTTCGGGGCGGTGGACCGGCTCGCACTAGAAGTCACGCGGTCGGCGCTCCTGGCCCCTGCAGTGCCGTCGGCGGCGACCTGGCAATGGGCCGCGCCCACAAGGTCGGTGACTTCATTGAGTCACCGCCGCTCCCGGCCTCCGCCTCCGGTAAATGCCGGAGGGTGGCGCAGGAGGGCTTCCGCTGCTAAGAGGGCTCCCTGCGGCGACGTGGACTGGAAGTCGAGATGGCGGCGCGCCGTGGAGCGGCGCGTCCGCTCGCGCCTCGTGGATGAGGCTGCGGCAGAGCCGGCGGGGCACTTGCCGGCTCCCTCCGCAAGGGAAGGTGCCGAGGCCACACAACCAGGCGGCTGTGGGCGAACTTGGCCCGTAGGGCGCGCGCTGCACGCCCCCAGGAAGACGAGAAGGGGAAGTGTGGTGGGCGCGCCACAGGGCTAGCGTCGCCCGGTGGGGTGAAGCCGCCGGTCTCCTCGTTGGAGTCCCGCGGACGATGGCCTCCTGCCATGGAGTGCGCCGGTGTTGGGGACGCCGACGTGTCACCTGAAAAGGAAACTCCCCCTACCTGGCGCACCAGCTGTCGAAGGATGAAACCCCGACGGCGGGAAGTCTGGAGACCCCCCTTTGAGGTTCGGCCAGGGGAGTGGTTCTCAGGCGACTGCGGCGTCCGGTGGATTGATGGAACGATGGATGGCACACAAGGAAGACGGGAGGAAGTATACAGGTTCGGGCCGCGCGGAGACGTCATACCCTACTCCTGTGTGTTTGGCTATCTGGAGATGAATGTGATATGCTGTTACACGGAGTTCACCGGCTCCGGCCGTTCTACCGGAAGCCGGACTTGAGAAGAAGAGGAACAGTAGTGAGATAGTGAGCTAGAGTCAGAGATCGAGAGCGAGAGAGAGCCAGGGAGACCGGGGAGAACCAGAGAGCAAGCACTCCAGGTTCAGTCCCCTCAGAACGTGGCATGGATCCTCCTTTTATAGGCTATGGGGAGTCCACAGTGCCACGTATCTCGTTTGGGAGGAAGCTAGCTACCATCTGCCTTTCTCGCACGCACGCACGTGGCCGCCTGCCGTGCCGCGTTGGAGGAACGTCTAGTCGCCCACGTCCTGCCTGCTGAGCCTATGCCGGGGTAGGTTCGGCGCGTCTGGTCGTCTGGTCGTCATGCTGCTCGGCTGCCGCGGACAGCTAAGTCGTAGAGATATGACAGCGCACGTCCTTGCCGCCGAAGTCAAAAAGCCTCTGACTGCATAGGCATGTGTCCACGGCATAGGCATGCGTCCACAGGGGGCCATCAGGAGACGCCCACGCGTGGCAGAGCAGGCGACAAGGGCGGCAGGCCCTGTCGCCTCGTCATTAATGCAGGTAGTTGGAGAGTTGGTGCGCTCCCAGAGAACGCGCCCTGGGACTGTGCGTGTGGGTCCCGGGACCGGGGAATGTCCCCGAAACACGGGCCCGAGGAAGACACACCCGGGCAAGGCGCACCCGGGCGCGGGGTGGCACATCCGGGCGAGGCGCACCCAGGCACGGGGTGGCGCACTCGGGGAAGGCGCTCCCGGGTCCGGGGAAGACGCACCCGGGTCCGGGGAAGACGCACCTGGGCACGGGGTGGTGCACTCGGGCCCGGACAGCGCTCGGGCCCCGGGCACTTAGCGGGAGAGCCGGCCGTAGCCGGCGCCAATTGTGCGGAATGTGGGCCCCGGAGTAACTGACGTGGTAGAAGATCTACGCGACCCCGGGATACGTGGGACTCCCTATCCCATTTCGCCGACAATGACAATGATTTTACATATTGATCTCAACCAACCAAACCAGAGTTGGCCGTGATCATTAGGAATAATTTCTTCAAGGAAAAAGTATGTAAAAATTGAACGGTACTCGTCGTTTTTGTTGTCGTTTCTGTCATCGGTTTGTCATCGGTGTCCTTATGCATTGAACCCAGCAAGGACCTCAGTAACTGTTGGAAGGTTAATACTCCCTCCGTCCACAAAGAAAAAAAATTCATTTCAGTTTCTCGACCTATTTCAATGGATCACTTAATACCCTAAACTACTTTTTCTTATTTTACCCCTAAAACTATTAAAATGGCTCGCTAATTTACTTAATAGTATTTCTCTTTTATCTTGCACTTAACACAAACGGTATTTTAAGTTGAAATTTTTAGAGCTATAGATGACACTATTATCAATGTAACAAAATATTTTAAATTTTTTTATGATTGTTTGTTAAACTTTAAAATCTTGATTTTTAAATAAGTATTATGTGCTTCCAATCTATGGGAAAAGTTATAAAAATTCTAGAAAAATATTGAGAGATAAGTGTTAATGCATCTATCGACCCTACCAAATTTTACTATAAAATACAACTTACATAGAGAGTAGTGAAAAGGACAAATACTGTTACTAAGTAAAATAAATCGTTTTTAATAGCTTAGGGGTATAAAATGAGCCAAAAATATTTTATGGGTTAAAAGATCCGGCAAAATACTTTGAGGGAGTAAATGCACTTTTTCCGTTCATAAATATAAGAAAGTTTGGGCTATTTTGAAGAGATTAAGGATAAGGAGAAAAATTAGGAATGTCCCAATTAAATAAGAGGTGGTAATTAGAAGTAGGGGTGGTTAAAGAAAGGACAGAAACAAATTTGAATGAGAGGTAATTAATGTAACGACTAATATTTTAAAATCTATTAAATTTATGGATAAATAAAAAGTCCCAAAGTTCCTTATATATTTGTGGACCGGAGTAGTAATGTAAAACGATTTTCATTCCTCGAAAGGGAAATGTGAAAGTGCTTTCATCGTTGCTGTCGCCGTCCGGCTCGGGCGGCGACGGAGAAGAAGGGGCGCATCAAGTTCACTGGATCTGACCGCATGACCTAAGAAGGTTGACGTTTTTGAAAACACATGTCAGATGACATGTCCGCACACTATTTAGACTGACGTGATAAAATCTGTTGTGACGACTGCTGTCCTGAATAACTGGCCTTTGACTATAGTGATTGACAGTGACATGTGTGACTGACTGCAAGGCCGAATTGCAATTTTTTTTGACGACCTCTTTCTAGATTACTCCCAACTTTAACCAATCTTTAATATTTATAACTATTAAAAAGAGAAAGAAAAAGATTTATTTATCTCTATAGAATGAGTGCAGTGCGTGTGCGTGGTGTGATAGGACTGGTTAGGTGATGATATAACTAAATGATAGTATATGTAGTTTAATGGTAAAAGTTATTTTTTTACACGTCTTAAGTTGACATATTTAAAACAAAATTTAACTTTTACATGTTGCTAACCCTCACGTTGACTGCCCAACTAGCTTTACATGCTAATTAACAAAAGGGCAAGGACGATCACAATGTATGCCAAATATTCCAAAGAAAACGTGTTGATATATATTCATATACTACTATAATGCAGCGAGGTAGAGTCTAATAGCCTCATTCATAGAGACGTAGAGCATTGTATATAAGAAAGGATAAAATCTGTTCTGGGCTCAAACTTTGCTCGAAGTTCATTTTTATTCTGGACTACAAATAAAATTGGCCTTCAATTTTTAAAACCATAAAACTAACAGCCTAAACCATGTTTTAAATTGTTTTGTTTGAAAGGGAGGTGATTTTTCGGTGCATACTCATATAATGCATATTTTGCTGATGTGGATATCACTATTTTTCCTATAATATCATAAAACTATCAAATGGATCAAAACCACTATAAAATATTCATATGGTTCAGGTTAGCAAAAACACTATCAAATCGATCACAACCACTATGAAATATGCTTTAGAAAGGTGGAGGGGGCAGTGACTAAAAAAACAATCGGTTTCATAATAGAAGGTGAGAAGTGTACTGCGAGCAGATTTCAAAGGCTAAAAATAGATTCTACTCTATTGGAAAAATATTCTGGAAGTTGTGCCTAGGTAGGTACCAAACAATTCTTCTTTCTATTGTTTGACACCATTAACGGTTGGACTTATATTTGATCATTTATCTTATTAAAAAATTTTATACAAATATACAAAGATATAAGTTAAGCTTAAAGTATTTTTAATCATAGTAAAATAATTAATAATTACATATTTTTAAATAAGAAGAATGGTCAAATATTAAAAAACTGAGGAAGTATTATCAAGGTGACCTATGTAGGCTAAACAAATACTTTTTAGATATCTATTTTTTAAAAAAAAATCAAACAAATATAACTCTTCACATCAATTCATCATGTTTTTTTTGAGGGCACACTCCTCGGGCACCTAAGCCTTAATTAGGCAGCCACGCTCCTCCTTCCTCTTTCTCCTCTTCGCTCAGGTCACCCCTAATTTTTCACCACCACCTCTCTTTCCTCTTTCCTCCCCTTCCCAACCTCCATGTCGCTGTCATCTCCTTTTACCTTTCATGATTCCAGCTGTGGTAAGATTTGATGACTACGACGATGATAGATAGAGGCTGCTGTTGGGACAACCGGACTATGTTTGATCGCCTATAATTGTAGGAAAAATTGGTCCATATGTGACCCATTTTTCAGTAATTCTTTTCTTTGAGAGAAGCTTTTCAGTATCAGTTGTACGAAAAGCCTCTTCTTTTGGACTAATGTATCACAAATTAAAGTGAAGATCGGATCTGATCCTCTGCCTAGACGGTGACGCTGGTAGGGCCATAATACCGAGTAACTATTTAGAGCAAGTATAATAAGTATAGTTAGCTACTAGCTTTAAAAATATCTACATGAGAAAAAGAAAATAAAAAGAAGATATATACAATAGCTAGCTATAAGCACTATATTTATACGAGCATCAAATTATTTTTTTAATTAAATATGTTACCATATCATTTAGCTAGTCTTTATCATACCGGTCATTCATAGGTTAGGTCACTAATAGGCCACAGACTGTATAGAAACTTGTGTTAGAGTTGGCTATAAAACAAAAATCTGTTTTTCTCTCTCCTCACATTCTCTCCCTTTTATAGCCCGCTGAGCAAGACTACTGTAGCTGCTCTTAGCCTGTGGGAATAGAGAAAAGGTGTGCACGTTCACGAAAGCCACGCTTCGTCATGCTCTCCAAAACACAATAACCAGTACTGCCTGACATTTATGGGGTGAATTGCTCCTAAAACATGATTGCACAAATTAATGAGAATATAATTTAAAGCAATTACAACTCTAGCTTTACTACCAATATTTAACATTGGTTAGGATATGATGTTCGGAAATTGTATCGGTAGCACACTTCGACAATACATATATCTACGTATGTCTTTTTTTTTTAAGTATTTCTAAATTTATTGGTAAAAAAATCAAAGTTTAAAGATAAATAATTTTTGAAAGAAGATAAATGATAACTATAGTCAGTTATTCGAAGACCGGGGGATTACTAATTAACTGCCAGCAACAAGTTGGAATGTATGCCATCATGTTTCTCGGGTAGAGTTTTATTTATCTACATATGTACATGCATATCAAAGGCAGCATAATTCTTCGTCCAATGTTGGTGTGTTTCTGAGTCAAGATAAATAGAAACGCAAGTCATGCAAACTAACTAGCCGGGTCATGCAGATTGGCTCAATTATAAATGTCAGCCTGTTAATTGTATTGCAATAATTAAAGCTCGATGGTTACGAAAGACAAGGATGTTTATACAGTTTCAAGCCCTTGGCGAGAGATAATACCCTAGTTTTGTTTTGGTAGATTGCTTTTCGCTTATGAATTGCGGTGACTTTCCTCTTGGAAGGCTCCCTGTTGTTTTATAGAGGACGAGAGGCGAAGGTTACAAAATAAGAAACCTAACTGGTACGGCTAAGGTTTCCTTATCTTTATAAGGAAGTATTCGACTAGTATCCTATCCTTTGTCTTGCGGTACAAGAAAATACAATTACTGAGTTCTACTCTATCTTTATTTGTATGAGCCGATCCACCTCCAATATGTGTAGCCGTATATGTCTTCGCATGGATTCCCGAGACCCATGTCCTCTACAATGGCCCCTGAGACCTTTATAGTCTAGGGGTAGCTTTTTGTACATGCCATATCTCCTACTGAGTGCTCCTGGTTCATGGTGAAATCTTCTCGAGTGCTTTCTTTCCATGTCCCCTTCATGATTGCTGGCAAGGAGGCTACAAAGGTCTTCCTCAAAATAATAAATAGTATGCACTGAATAGGTGCACCTATTAAGTATAGCCTCTGGCTCTATGCATAGTTGTGCATCAACTAAACATAGAGTCAGAGATTATAATCCTCAAATCTCTTCTTCTCGAATAACAAACCTCGAAAACTGTGTCTCGAGTGCTTCTCCCTAGTACTCGTCATCTGAGTGACCTTTGGCCAAGTAATTTATATAATTTTTCTTTTTTCAATTATGACTGAAAAATTTGGTCATGGCGATAAAGCTAAATCCCTAAGCCTTTAATTGTTTTGGACTTAGGCCCAATGTCTAATTACCCGTAGCAACCAGCTATTGATTAGGTGTAATTGATTGATACCTGCATCTCAATTTTATTGATGACCGGCTGCCAACCCTTAAAAGGGCATATCTTCAATACCATAAATTATGGTACCCGATCTTGCTAAACACAATAACTAGCCGTCGGCTCAACATAACGCAATAACCAGTAGGCGGCCCAATAAGGCGTGCCATTTTAGATATCCTTTATCAAGCGACAAACTCCAGAAAGAAGTCGAGGGTCTCCAAACTGCGAAATCTCACACAAAGAAAGAGCTTGAAGGTAACATACTCAATACCAAGGCATACTTAGTTGCAGCAATCGTTCGTCTCCTTCCTTATGTCTTCTCCTCATGGGATAGATTACAAGGTGAAGATAACGTCGCAGTTTGAGGCATTCAACGAACAGATCCAACATGTCGAGTCCACCAATCAAATTATAGTCAATGTCATCAAGCCATTGCGATAGATCTTGTACTCGGATGGGGTAGGCCGAGCTCAAGTGACAGCGATCACCTCGTCCCACAACTTCAAGCCTGTTCCTAAAGTGCTAAAGAAACTTGTGAAGGAGAAGGCTACTTTGAGGTTGAGCCAAACCCTTGGCATTGTGACATCATTGTATCCCCGCTTTGAAACCTTCCTGGGTCTCCTGTGTCCACTGGAAATTGTCTACTTTTTTTAGGAGCTTGAAAAATGGCATGTTGCGTTCCCCTAGTCAGGAAACAAATCGATTGAGTGCTGCCATGCAAATAGTTAGCTTCTGAACATTTTTCTGGCTACTTGGAGGCATCATCTTCTTGATTACATTGATGTTTTCTGGGTTAGCCTCGATGCCGCGATACGACACGATAAAGCCAAGTAGCTTCCATGAAGGTACTCCGAGGACGCACTTCTCTGGATTGAGTTTCATCTTGAACGCCCTTAAGCTTTGGAAGGTTTCTTCCAAATCAACAATGAGATCATCTTTGACTCATGTCTTAATTATCACATCATCAACATACGCTTCCGCGTTGCGTCCGAGTTGATAGTGAAGGCATCGCTAAAAAGTGCGCTAGTAAGTTGCCCAACATTTTTCAACCCGAAAGGCATGGTGATACAGCAGTATGCCTTGAATGGCGTAATGAACAGTCTTTAGATAATCTTCCTCCTTCAAACTGATTTGATGGTATCCCAAGTAGCAGTTGAGGAAACTGAGCAATTCACATCTGGCAGTAGAGTCCACCATTTGATCAATGCGTGGGAGGCCAAATGGGTCTTTGGGGCATACTTTGTTACAGTCAATATAATCAACACATGTACGCCATTGACCGTTCTGCTTCTGAATCAGGACTGGGTTTGCCAGCCAATCCGGATGGCATACCTCCTTAATGAACCCGACAGCATCTTTTCAATCTTGAGCAAAGCGTCAAAGTCGTTGTTTCACGGGCTTAGCATCCGCCCTAACATTTAGGGAATGCTCGATCACCTCCCTTGGTACCCCAGGCATATCAGTAGGCTTCCAAGAAAAGACGTCCTTATTTTCCTGGAGGAAGGTGATGAGCACATCTTCCTATTTTGGGTCAAGCCCAGTCCTAACTAGAGCCATATTGGTCGCGTCGAAAGGAGAGTGGGATCTACTTGACTTCTTTGTCCGCTCCGATTCCTAACTTGGCTGCCTTTTTTGCCAAGACCTCCCATTCATCTTGAGAGGTGGATGCTGCCAGCTGGCTGTTGTCTCACCCGACTGCCACCTTCTGATCTGAGCCAGCTCACAGCTCTCCTTGTCATAGGTGAAGGCCTGCTTCATATCACTGTGCAAGGAAATTACACCCTTGGGTCCTAGCATTTTCATCAGCAGGTAGGTATAATGGGGAATTGACATGAATTTGGCGAGAGCGGGGCCTTCTGAAGATTGCGTGGTAAGCTATCTCGAAATCGGTGCCCTCGAAACAAATACTCTCTATTTGAAAATTCTCCCTTGTTCCGAAAGTGACCAGCAACGTGATCTGGCCGAGTGGCATTGACGAGAGGTTGGGTATTAGCCCCTGGAAAGGAGCAGCACATGGTCGTAACTCTGAACAAGGAATCTTCATCTCTTCGAGTGTCTTGGCAAAGACGATATTAAGCGCGCTCTCGCCATTAATCAGAACCTTCTTAAGTCTGACGTCCTTGATGACTGAATCAAGGACCAAAGGGTATCACCCTGGGTAAGCCACTCGGTTGGGGTAATCTGCACGATCAAACATAATAGCCACCTTGGACCACCTTAAGAACTGAGGGGGCATCAATCGTGATGGTGTTGACTTCCCGAGCAGTTAGCTTTTGTTTCCTCTTGGATTCGTATGCCAATGGTCCACCGAAGATGTTGTTTAATTCTGTGTGAGGGTCTTGAAATCCTCCTGCCATGCCAGCATCTGGCTTGTCTTTGTCTTTACCATAGCTGCCTTCGCTATTCCCCAACGGCTTCTCATGCTCCGTAATGAATTTCTTTAGCATGAAATAATTCTTGGCAGTGTGCTTCCCCTTTGGATGAAAATAGCAGGGGGTGTTCATGACTTTTTTTGTAGTCTTTAGTCCTTGGCGGTCGAGGACGGCCATGCTCCACCGTAGCTACTAGTTCTTTGGACTTCCTCTTGCAATCCCTCTCCCTTGATGGTTCATCTGACTCCCCTCTATCTCTATAGCATGGCTTCTCTTCTTGTAGCTTGGCCACGACGTTGGCGGAGGAAGCATATTTGTTGGCCAGCTTAGCTAGTTGACTTTACGTAGGTTGGATGTCAAGGCCGAGACTCCATCCTCCGAGCTGCTCCATTATTTCAGGGATCGTCGAGGTAGGGTCAGCCTTCTTCGGTTGAAGTTGTTGTAGTGAAGACCGAAATGGTTGCGCTTCTCTTTGAGTCGGCGTCGCCCATCTTCTTCACGTTGATGATGGCGAGCCTAAGCCTAGATATCGGAAGTCGTGATGTAGTCACTCCTAGATGTCCCTCTCATATCGCTCCGATCATCACAGTTGCGTCGCTGGTTTTCATTGAGCTCCCTATGGTTGCAATCGTCGTGGTCATTATGAGAGCCGTGTGGCTGTTGCTCTGACGGCCTTCGACTGGGTGCTCCACCTGTTCGTCTGCTAGCCGACTTTGAGGTAATGGCCATGGACCTTGATTTATTCGACGAGATCACCAGGTTCTTCGAGTACTTCTGATTATGTTGTACGACAGTCACGGTCACCATAGCCTTGATTTTCGCAATTGTGGGGTTAGTCGTGTGGTCGGGACCCAACCGCAACGTATCGAGAAGGGTCGTTGTGGCCACGACGTTCTGCTGTCGGGTGACAGAAATGTCATGGTTGCCCATCTTAGTTTGGAGTATGTCCTTTTGTACTTGACGTGATTGATCGCATAGTTTTTTGTTACGCGCTTCCTGCTCTACTTGTTGACGATGATCTTCCTCCTCTTATTGTTGGCTAAGACGAAGCGCCTCTTGTTCTTGTTTTTCCCATAGTGGTCGGGCATCCTCTTCTTCTTGTTCACGCAGTCGGTGAGTTCTTCATTAGAATTAGGGTTTCCCTTGGATGCCATGAATACCTCTTGGGGAGGTGAAAATCTGCCGTCGCTGCTTTCTGACTGGTTGTTGGAGTCGGAGAAGTGCGTTGAAGAGTTGATGATACCAACCTCCCTAGATCCGATCTCGACTAGCCCATGGTCATATCCGAGTCAAAGTGCAGGGGATCAGGTCACCTCTGATCTGGTGAACTGAGGTTGATCTGGGCCTCGCTGCTTAAGGATGGTGGGGAAGACCGCTGCGGCGTTCTTGAGACCGATTGGGGTGCGATTGATCTGATTTCCCTCCGTTCAGTTCGTGACCGACTTGGAAAGAGATAGCTTGCCGAAGGCGTCAACAAGGAAGTCCAACTTTTAGTTTTTGTTTCTAATGAATTTGACGTACATAAGATATAATTGTACTTTATAGACAACTATTGTCGATCAATCTCCACCAATATAATTTGGACCCACTATAATCTAACAGTCAATATCGTTTTCTTTCCTTATAATTAATTAACGTGAAAATTGCTAGGCCTTAAAAGAAAATATAGTACATTCTTTTCTAGGTATCTTAATAAAATAATAATAATCATAATGACACATGACCTGCCAATAAAGAACAAGATGCTCTGTATATCGGGTCAGCAAGAGAAGTAAGCAAATGAGCGTGCATGCATCCACAATGACGGCCGGTGATCACTTGGGTACGCGCAATAGTATATTTTCTTCCGCAAAATGCTACCTTTTATAGAAAATTAGTAGTACAGTTCTACTTTTCTGCATTGCTCTATAAAATAAATTTCAAAATGTGCCATTATGTTAGCTGCATCCGCAAAAAGCGATGCTAAAGCTCTAGTTTTCATTAAACTACACCATCAAATCAATTCGAGGTAATATTGGGCATAAGAAACAATAAGCATTTGGCATCACGCCTCTTAAAAGGATTAAAGTAAAGGCATCGATACGCACCAATTAAGAGTGCTCTCGTTTGGCTAGGCATATTCCTCCTCAATTTGTTCAAGGAAATGAACTCGGAAACCTTCACGACATCCTAGTTAGGAATGGATTCTATGGCCTTCTATTCTGCCTTTTCTAGTGCCTTGTTCCACGTACTGAGAACAGTGTAGGAGTACCATATACATGCATGCATGTCATCTCTTAAGTACATATATTTATATGTCGAGCTAAAAAGGTTGACCCTATTCGAAAAGGTAACTACTAATTTGGTCTTACTTTTTTAAGTTTGCTCGTTGACCCTCTTTTTCAAGAACGAAGTGGCCGTTTGGCCCTATTTTAACCACACCATTAGAAATGGATTTAGAAAAAAATAGAAAATACATTTAGAGAAGGAAGAAGACTGAAATGCCTCTGGGATCGGAATAGTTGTCCCATCCTGGCCTTATGCCCGTGTCGGCCTCACCAGAACACGCACGCGGCCTAGGGTTTTCATGGGCGGCGGCGAAGGCACGCGGTGGCCGGCGCGAAGGGTACCATGTGGCGGGGAGCTCGCCAGCGCGTGGCGGAGGGAGGACTGTGGCGCAGGAGCTCGCCAGCGCATGGCGCGGAGGGAGGTTCAGGAGCTGGCCGGTGCATGGTGAGGAGGGACACACGGAAGAGCTCACCCGAGCGGACGGAGGCAGGCTCTAAGTGCAAATCATAACTCCCAAGCAGGCTCTAGGTGCACAAATCTGGGTCAAATAAATAAAAACCTATGAGAAATAGGCTCGAATGAGCAAGGGCATAAATGGCTTTTTTGCTCTCTGTTAACACTGATATGTTGTCTTCACGGAATAGGGTCAGACCTAATCTTTGTTTTCAAAAATAGGGTCAAATGAGTAAACTTGAGAACGCAGGGTCAAATTGGTAGTTAAGCTTCTAAACAGGGTCAAAAGCGTAATTGGCCTAACATGTTATATGTATCTGGTAACTATTTGTTTCGTGGTCAACAGCTCAAGATGATCGCTGCCACACTGGTAAGATAAAAAAAATTTTAGGCCGCTGGTAATCCATTTATCCGGGTTTTTAATCAAGCTGAATGTAGTAAAGGGCATGTGTAAATCGGCTATTTCCATAGGCTAAAACAAACCGCCTGCAAAAAAGTGTTGATGCTTTGTATCGGCAATAATTGTATCGGACTACTCGTGAAATCTAAACTTGATAGATTGCAAAGGAACACGAAACAATTTACCCTGGTTTAGACCCTCAAGATGAGATAATACTCTACTTCTAGCTGTGGTGTATTGCTTTTAAGGTTTCTCTGTTAAGATTGTGGTGTTTTCTTTGGTAAGATCGTTCTGCCCCAAGGGGCTTCTTGCCTCTCCTTATATATTGAGGAGGCAAGGTTACAAAGTAGGTGTGGAGGCCATAGGCCCTGGGTACCTCATGACAAGCATATGGACCACTCGGATAAAGGATTGGCCTAGCCTTGTAATTAGAGATATAGTAACCCCCGGCAGACTTGGCCTTATATGATAAGGAATATACAGTCCTAGTCAGGTACGTTGTATCTCTAAGGGGAGATTCCTAAGTCGTAATCCGGCTGAAACTCCTACTTTGTAACCCTGTCCCCCAGTATATAAGGGGAAGAGGGCGCCCCATGAGGGCAAGTCATCAGACGACCACAGAAAAGTTCATCAGAACGACCACCGTAATCCTCAAAGAAATACATCCAAATTAGACGTAGGGTATTACCTCACATCGAGGGCCTGAACCAGTATAAATCTCCCGTGTTCCTTTGCAATCCACCGAGTTTTGATCCGCTGACTAGCCCCATATTCATATTGCCGGTGTAAAACATCGACAGTTGGCGCGCCAGGTAGGGGCTTCGGCGAGATCTACATCTACAAGCTCTATGAATTCAGCAACCGGAGTCGATGGGGCAAATTCTCCCCTAGAGACACAATAACTTTCGGAAGCCTCGACTTCGTTGCCGACCAACTCGGCAATCTCACCTTGGCCAACGCAGACCTGATCCAACCGGTCGAGGAACCAGCCGACTCCACGTCAGTCGGCCCACAAGAGGCTGCAGCCACCCTCGTCGATTTGCTGCGGCAATTTACCACCTGGGTCTCGGGACAACTCTCTCCTTCGGCGTCTGACTCGCGCTAGGCCTTGAGCCGGCCCGGGTTAGGCTAGGAAGGGGAGAGATCATCAATCTCCCGTGCAGACCCGGTGACGCCGCGGATCTACATCCCACGCGACGGACCTGATCCCCTACGATTCAGTTTGGACATGGCTCAGAGCCACTTCAGATTGGATCTAGGGAGGTCGGAGTCGTCCTTACTCCGATCAACTACTCGGATTCCGACTCCAAGTCGGACAACGGTTCGAACACTAGTTCGGACACCAATCTAGCAAGTTTCCTTCTGCCCCGAGAAATCTTCATGGCATCAACCTCTCCGCCGGAGGTGTGCCGAGTACAACAGGAGCAAGAAGAGGAGGCCCGCAGACTATGGCAACAGGAGGAGGCCAAACGCAAGGCTCGCAACGACGAGCTACGCAGGGCTGGGCGAACCACTCAGCAACCGATTCTCCAGACTAGAGTCGGCGACCACGACGTCTTTGTGATACACTCTAGCTAGGGCCTGATCACCAAGCCGCCTCAACGATAGCAAGGATAAAAGCCATGCCCACGGCTGATGCATGTCAACAGTATCAACAGTCGGGCGAAACACTCATGTCGTCTAACAAGTTGGCTTCCCTAGTGGCAGTCTCATCCTCCTCAAAGCGACGCCGCGCGGCCAGCTCTAGTCGACTGCACATGGAGTCACGCCAAACGTCACTCAGCAACCCCAACAACAACCTGCAGCGTCGAAGCGACCGTCGGGACAATCAAGATCTCCGAGGCCAACTACGGTGTGACCTTTGGTAGGACATTAACGCTTGGTGCCACGAACAAGAGGAAGACGAGCAACGCCGACTGGAAGACGAGAACGAGCGCTTCGGCCTCCACCACGAGTGGTTTCGCCGCCGTATTCGTAGTCAGAGCCCTCATCAAGATGGAGTACCGACCTTCACCCACGAGCTACAACAGGTCGACTGGCCGTCAGGTTTCAAGCCTACAGGCATCGAAAAATACGATGGCAAGACCAATCCTAAGTCCTAGCTCACGATCTACACTCTGGCAATCCGAGCAGCTGGAGGAGATCACAAAGCCATGGCTAACTATCTCCCAGTCACTCTAACTGACTCGGCGAGGACATGGCTAACAGGACTTCCTAAGCAATCAATCGGCTCCTGGGGAGAACTCCGGGAATGCTTCATCGCCAACTTCCAGGAAACATACGAGAGGCCATCTTCCGAGTACGACCTATATCAGTTGCATCAAAGGAAGAACGAGTCTCTTCACAATTTTATCAAAAGGTTCTCTGAAGAGAAGAATTCAATCCCGAAGATCAAGGATGAGGTCGTCATCGCCGTCTTTCGAAAAGGAGTCAAAGACATCTTGTTCATCGCCAAATTCATTCGGAAGCCTCCCAACTCTGTCAAGGCTCTATACGACATGGCGAACAAGTACGCCGATTCGGCCGACGCTGTTGCTGAGGCCCTCGATGACAAAAAGGCATCCTGACAGAAGAAGCGGAAGGACACTGATGATGCAACCCCGACTACAGCTGGGAACCGCAAACACAAGTCAAACGGCTTCATTGTGGCAGTCAGTCACAACCGTCTTCGACCTTCAACAATTGGAGATTATCATAATAACAAGTGGCATGTTCGGGGGCTCAAAAACTCAAACGCAAGGATGGCATCCCCACTCCCAAATACCAAATAGCTAAGTCACTCTCTGATAAATATTTCCTCACTTGGCCTCGCCAATGCCGCAGCCTCTTACACCTAATAGGTATACAAGCTGCACACTATTTTCTTTTTTGCTCTTAAATGATTGCAAAAGTACTCGAGTAGCATAAATTCTGATCCGTGAAACTCTGCTCTATGAAAGACGAACTCAAGTCACCCAAAACGTGTGTCTGGGAAAGAGCCATGAGCCAACTCCCGACGCTAGGGGGCTATGACTAGTCGGGCAGAGTGCTTAAACGTAAGGGGTCAACTACTCGGGGAAATTAATATCAATGAGAGGAAGAACACGTATTTACATATAATGTAAAATACATAAATATTATTTGGGTGATTGGTTTCATCATCAGATGCTACTCATCTGATATGCTTATAATGTAGGGCCAGTTTCGGATACGCATGACAGGAACTCAGGATTGCGAGCCTATCTCCTACGCTCGGGGGCTGGACCAGTCTGCCAAGAATCACTCAGAATGCTCTAAGAGGGCTACTGACCAAGTACTTGCACCAGTCGGGACGTCATCTTCCCTGGCTACGCTTCATATGTGGCCTAATAACTGACCTCCAGCACCAGTCGGAGTTCGGGTACCTCACGGTTAGGTGAGGTACGCCCCATGAGGGTCGCAGCCAAATCCTATACTAATGTAAGGTTCGGGTATCTCATTCAGCTAATATAACCGACCTCCGGCGCCAGTCGGGGCTCATGGTACGCCCCATGAGGGTCACTAGCCGAATCCTATGCTAATTTTGGGTACCTTATTTGGTCACAACTCTGTCAGGTTGGGTATGCCCCATGAGGATCGCCAGCCAAATCCTATGCTAATGCAAGGTTCGGGTACCTTATTTGGCTATAACTCTGTTAGATAGGGTACGCCCTACGAGGGTCGCCAGCCGAATCCTATACTAATGCAAGGTTCGGGCACCTTATTTAGCTTAACCGAAGTCAGAGGAGACCTACGTTGTCAAAGAGCATCCGGAGTTCTCATGCACTGCGTCACACTTGAGGAGGGCAAGCAGATCCTGCAATATACCTAATCAGGCATCTGTGGTAACCAGGTTGCATCCAGAACATAAGTCGGAAAGGCTTGCAGACAAGGATTCCTCTGGCTAATTGCGGTTACCGATGCTGAAATACTCATCCTGACATGCGAGGGATGCAAATTTTATAGGGTTATACTGGTTAGGTCGGTTTAGGCCGGCTTATTCGATAGCAAGCCACAAGATATGAGTTTCTACAGTAGCACACTCAATATAGGCCGCTAGCTGGCTGTGTTAAAATCACGGTGCTGGTGCTACCAACAAGAACCGATGAGGTAATCAGATATGCCTCATGAAGGCCTAATTGCTGAACACATGTGTTTAGGTATCTGTATTATCCACTAGGTATTGAGGATATATCCTTATAAGGGTCACAAGCTGGTCTTCATTAAAATGGGGATGCAGATATCTCTCAAGTACAGTTGACCACATAATGGATTAAATTTCATAAAGTGGTACTCGGCCTACATGCTTGGCCAACATTTGCCATGAGCAAATATTCTCCCAGCCGACATGACGCTGATGAGTCTAACTTCTGAGTAGTGCACTACTCGGGAAAGACTATAAATATTTCTTCCAGCCGACATGACGCTGAAGAGTCTAACTTCCGAGTGGGACGCCACTCGGAAAAGACTATAAATACCTTTTCCAGTTGACATGAAGCTGAAGAGTCTCATATACCAGTAGTATATTACTCGAGAAAGACTAAAAAAACCATTCTGGCTGACATGATGCCAATGAGTCTCATATACCAGTAGTATACTACTCGAAAAAGACTATAAAATTATTTCGGTTGACATGATACCGAAGAATCTCACATACTAGCGGAGCACTACTTGGTATAAACTATAAGGTTAAAAATCTTTGACTTTATGTTTAATTGTTTCACAATTAAGCATAAAGTCGGGGCCTACACCTAATAGGTGCACCTATTCGGTGCACACTATTCAAACTTCTACATGGAGCCTTTCATAGCCTCGCTGCCAGCTGACATGAAGCAGGACTCGGGAAGAAGAAGCACTCGGACAAAGAGTACTCGGGAGCAATGCACTCAGGAAAACTTCACCGTGGAGGATGAGCACTCGGCATTAGTTATGACTCAACTATGAAGGTCTCAGGGGCTGCTGTGGAGGCCATAGGCCCTAGGTATCTCATGACAAGCATATGGGCCACTTGGATAGAGGATGGGGCTAGCCTTGTAATTAGAGATATAGTAACCCACGGCAGACTTTGCCTTGTACGATAAGTAATATACAATTCTAGCCGGGTACGTTGTATCTCTAAGGGCAGATTCCTTAGTCGTAATCTGGCTGGAACTCCTACTTTGTAACCCTGTCCCCTAGTATATAAGGGGAGGCAGGGCGCCCCATGAGGGCAAGTCATCAGACGACCACAGAAGAGTTCATCAGAACCACCACCGTAATCCTCAAAGGAATACATCCAAACTGGACGTAGCGTATTACCTCACATCGAGGGCCTAAACCAGTATAAATCTCCCGTGTTCCTTTGCAATCCACCGAGTTTCGATCCACTGACTAGCCCCATATTCATATTGCCGGTGTAAAACATCGACAGTAGGAATCCTAGTCAGACTCGACTAAGAGATTTCCTTCTAAGAATAAAACGTACCCAACTAGGACTATTCCCTTTCCCTTATCGTGCAAGGTTACATATGCCGAGCTCTATTGTATCCTCAATTATAGGATTAGGCCCATCCTCTATCCGAGTGGCCACAAAGGTTCCCATGCGGTACCCGGGGCCCATGGCCTCCACAGTAGCCCTGAGACCTTCATAGTTGAGTCACAGCTGGTGTCAAGTGCTCATCCTCCTTGGTGAAGATTTCCCGAGTGCCTTGCTCCTAAGTATCCATTGTCCGAGTACCTCTTCTCCAAGTCCTGCTTCATATTAGCTGGTAACGAGGCTATGAAGGGCTTCATAGAAAAATATGAATATTGTGCGCCGAATAGGCGCACCTATTAGGTGTAGCCCCCGACTTTATGCTTAAATGTGAAACAATTAAACATAAAGTGAAAGATCTTTAACCTTTAAGTCCCTCCTGAGTGGTATATTCCTCAGAAATTGGACTCTTCAGCATCGTATCAGCTAGAAATATTTTTGCTCAATGGCATTTTGGCTAAACATCTAAGCCGAGTACCACTTTATGGATTTTAACCTAATATGTGGCTAGGTGTACTTGAGAGATCCTGCATCCCAATTTTAATGTAGATCAGCTATAGATCCTTATAAGGATATATCCTCAATACCTTGTTAAATAATTCAGATCTCTGAACAAATATGTCCAGCTATTAGGCTTATCATGAAGCATATCTGTTTATTTTAATTGATCCCTGTAAAATAGCATCTACACTGTGATTTTAACACGGCTAGCCATCGGCCCAATAGAATATGCTATTTAGGAACTCAAATCTTACAGCCCATTACCAAGCAAGCTGGCCTAGACCAGCTACCCAGCGCAGGCCTATAAAACGGTGGGAGAGAGAAAATATTCCTCTTTCTCCCCCAATTTTCCAAACGTTTTGTCTTCCCGCAAACGCTCCAAACTTCACTCTCTCCGCTCCGCCTAGGGTTTCCTGTTGCTCGAGCTCCCCTCTAGAAATCCACAGAGATCTTCCCCGCATCGATTCCCATCATCCAGAAGGTCTTCCGCCTAGTTCTACACCCTGACAATGCCGAAAGCTCCATTTGACATTCCTAGCACATCGACTGGATCGTGGCCAAAGTCCGATCCCTGCTCAACGAAGCTAGCTATTCTGGAGAGGAAGAAGTGCCTCCAGTCAAAGAAAATCATCAACTGGCGCCTTGCTATCGGTGAGACAACCCCCTCTTCAGGTTCTCACGAAATCGTGGTTTTCGCTTCTTTCTTCAAACACAGATTTGCTCTTCCTGCTTCCGATTTTCTTTGCGGTCTCCTTGACTACTACAAGATCGAGCTCATCCACCTCAGCCCCAATGCTATTCTTCAAATCTCCATCTTCGTGACTCTCTACGAAGCCTTCCTGAGGATCGATCCCCATTTCAACCTCTTCCGCTTCCTTTTCCATGTTAAGCACAGCCCTCCAAATCCAAAATCCAGGTGATAGGGGGAGCTGGCCTTCAACTCCGCAATAAGATGAAGAAGGCCTACTTGCATGTTCCCCTAAAGACCTCATTAAAAGGGTGGCATCAGGAGTGGTTTTATTACTCCAATCTTAAGCCCTCCTTGCCGCCTTTCTCCTGAAATCCCCCCACGTTACTAGAGAGCTGGACTGCTCTTCTGTCGTATGCAGAGATGGTCCAGGTGTAGCTGCTGTTGGAGAAGATCGGCGTCTTGAAGAACATAGGGCTGAGTGGGCCCTGGGTGGCCAGGACCTTCCAGAATTTCCGGATTCAACCCTTGAAGGCCAGGATTCACTTTGGCTACGATTATGAGGGGAAGAAGGATCCAACTCGGGAATGTACTAATTTCGTCAACAAGGTCGTCGTCACTGACAACTTGCTTGGCTACTTCATCAACAGAGTCGTCGAGACTCTGGATGCCGAGAAAGCCCCCAAGCCGTATTGCAAAGACAGGCCCCAGCCGGTGGTAATATATCGTTTTCCCATTGTCTTTGATACTTATCTGCAATGAATGGCATGAACATTGTCTAATTGAATTTGCCTTGATATGTGACACTTGCATGAATTTGCAGAGTTTTCCTTGAAACCCCCTGACCGGTTGGCTAGTGGGTCTAGAAAGTGGCCGGCCAGCCCCTTAATAGCCCAATCCAACCCTAAGAGGGCTGGGAAGCAACTTATGACGGACTAGGCCAAGAAACCGAGTATGCCAAGTAACGCATCAGGCAGTCCGATGATCAAGGACCCCAGCAGCGCAACCCCTAGACCGACTAGCCCTAGGACTGTGCCGCTGACAACACCTTCCCCCCAATCGGCCACACCTAGTGCGGCGCCAACTGGGCCAAGTTGTGCACCGCCTACTGCCGCGCCCCAGAGCCCGACAGTAGGCGGGATATCGCCGCCGAGTAGGCCTTTGGGCACCCCGCCGACTACCTCCACCTCTGGCGCACAGGGATGGAGATTCAAGACATCTAAGAGGTATGAAAATCCTCAATCTTCAGAAAACCTTGAGTAGTTTTGCAACATCTTGATTGCAGCATGATCTTGCAGGAAGCCGAGTGACGCCGACCCCAAGGGGACAACGCCGCCAACCGCCGTAGCCACCTCCGTCCTAACTGGGGTTGAGCTCGCGAAGATCCTGCCCGAGCCAAGTGCAGCTCCAGCCCCCGAGGTTGAGACAACTCACTCAACTAGGTGGCAAGCTTCACCTAGTTGGGACGTGCCACGCCCACAAATTCACCAGAATTTTCAAAGCTAATTTGTGCAATAAATCCTCGTCCAGGAATCAGCCGAGGTACACAAATCGACAATTTGATAAACATAACCAAATACGAAATAATGATAAATACTTACAACAGAGGCACTTAGTCCTCACACAGAAGAAAACAGCAGCGGAATGGTAACTAGCGTAGCTTCAACTCCAAGCCACAGGCAGCTCAACTGGGGTATAAGCCAAACACCAACTTCTCCTCATCGCTAAAGCTTCACTCTAAAGATTGCAATAATGCAAGACTGAGTACCACCCACCGTACTCAACAAGCCACACTAGGAAATGCAATGTAATGCAACAGGATACCAAAGGAAAGGCATAATATGGCTTATTTGCATAAAACAGCATTTAAAACATTTGCATTTAAAATCATTGAAAACCGTATAGTTTAATTAATATCAACAATAAATCCATCTCTGAACAACGCTCCAACGCAGTTCAGGCCCAAACCATAACTCTCCAAACAGGAGCTATCAAATTCCATCATTTCTCATCATTATTAAATAGTGTGGGACTAATCACAGAAAACATTGCTAGGCTCGCCCTTAACCGTGGGCATGGCTATTCGAATAGTTTTACTCTGGCTAGAGATGTACCAATTTACCCACGAGACACAACTCTACAGCACATCACTGTGCCCCTAAATACCACCACAGTATCTCGGAAAGGAATTGTGACAGGATCATTCATGTAACTCGCCCAATAGGAGAGCCTCCTGCCGAACCTCCGGTCTCCGGTAGGTATGATCAAATACCTCCCCACAAGACGGTCCGACGCCCGAAGCATGGCCTTACTAGCACTGCCATGTGTGGACTTATACCAGCCACAAACACGCCCTGGAGCCTCCTATTGAACTCGGCAGACTTCAAACTACTGCTAGCCCATACTAGCTTGTGGTTAGCACGAGTATTGCTTCGCAACAAGTAGTCCGCGAACCGGTCCTTAACTGTCATGAGCACCGCTAGCAACATTCCAACCCTGGTGCTCACAACCCACCATCAATCAAGTTTTAGTTGACACAGTTAATTAATCAACCACGACTCACTGTCGTGAAAATATAGCCAGTATCCATTAATTATTGATAAGTGATTCATTAACTTTCCCCACATAAAATGTCACTATAGTTTCTAGGCATGGCTAAGCAACTCCTAAATAATCTAGCCAGATAAATACTTAAACATCCAGCTAGTCAGTATTATTCACCTAAGGTATCAAGGTATAGATAGCAATAACCAAAATGGCCATAAATATCAAGGAATATTGGCTATTAAATAATTACCCGTAATAATGTCATTCTAAAGCATTTTATGCAATAACTTTAAAATAAAATAGATTTCACAAATAGGATCAACATGCTCAAGGAGATTGTCGTGTGACTTGCCTTGCAATCGCAAAAGTCTTCAAATACTCTTCCGAACTCTTCCGCAGACTCCGCGATCTTCCGAAACGGCAATATACGTAACTACACGTAAAACGATGAAAACCCTAAGAAACTCGAAATAAACAATACATAAAAATAAATAAACAAATAAATTATGATTTTAGATAAATTTAGGAAGAAGAACGGGTCGATTCGGATTTCAGGTGGAAAAGATATGGCTTTTGGAAATTGATTTCGGAATAAATCCGAAAAGAATTAGAAAAGAATATTCTCATGAATATTCTCTCAGAAATTGATTATTGAAGGAATTACTTTTGTATAGGAAATTGAGATAGGACCCACTGTCCTAGACTAGGTTTAGGATGGACTAAGTCCGTGGGGCCAAAGAGCAAATGGCTGTGGTGGACTGATGACTTGACGACATGTAGCGATGAGATGGCTGTTAGTAATCCGATGGTTCGAATTTGATCGGGGTAGATCGAATGGACGAGGTGGACTCAGGGTTTTTCATGGAGATTCAATGGCTCAGCTTGACTTTGGGGATACGGATGACTGAAGTGTCACCGGATTAAAAGTGTGGGGCCTAGTCGTCATTGGCATAGAAGAGAGGAAAGCACTGAGCCCACAGAGCAGGGGCCCATGGCTAGCTCGAACAGGAGCCCGCGGCAATGGCGTGGCAGAAGAGAAGCTCGGCGGCGCGTCGATGTCGATGGCAGGGAGGATGGCGTGGCGCCGGGTCGGCGATGACAGACCGGTGGCGGCAGGCGGCGACGACAGCAGCCGGCGGCAAGGGCGGCGGTTTCTGATGCGAGGACGATGGTCCGACGATGACCACCCAGATGGAAGAGGAGAAAAGGGCTGCCGGCTCGGGGAACGGCAGTTCGACGGCAACGCCCGACGGAGGCAGATGGGTGACAAGGACACAGATCGACGACGGCGTTGACGACGCACTGGCGATGCGCCAAAGGGAAACGGGTTCCGACTACAGAGAGGAGGGGAAAAGGGATAGAGTCGGCAGTGACGGCGGTCGGGCTCACCAGCGGCTGGTGAAGTTGACGATGCCGATGGCGGCTTGAGGCCTTCCAGCGATGGCCGACGATGGGACGACGTCGGAGTATGGGCAGCGGCGGCGGCTGTAGGGGAGGAGCAGGCCGAGGCAGCAGATGGGGGAAGACAGAGGGTGGCAAGGTAGGGTGCTCACCGACGACGGCTTGCAGGGGCAGAGGCGGCGACGTCGGTGGCATCCTCTGGTGGGGATAGATCACAAAGACGGCAACGCCGAAAGGATGAAGCAGCGTCCGGCGGAGGCAGTAGAGGCAGGGCACCGGCGCGGCGGCAGGTGGCTTCCGAACCAGTGGCGCACGGGAGAGAACGGCGCTAGGTGGCGGTAGATGGAGACAGCAGGGCGGTACGACGGGGTGGCGGCGGCGGCCTGGCGGCGTGGAGAGGAGCAGAGCCGGCTAGGGCACAGGGCTGGCGGCTGTAACATATATAGGGACGGCGGCGGGTTCGGCGGTGGCCGTTGCGGGGCGGAGGTGCAAGGGGCGGCGCACGGCCGAGATCGGGCGCAGGCCAGCGCGTAGGCCGAGGGGCTCGGGGCCGGGGTGGCAACAGGCCGTGCGGCGGCGCGGGCCGAGGAGGCGGGCCGGTGGCGGCGCATGGCGCAGGCCGGGCCGAGGAGCAGCGCGAGGGGCGCAGGAGAGGCAGCTCGGCCTCGGGAGGCAGAGGAGAGAAGAAGCAAGGAGAAGGAAGAGGAACAGTGGCCCGGAAAGAAAAAGAAAAAGAAGGGAAAGAAAAAGAAAATAAAAGGGTAAGATTGGAAAGGAAAAATGGGAATCTTTTTCCGGAAAATTTTAATTTCGTAAAAATTGGAATTTGGGGATATTTGTGGAATCGGAGTTGCGTTCTGGAATTTAGAAATTTCGGAAATATTCAGGACATTGGAATTATCTGAGTACGAGGATATATATATATACACGTATATATATATATTGGGAATCGAAGGGTATTTGGAAGTAATTAGAGAACAAAATATATGTAGTGGGGTCCGGGAGACGGAATATTTTGTGGGATTTAGAAAATGAAGAATATTTTCTCGAGGAATATTTGGGGAATAAAATATCGGATTATCCTTTGGGTTGGGAACTGAAGGAGATTTTCCGGGAACTGGGAAATGGAATATTCCGAATAAAATATTTTAGGATTAGGGCATTGACGAGGGTGTTTTATTGGGACCGAAATTTGGAGAAATCTCACACAATTGGAGATTTGGATTTGTTTCGACGGAAAAGGAGTCTAAGGGAATATCTGGGATTTATCTCAAATGGGAAATATAGATATTTCGAATACAGAGGATCTCGAATTGGGAGTTCCAAAGGAGTTCTAGAGTTTTAAAGATGAATAAATCCGGTAACTCCGAATTTAGGTTTTCGAGGTGACTTTAGGGTTCTGGGAACGACACAAAACCCTAGAAGAAAAGGGAGTCAGAGTTCACGATGAACGGGGAGATTTCAAAGGACTGAATTAGGAACGACCCGGACAGGGGAAAGGAAAAGAAATTTATTTATATTTATTTAATTACTTTAGTGATCTTTATAGCATTAAAATTAATTCTGTAGCTCCGAAAAATCCGAGAAAATTTCAGAGAGTTTATTAAATCACGTGGAATTTACCAGAAGTAAATGCCACCACGAAACACGAAGAATTTTATATTATAAATACTCAAACGCTTAAAATACTCCGACAAAACCCCTGGAATATAAAAGCATCCAAGTATTTATTTTAAAATTTAAACTTGGGATTTTTAATATTGGAAATTTCAAAATTTTATTCAAACTCTTTTCTCAAACAAAGATTTTCTAGTGTATTCTTGTATTTCCATTTACCCGCGATAATTTTTAATTAAGACGATTTTCAGGGTGTTACAGGACGTCACAGACGAAGTTCCAGTCACTAAGCCCATCGAGGGGCCAGCGCCTCCAGCAGATCCAAGACCCAGGACTCCCTCTCCTCCGCTCTCCCCATCCTTGGATGATGATGACCTCCCTAGACTCGAAGCTCCCTCACCAAACTTTCCCCGGGTGTTTTATTGGGTCACCCCGGAGGGAGATGAGCAAACTTTCGAGCTTAATGAGGAAGCTACCCAGAGGGAGCGAGTCAGACTGATGGAGGCTGCCATCGTAGCATCAAGGAGCATCCAGGTACATAATCCAGCTAACGGTGTCTACTGATTGGCGATTCTTAGAATTTTCAGCTATTGTTACTTGTGTTGTTTGATTGCAATGTAACTTGTGCAGCAAGTAGTTGATCGAGCTAAGAAGATGGGTAGGGTCCTTTTCCAACTGGCTCCTTAGCTGACTCAACTCCACCAGCTCCAAGTCACTAAAGACGACTTGGAGAAGACTAGCAAGGAGAGGGAGAACTGGCTAAAGGACTCAGTGAACAAGCTTTGAGATGAGAATTGGGAGAAAATAGGGACCATCAGAGGTATGTTTCCTCTTCTGCCTATGTAAATCCAGTCATCTTCTCTATGCTTCTAATCTTTAATCTTGTCTGGCTGTAGCTCTAGAGACAAATCTGAACAATTAGTCCTTAGAAATTGAGCGCCTAAAGAAAGAGCTAAATGAGCTTGAGAAGGCGAAGTCCAAGGTCGACACCGAATACGCAAGTAAGCTTCATATCTGCTCTGGTACTCTGTCTGACTAGATATCCAGATTTGTTTATGTCTTCTCTTTTATATGAGCACCCTTCAAGACCAATGCGCAGACACAATTCGGCGCCCTTGCAGAGGAAATCGAAGTAGTAAAGGATTCGCGGGATTCCATAGTGGATTCAGCGAAGACTTTACTAGACATCATGCAACCAGGCCAAGCCGGCTTCAGTTCAAGCTCTCCTGCCCAGGTGATTCAACGCCTTCAAGAGCTCCGGCTATACTGAAGGAATTCACCATAGAGCATGCCACCGTAGGGATCTCCCAGGCCATAGCCATGATGAAATATCTCTACTCCTGGGTAGATATTGAGGCTATTGGCAAGGGATTTGCTAGGCGCACCACCCCGAAGGAGGGTTTAGAGCTAATAAACCAGGCTAGGCTAACTGCTAGAGCAATTGCCGAGGATCTGCCATTTTAAACACAAACTTGTTTTAAGTAGTCGGTGTATGACAAGAACAATATGTAGATGTTGTAAATGCTTTTGGTACTTATTGTTATATCCGGCTAAGTATGTGATCTTATCTTAGCCATCATTACTTTTATCCAACTAGCCGATTTATACCGAGCGCATTGAGATCGACTTTAAAAGGCGTTTATCTCATGAGACTATACTCGGCACAAACATAGCATAATCATTATAAAACTTCATGACTTAGATGAAGTAAACTCAAACATTATGAACAACAAGAGACATGTTATCCTCATGTAGCTCCTAACTCACTACTCGATTGAAACAATTGGCGTAGTGAGTTAGAGTAACAAAATTTATTTATATATATGAAAGAATTACAATACTCAGGTATAGAAAAGACGTAGTTGTTCTATATTCTATGAGTTGTTGACTAGGACGCCATTTTCTGTCTTCAGTCGGTATGCACTCAGATGTGTCACCTCAGCGATAATGAACGGCCCCTCCCAGAAGAGAGATAATTTATGTCTATCTATGGTGGTCTGGATTTTTCTCAAAACGAGATCTTCCACCGAAAAGGTGCGGCCACGAACATTCCTACCATGATAATGACGCAGACCCTGAAAATACCTTGCTGACTGGATTGTTGCAATCTTCCTTGCTTCTTCCAACTGATCTAACTCGACCAGCCAGTCTTCGGTTAATTTGTCTTCTGAGTGGGCCCGAACTCGCGGAGAGCCGAACTCCAACTCGGTTGGTAACACAGCCTTGGCACCATAGACTAGGAAGAAATGAGATTGTCCTGTTGCCCGACTAACCGTGGTTCTTAAAGACCAGAGAACGGATGGAAGCTCTTGCACCCATCGCCCTGCATATGGTTGCAGTCGGTCGAACAATCTAGTCTTGATACCTTGTAAGACCATGTCGTTTGCATGCTCGACCAGCCCATTGCTCCGTGGGTGTGCCACAGAAGCATAACAGATCTTAATGCCGAAGTTGTCAAAGAAATTTTGAAAAACTCCTCCAGTGAACTAAACGCCGTTCTCCGTTATGATGCGGTTGGAAACTCCAAATCGGTATATGATACTCATGATGAAGTCTTTTGCCCTTGCCGCTGTTATGGTAGCAACAGGTTTTGCCTCGATCCACTTTGTGAATTTATCCACTGCGATGAATAAGTATGTGAACCCTCTTGTCGCTTTTTTGAATGGCCCAACCATGTCGAGCCCCCAAACTGCAAAGGGCCAAGATATTGGAATTGTTTGCAATTCTTGAGCTGGTAGATGTGTTTGCCGAGCAAAGAACTAGCATCCCTCATATATCCGAACTATATCTTTTGTATCAGTAACTACAATCGACCATAAGAATTCTTGTTTGTAAACCTTTCCGACTAACGACCTTGATGCAGCATGGTTGCCATAGATGCTCGAGTGGATAGTTTGCAGAATCTGCTTGCCCTCCTCGGGTGTGAAGCAGCGCTTGAGGACTCCGGATGCGCTTCGATAATAAAAGTCTTCTCCGACTACAAGAAAATATTTGCTTCAACGTTTGATCCGCTTGGCCTCACTGTGATCTTCTGGGAGCTCGTCTTCTAGGAGGAATCTAATGATCGGAGTCGGCCAATCCTGAGAGATGATTAGCACTTCTTTTGTTGTTGGGTAGGTTCAGCCCCCAACTGCTCGAGCACTGGCTTCTTTTTGACTGACGGCTCTAATAACTGCTTGACAAAAATTCCAGTTGGGATCACTTCTAGCTTTGATCCCATGTTGGCTAGCTGTCACAGCCCGATTTTTTGGAAATTAAATAAATTAATTAATAATAGATTTTCTATAATTTATATTAAATTGTAAAGTTAATTAATTATGTAAAGTAAAAATAGGAGATAAATTTTTTTAATAAATCATGGTTGAAATCATTTTTAATAAATTCTTTGTGTGTTAATAACCTCTCTGAAATTTTCTCGGATTTTTCAGAGCTCCAGAATTAATTTTAATATTACAAAAATTATTGTTAGTAATTATTTAAACAGTTCCCAATTCCTTTTCTCGGGTCGTTCTTAGTCTAATCCCTTTGTACCCTTCTTTTCTACTCAGACTCGGGTTGTCGTCCCCGAATCCCTAATTCCCTGAAAAATCTGACTTTCGAAAAATTCTCCAAAGTTCCAAATCCGAAGAGTCTCGAATATATTGAATTCCTTTTCATTAAATATCCATTCTTTCCCTTTTGATTTAAATGTCCTTGGTCTCCATAAAATTCAATCCCAGATATTTGGAGTTTTTCCAATTTCTAGATCCGATAAAATATTTCCGAGATTTCCATTCCTGAAAACAATCCCAAAATATTCAAAATGCCTCAAAATTCCGAATATTCCCCCAAATTTCGATACACTAAAATATTCCTCTAATCCCCTAAATATCCCAAATTTCTAAATTTGCAAATTTGGAATTTTCCAGAAAATCTCTTTTTTCCTTTTTTTTTCCCATTTTCCCTATTTTCTTTTTCCTCTTTTTTCTCTTTCCTTTTTTTTCTTTTCTCCTCCTTTTTCTCCGTTCTTCTTCCTCCTCCTTCTACCTCTGGCTCTCGCTCTTTCTCCTTCGGAGCCAGGCCGAGCAGGCCCATGCCGAACCTGAGAACCCCTTGACTTAGCCCGGCCTGGCCTACGCCAGCAGCTGCCGCCGCCACCACGGCCCACGGCCGCCGCCCTCGGCCCGCGCCGTAACGCCGCCGGACTCTACGCGACTGCTGCAGCGCATCCCGGCCTCCTGCGCCCTAGCTTTGCCCCTCCTCTATAAATACCCAGCTGCCCTCGCCCACCCGTGCCCTAGCGCCGCCGCCACTACCGCCCCCCGCCCTAGATCCGCCGCCACCCGAGCCGCCCTGCTCGCCTCGTGCCGCCTCTGCTCCGGGCTGCCGCCGCTGGCCGCTCGTCTCCGTCCACGTCGCCTCCACCGCCTGTGCCTCGTCGCCGTGGGTGAGCATCCCCTCCGGCCCCTCTTGGGTCTACCCCTCCGACTCGGCTTCGTCGTTGTCTGTTGCCCATCGCCAGCCTTTGTTCTTCCATGACGGCACCGCCTCACTCCCAAACCCGGTGCGCCGCAGTCGCCCGGCTCGCCGCGCCATCGCCGAGGACGTCCTCGCGCCGGCGCCGTGCCGTGTCATCACCTCCACCCCCGGTTGCCGCCGCCACCGTCGTCAAACACCGCCGTCCCCAAACCGGCATCGCGCTCTAGGCGCACAGGCTAGCTCGCTGCCCGGGTTACTGACAGCGGGCCCCGTCGGGTTGCTCCTCTTCTGTGAATGCCAAGTGGGACCTAGTTGACAACCTCCTCGGTGACACAGACACACGGGTCCCACTGGCAGTCCCTCTTCTCTGACTGTTCGGTGGGTCTGATGAAACCCTTTGAACCATCTCGGTCGTCCGTCGTCTTCGATCTAATCTGAGCCATCTAATCCTAGTAAAGCCCTTGATCAGATTTCGTTCGGGATTTCTTAACTCCCAAATTATGCCACATCAGCCCTAAATCCACCTCACTCTCCTCTGTCTGTATGGCAGTACACATCAGCCTGTCCACCATCCTAGCTCCTCCTCAACTCCATGGACCTAGTCCAACAGGGGCCTAGACAAGGACAGTGGATTCCATTCTAATTTTCTATTCAAAAATAATTCCTTTATTAATTATTTTTTGAAGAAATATTTCAGAGAACATTCTTTTTTCTAATTCTTTTTTTATTTTCTCTGAATTCGAACTTCCGAAGGCCGTATCTTTTTTGTCTGAACTCCAATTTAATCTATTCTTCTTCCTAAATTCATCTAAAATTATGATTTACATGTTTGTGTCCATTTTATGTACTGTTTATTTGGGGTTTTTTAGGGTTTTTCTCGTTTTACGTGTAATCTCGTATTCTTGCCATTTCGGAAGGAAGTAAAGTTCGTGGAAGAGTCCAAAGGATCAAGCGAAGACTTTTCTATTGAAAGGCAAGTCACATGATAATTCCCTTGAACTTGTTGATCCTATTTATGAAAATTATTTTATTTTAATATTATTGTATGAAATGTTTTGGAATATCATTATTACAGGAAATTATTATTATCATATATTCTTTGCTTATAACCATTATATTGATATTGATACCTTTACCTTGACACCCTAGGTAAATAATACTGACTAGCTGGATGGTTATTTAATGGTCTAGCTAGATTATTTAGGTTTTGCTTAGCTGTTGCCTAGAAATATTAGCGTCATTTTATGTGGGAAATTAATGACTCATTTATGATTAATTAATGAATTATGGCTATATTTTCACGATAGTTGGTTGTGACTAGTTAATTAAACATGCCAACTAAAATTTGACTGATGGTGGGTTGTGAGCACAAGGAATGATGATGTTGCTAGTAGTGCTTATGACAATTAAGGACCGGTTCGTAGACTACTTGTTACGAACCAATATCGTACTAATCACAAGCCAGAATGGGCAACGGCTATACTCGTAGTGTAGCGAGTTCAACAGGAGGCACCATGATGTGTTGTGGCTGTGTCAATAAAACCACCATGGCTGTGCCAATAAGTCCATGTTCTGGGTGTTGAACCGTCTCCCTGTTGGGTGCTTCATCAATTCCTGCCGGAGACTAGTGGTTCTGCAGGTGGCTTTTCTGTTGGGCGAGTTGTATGAAAGGTCTTGTCACGGTTTCCCCTTTTGTAGTACCATGGTGGTATTTCGGGGCCTGGTGACATGTGTGAAATCGTGTCTTGCGAGTAAATTGGTACACCTCTGACCAGAGTAAAACTATTCGAATAGCCGTGCCCGCGGTTAATGGGCGGGCCTAGCAATGTTTTCTGTGATTAGTCTCATACTACTCATAAATGGTGATAATTGATGGAACTTGAAAGCTCTAGTTTGGAGGGTTACGGTTTGGGGCTGGACTACATTGGAGTGTTGTTTAGTGATTAAGTTAATGTTGATTATTAATTAAACTATACCGTTTTCAATGTTTTTAAATGCAAATGTTTTAAATGTTATTTTATGCAATCAAGCCATACTATGCATTTCCTTTGGAATCCTGTTGCATTATTTGCATTTCCATGTGTGGCTTATTGAGTACGATGGGTGGTACTCAGTCTTGCAATATTGCAATCATCAGAGTGAAGCTTTGTGAGGAGGAGAACTTTGGTGTTTGGCTTATATACCAGTTGAGCTGCTTGTGGCTTGGAGCTGAAGCTACGCTAGTTGCTGTTCCGTTGTTGTTTCTTCTGTGTGAGGAATAAATGCCTCTTCTATAAGTATTTATCATTATTACATTTTGGTTATGTTTACCAAATTGTCGACTTGTGTACCTCGGCTGATTCCTAGACGAGGATTTATTGCACAAATTAGCTTTGGAAATTTTGTTGAATTTTCGGGTGTGACACTAGCTCATCTACAGCTTCGTTGTATTAGCGTAGTACGTGTGTAATCTCCAGCCTGTCAAACTTGTTTTCCAGCTTCCGTACTTCTTGACAGTACATCGCCATGTTGTCGTCTAGACATGTCCAGTTTTTCATGACTAGATTTACCACAAGTTGAGAATCCCCGCGAACTACCAATCAGCGGATGCCGAGTGATATGGTGATGCGGAGCCCGTGGATAAGTACTTCGTACTCGGCAACATTGTGGGATGCTAGAAAATATATCTGAACGACATATTTAAGTTTTTCTCCAGTGGATGATGTCAGAAAGATGCCAGCCCCTGCTCCGCCGATCCTTAGAGAACCGTTGAAGTACATCGTCCAATATTCTAACTTATCTGTTGATGTAGCCATCTGAACTTCTGTCCACTCGGCCACAAAGTCGACAAGTGCTTGTGACTTGATTGCTGTCCGTGGCTGAAAAATAATGTCAAATGCCATCAACTCAAGCGCCCATTTAGCGATTTTGTTGGTGGCTTCGCGATTGTGTAGGACGTCCCCAAGTGGATACGATGTGACAATTGTAACTTGATGCGACTGAAAATAGTGCACCAACTTTCGAACAGTTATGAGCAAGCCATATAGTAGCTTTTGGACTTGGGGATATCTCATCTTGGATTCGTTTAGGACTTCACTGACAAAGTAGACTGGTCTTTGAACTTCTTTTATGTGCTTTGGCTCTGCTCGCTCAACTACCAACATCGTGCTAACTACCTGAGTAGTTGCCACTAGGTACAGCATGAGTGGTTCTTGGGGCATTAGTGACGCCAACACGGGTGGTGATGTGAGGAACTTCTTGAAGTTTTCGAAAGCTTATTGGGCTTGTGGCGTCCATTGAAAATTATCAACTTTCTTTAGTAATTTGAAAAAGGGCATACCCCGTTCTCCCAGTCGGGAAATGAATCGGCTAAGTGCCACCATGTGACCGGTCAGCTTCTGTACATCCTTCTAGCTAGTCAGGGGCACCATGTTCATTATTGCGTTGATTTTCTCTGGATTTGCCTTGATTCCACGTTGTGAAACGATGTAGCCGAGTAGCTTTCTCGTGGGTATTCCGAAGACACACTTTTCCAGGTTCAGCTTCATCTTGAATCTCCGAAGGCTTTGAAAAGTTTCTTCTAAGTCAGTGATGAGGTCCTCCTTAACTTTACTCTTGATCACCACGTCATCAATATACGCCTCCACGTTGTGCCCGAGTTGAGTGTGAAGACACCGTTGGATAGCACGTTGATACATTGCTCTAGCGTTTTTCAACCCGAACGGTATAGTGACTTAGCAGTATGCCCCGAGTAGCATGATAAAAGAAATCATCAGGCAGTCCTCCTCCTTTAGGTTGATTTGATGGTATCCCAAGTAACGGTCGAGAAAACTGAGTAATTCGCATCCCGCAGTTGAATCAACCACCTGATCTATCCTCGGTAGACCAAATGGATCTTTGGGACACGTCTTGTTTAAATCAGTATACTCGATGCACATGTGCCATTTACCGTTCTTCTTCAGGACCAAGACTGGGTTTGCTAGCCAATCCGGGTGGTAGACCTCTTTGATGAACCCGGCTGCTAGGAGCTTGGTTATCTCCTCCTTAATAGCATCTTTGCAGTCTTGTGCGAAGCACCGTAGTCGTTGCTTGATTGGTTTGGCATCCGGCTTGATGTTTAGGGAATGCTCGATCACCTTCCTTGGTACACTAGGCATGTTGGAAGGCTTCCAAACAAATATATCCTTATTCACCTGGAGGAAGGTGACGAGCGCGTCTTTCTATTTGGGGTCGAGTCCGGTCCCAACAAGCGCAATCTTGGTGGGGTCGGAAGAGTCCAGGGGGATCTTCTTTTTCTCTAAATCAGCTGAAATTCCTAACTTGTTGTAGCTAGTCAGATATTGCTTCGTCCGATTGCCGCTTCATGAGATTGGGCCAGCTCGCAGCTCTCCTTGTCGCAGGTGAAGGCTTGCTTGACATCGCTGCGCAAGGAAAGTACTCCTGCTGGTCTTGGTATTTTGAGCACCATGTATGTATAATGGGGCACTACCATGAACTTGGCTAGTGCGGGTCGTCCAAGTATAGTGTGATACCCGGTCTCGAAGTCGGCAACCTCGAAGCAGATGTTCTCGGTGAAGAAATTTTCCCCCCGTGCCAAAAGTAACTAGCAGAGTAATCTGTCCAAGTGGAGTAGAAGAAAGACTGAGGATTACCCCATGGAAGGGAGCTGTACTTAGCCACAGCTTGGATCGAGGTATCTTCAACTCGTCGAGCGTCTTGGCAAATAAGATGTTGAGAGCGCTTCCTCAATCGATGAGAACCTTCTTCCGTTTGACGCTTCTGATGACCGGATCCAGGACGAGTGGATAATGTGCCGGATGTATTACTCGGTCAGGATAATCCACGCGGTCGAAAGTGATTGCCGTCTCTTACCAACGCAAGTATTGGGGGGACGTCTGACAAGACCAAGTTGACCTCTCGGGCTATTAGCTTCTGTTTTCGCTTGGACTCATACGCAGATGGCCC
This sequence comes from Oryza meyeriana var. granulata, assembly GCA_003991445.1. Lineage (NCBI taxonomy): Eukaryota > Viridiplantae > Streptophyta > Magnoliopsida > Poales > Poaceae > Oryza > Oryza meyeriana. Next base: position 135,607 of record RYFJ01002251.1, read on the forward strand.
TCCGAATATATGATTGAGCTTAGCCTGGGAATCTTGATAATCGCCGGCTGCGCCCGAGTCTGGCTTATCCTTATCGTTTTGGTCGTCAGATGTTGATGTCTGCTCGGAAGCAAACTTCTTGAGCATGAAGCAATTCTTAGCCGCGTGCTTCCCCTTTGGGTGAAAAGGGCATGACCCATTTATGACTTTCTGGTAGTCGTCTGTCCTCTGAGGTCGCAGTCCGCTGCGCTCAACAGCTGCCACAACATTGTCTGACTTGCGCTTGCGATTGCAGGACTTAGTCAGGGCCTTATCGTCGATGTCCTTCCGCTTCTTCTGTCGGAGCTCCTTCTTGTCATCCAGGGCCTCAGCAACGGCGTCGTCCGAGTCAGCGTATTTGTTCGCCATATCGAATAGAGCCTTGACAGAGCTTGAAGGCTTCCGAGTGAACTTAGCGATGAACTAGTGTCCGTGACTCCCTTGCAGAAGGTAGTGGTGACAACCTCGTCCTTGATCTTGAGTATTGAGTTCCTCTTCTCGAAGAACCGCTTGATGAAGTCATGGAGGGACTCATTCTTTCTCTAGTGCACTAATTTAGATCGTACTCAGAAGATAGCCTTTCGTACGTTCCTTGGAAGTTTACGACGAAGCGTTCACGGAGTTCCCCCAGGAGCCAATTGACTGCCTAGGAAGCCCTGTCAGCCATGTCCTTGCCGAGTCAGCCAAGGTGACTGGCAAGTAGTTAGCCCTGGCCTTGTGGTCACCTCCAGCCGCTCATATCACCAAGGTGTACACTGTCAGCCAAGACTCCGGGTTGGTCTTCCCATTATACTTCTCTATTTCAGTCGGCTTGAAGCCAGACGGCCAGTCGACTTGTTGTAATTTGTGGGTGAATGCTGGTACTCCTTAATTTGGGTGAGGGCTCCGACTCTGACTACGGCAATGAAATCGCTCACGGTGGAGGCCGAAGCGCTCATGCTCATCTTCTAGTCGGTGGCGTTCATCCTCCGCACGTTCCCGGTGTCGAGCGTTAATGTCGTGGCGGAGATCGCGTCGTAGTCATCCTCGGGCATCCTAGTTGTTATGGCGGTCATCATGATGGTGCCGCCGTCAATCGTTGTTCTGGTAGCCGAGTGACGTATGACGTGACTCCAAGTGGTGTTGAGCTGAGCTAGCCGCTCGGTGTCGTGCTGAGGCAGATGAGACCGCCGTATCAGAGGCCGTCTTATTTGACGGTATGAAGGTGTCTTCAGACTGTTGTCGCTGCTGGCACGCTGTAGCGATGATCATTGCCTTGATCCTTGCAGTAGTCAGGGTAGCCTGGTGATCGGGCCCGATCTGCAAGGTGTCCAGCAATGTGGCAGCGGCCACAATGTTCTGCTGTGGGGTCACGAAGACATCGTGGTCGCCAACTTGGGTTTAGAGGATCTCTTGTTGAGCAGTCCGCCCGGCCTTGCGCAGATTGTCATTGTGAGCGTCGCGCTTGGCTTACAGGCATCGTGCGTCTTCCTCCTGTTGCTCACGCAGTCGGCTAGCCTCCTCCTCCTGCTGGTCATGTAATTAGCGTGCGTCTTGTGTAGGAGTCGAGCCCTTGGATGCCATGAATACTTCTCTTGGTGAAAAAAAAGCTTGCCGAATTGCTGTCCGACTGTGAGTTGGAGTCGGAGTAGTTTAGGGGGTGATTACAACTTCAACCTCTCTAGATACGATCTCGAGTGGCTCTGGACCATATCCGAGTCAAATTCCAGGGGATTGGATCTACCGCATCGGGGTTAGGTTGAAGTTATCCGCAGCATTGCAGAGTCCGAACGGAAGATTTTGATGATCTCTTCCTCCGTTAGCCCAATCTCAGCCGGCTCAAAGCCGAGTCCGAGTCGAACACTAGGAGAAAGAGTTGTTCTTGGACTCATGGGTCATGGGAATCGCCACAGCAGGTCGCCGAAGATAGCAACAGCGTTGAGTAGCCGACTAGTGCGAAGCCGACTTGGTTTCTGGCCGATCGGGTCGAATCCGAGTCGGTCAGAGTGAGATCGCCGAGTTTCTCGGTGACAAAGTCAAGGCTCCCGAAGCAGATTGTTTTCCCGGGGAAAAACATGATGCCGTTGACTCTAATGACTGGATCCATCAGGCTTGATGAAGATGATCTCAATGAAGCCCCTACCTTACGCGCTAACTGTCGATGCTTTGTTCGGCAATAATTGTATGGAGCTACTCATGAGACCTAAACTTGATGGATTGCAAAGGAACATGAAACAATTTATCCTAGTTCAGGCCCTCAAGGTGAGATAATATCCTACTTCTAGCTTGGTGTATTACCTTTGGCGTTTCTCTGATGAGATTGCGGTGTTTTCTCTAGTGAGATCGTTCTGCCCCAGGGGGCTCCTTGCCTTTCCTTATATACTGAGGAGGCAAGGTTACAAAGTAGGAATCCCAGTCAGACTGGACTAAGGGATTTCCTTGTAAGAATACAACGTACCCAGCTAGGACATTCCCTTTCCCTTGTCGTGCAAGGTTACATACGCCGAGCTCTATTGTATTCCCAATTACAAGATTAGGCCCATCCTCTATCCGAATGACCACAAAGCTTCCCATGAGGTACCTGGCGCCTATGGCCTCCACAAAAAGGTATCTTAAGTAGTTCCCATGGAGATGAAGTTTTTATAGGCGGTGTAGTTAAGACATTTGCCTGTGTAAAAGGTTTTTCATAGGCGCATAGTAAAGAATGTCACCTGCATGGTTGTAATATGCTAAAAAAAATCCAGATGTACTCATAGAAAAATATATTTACATTCACATTTAGTAGTTCATATCCACATCAACATCCATGTTCACATAGATATTCACATTGACATCACATTTAAAATTATAATCCCATCACATACACTTTCACAAACGCATTCTTATCATATTTACATACACATACACATTGTTACTAGCAAAATATTTTTTCCCTAAGAGCACCGCCGTTTGGAAATATTTTTTGTTATTGTTGTCAAGAAGAACACTACTCTTGATTGTGTGTATAGGAATAGTAAATTCTCTATTAATTCTCAAAAAGTCTCCTTGTTTATGGTGCGCTAGGGGCCTATGTATAGGCTTAGAGTTTCACTTACAGGTGGTTTTACAACTCTATCCTTTGATAGTGACAACTACAAGGATATACATGTATTTTCCACTATTCTCTGCTTACATGGGCCGGGTTGGGCCTCTAGATTGGCCTTGTCTAGCTGTTCTGGTCACATAGGGCCAGTATTTTAGTGGGTCGTTGATGGGCCTCTACCTGCATTGTGTCCTCTGCGGGGCACGTTGCCCTGCGAGCGGCCTTCGGCCTCTTGGTTGGTTTTGAGCCACTTGCGGTGGGCATCGCTAGTCTTCAACCATCTTAGCCAATTGCCCGATGAGTTTTGCTGCCTTCGGCGGGCTTTGCCAGTCAGTGGAAGTCTTCGGCATTGATAGCGTCCATCGACCTCATTGGAGGCCCTCGCTGGACATCGGCATGCTTGGCGGTCTTCACCATCAGTGATGGCCTTACCCGGTCTTCAGTGTCCTCTCCTACACTTCACCTTGAGGGCTTCACATGCGGCTTCAGCCAAAGGAGGTTATGACCTCTCTCCAACACTTATTATTTTTAAAGTGCTCGAACTTTGATAATTCATCAAAAGTTGATTTTATGTTTGATTGAGACGAACAAAATATCTATATGATCCTTAGGATATTTCACATTTTATGCAACTTGACATTAGTGAACAAGCATATTAAAAAAATATTCCTAGTTACTATTGTCCTAACCAAACTAAAGCTAATATACTAAGGATTAGAGAGATATTTTTGGTTCGCCTCAATCGGACTTAAAATAAACATCCTTGCTGGTTGTTATGTATTGAGGTTGCCTCTATGAGTCCGCCATGGCCAGAGTGTGAGCAGAAAAAAGAGGAGAGAGAGGAGATGAGAAAACCTACATTACCCTCTATTTATGGAGAAAAGAGGCATAGAAGGGGAGGTGAGGAGGTGGAGCGATAGTGGTGGATGTGACCTGCGTTCGACGTCTCGACTTCCGTAGCGTTAGCCTGATGATCACCAAAGAGTCATGAGGAAGACGAAAATACAAGACAAAGACGGGCAATTAAAAGCGGCGACGTGGAAAGAACTTTTCGCAGGCGGTGGCTGAAGACGATAAATTTGTATACTACACGAACTTTGAAAATGCCCAAATTTTATAAATTCATATAAAATTAATTTAAGTCTGATTGAGGTGAACCAAAGTTCTCTAAATTTTCTATGAATAATTCACTTTAACTAGCAGGTCCACATATCGGTTTGAGGAAATTTTGCTCCCGGTCCACATATCGATGAGAGGAATTTTTTAACAACAGATTAATATATTTTAATATTTCATAGTATGAAACTACAGATTTAAAAATACTACTAATTTAAACTACATATTTTAAACAACTACATAATTTAGGACACCACCGAGCTGACCACCTCTGCCACTGCTGCACCTTGTGAAATCATATGGACACACTAAGCAACAAACTAAGACATAATGCCAAAGAGGCATGGGAAAGGCGAAGAGGCACAACGAACTTGACGACCATGTCTATAGGCAGTTTCTTAGGAAAACTGCCTACACTAATGGAAACCATTAGTGCGGTAGCTTCTTAGGACAGCCGTCTACGTAAAATCTAGTTTCGCATGCGTCTGGCATAAGGAGCCACTTGCAAAAATAGAACCATTGGAGGCTATGGGCTCCGGGTACCTCAAGGAAGGCAATTACAACCACTCGGATAGAGGGTAGGCCGGCTCCTGCAATTAGAGATAGAGTAGGACTTGGCTTTATATTACCTTACATGACAAGAAAAAGGATATAATCCTAGCCGGACTCTCTATGTACTAATAAGGAAAGCCCTTGGTCGTATTCGACTGGATTTCCTACCCTGTAATCTTATTCCTCCAATATATAAGGAGGGGTAGGGAGCCCCTTGGGGCATAGTGTAAAATCATATGCTGAAAAATTGGCTTATCTTGTGATTTATGAACTTGACATTGGAAAGTGTGATAAGCATATGTACGACTGACGTGGGTCAGGTTGTGCATATCTGTGCCCGAAAACGGTGTGTTTGGTCTATTTGTGTGTAGGTACTTGGGGTCAACCTTGGTCAACGGCGGGATCGGGAATAAACTCAAGGAGGAGTTTAGGTCCAGAACGGTCGAGAATGCCGAGTGACAAGGTGAGACACAAGGTGACACACGGTGGGCGAAAACAGTGTAGGAAGATATTCAAAACGAGCTTCACAAGGCAGTGTATAAACGCTAGAAAAATCAAAAAAGAAAAGGAGTACGTGACATGGTGCTACAGTACCACGGTGGTACTGTAGCACACGGGGTATTGTAGCACGCGTGGAGTTGCATGGGCCTAGCGTGGTCCAGGCAAAGCAACAGTCCAGATGACCCACGAAGGGGTTTTGGTTCTATAAACAGTGACTCCCTGTTAATTTTTGGGGAGATTTTTTTAGAGTTTTTAGAGAGCAAATTTGTCATGGAGAAATCTTTTGGATGTTTTTGAGAAATATCTTGTAAGCACAATCTTGGTAATAAAGGTAAGGTTTATGGAAGATTAGTGCGGTAATTAATTTCTCTTTCTCGTTCATCTTTATGCATGCCTAGCAATGGATTTTAGATTGATTTGTTTTTCTCTACGATTTGGGTTGGTTTCTTTGATCCAAAATCTAGCTAGGGTGTTTTTCTAGTGTTCTGGAAAGTTTGGTTGGTTAATTATTTTCGGATCTCGTTTAATGAATTAATTAGGGTTTAATTAATTTCCGTCAACCTTCTGTTCAGTAATATTGTTTCGTTAATATCTTGAGATCCAGAAGTCTGATTGATGTGATTCCAGTTGGGTTTGTTTGAAAATTTTGTCTAGTTTATTCTGTCAATTTTTTAGGTCGATCGGAGTTATGGATCTACGGCTACAATCTGTTTAGTGACGAAACAGTGTTCTGTCCAGATTCTGAAAACGCGGTTTTTCAGGTTTTGTGATTAAGGGAAAGTGTTAAATTTTATTTTTGACTTATGCAATCATTCAACACCCCCCCCTCTGATTGACTATCTTAGTGTGAGTCGATCCTACACATAGCGTAATCTCAATAGAGAAACCTCAAAGGCAATACACCATAACTGGATGTAGGGTATTACCTCATCTCGAGGGCCTGAACCAGTATAAATTGTTTCGTGCTCCTTTACAGTCCATCAAGTTTAGGTCTCAGGATAGCCCCATATTCTTATTGCCGGTGTAAAACATCGACAGTTGACGTGCCAGGTAGGAGCATTGGTGAGATCATCTTCAATAAACTTGGTGGATCCAATCACCGGAGTCGACGGCATCAACTTCTTCCCCGGGCAAACAATCACCTTCGGAAGCCTCGACTTCGTCGCCGACAAATTCGGCAACCTTGCCCTATCCGACTCGGATCCGATCCGATTGGCCAGGGACCAAGCCAACTCCACGCCGGTCGGCCTACGTAACACTGTAGTGATCCTCGTCGACATGCTGCGGTGATCTCTAACATGCCCGAGTCTAGCAACAGCTCTTTCTTTTGGTGTTCGACTCGGACTCAGTCTTGAGCCAGCGAAGATCGGGCTAAGAGAGGAGGAGATTGTCAATCTCCCATTCAGACTCGGCAATGCCGTGGATAACATCAATCAGCATCCGACGCGGCAAACCCGATCCCTTGGAGTTAAACTCCGATACGGCTCAGAGCCGCTCGAAATTGGATCTAGGGAGGTCGGTGTCGTTATTACTCCCATCAACTATTCCGACTCCGACTCTCAGTCGGATAGCACTTCGGCGAGCTCTTCTCCACCACGTGAAGTCTTCGTGGAGTCCAAGGACTCAACTCCCACTCAGGAGACACGCCGACTACGCGATTTGCAAGAAGAAGCCTGCCGACTACGTGAACAACAAGAGAAAGATGCAAGACGCCTGCAGGCCAAGCGCGATGTTCGCAACGATAATATATGCAAGGCCAGGCACACTGCTCAATAGGAGATCCTCTAAATCTGAGTCGGCGACCATGACGTCTTTGTGACCCCTCAACAGAATGTTGTGGCCACTGCAACCTTGCTGGATACACTGTAATTTGGGCCTAATCACCAGGCCACCCGACGATAGCAAGGATTAAAGCCATGATCACCGCTGCTGCATGCCAGCAGCGTCAACAGTCGGGTGACACTCTCATATTGACCAACAGGTCGGCTTCTCCAACGGCGGTCACATCTGCTTCAACACGGAGCCGAGCAACCGGCTCCTGTTAGCGGCACACAGAGTCACGCCACACGTCACTCTGCAACCACAGTAACGACCGGCAGCGCCGACATTAAGATGACTGCCGGGATAACCAGGATATTCAAGGACGACTACGATGTGATCTTCAGCAAGACATCAACGCACGACGCCGCGAACGCGATGGAGATGAGCGTCGCCGACTAGAAGACGAGAATGAGCTCTTCGGCCTCTACCATAAGCGGTTTCACCACCGTAGTTGGAGTCGGAGTCCTCACACGGATGAAGGTGTACCAACCTTCACCCACGAAGCTTTAACAAGTTGACTGGCCATCAGGCTTCAAGCCGACTGGAATTGAAAAATACGATGGGAAGACCAACCCTGAGTTCTGGCTCACAGTTTACACTCTGACAATCCGAGCAGCTGGAGGAGATCATAAGGCCATAGCTAACTACCTTCCAGTCACTCTAGCCGACTCGGCGAGGACATGGCTAACAGGACTTCCTAAGAGATCAATCGGCTCATGGGGAGAACTTCGGGAACGCTTCATCGCCAATTTCCAAGGGACGTACGCGAGACCATCTTCCAAGTACGACCTGTATCAGTGCCATCAAAGGAAGAACGAGTCTCTTCGTGATTTCATCAAAAGGTTTTCTGAGAAGAGAAATTCAATCTCGAAGATCAAGAACAAGGTCATCATCACCGCCTTTCGAAAAGGAGTCAAGGACACCCCGTTCATCGCTAAGTTCACTCAGAAGCCTCCAAGTTCTATCAAAGCTCAATTCAACATGGCGAACAAATACACCGACTCAGCCGACGCTGTTGCTGAGGCCCTCGATGACAAAAAGGTACCCCAACAGAAGGAGCAGAAGGACACAATGACGTGGCCCCGACTAAAGCTGGGAACCGCAAACGCAAGTCGAACGACTTAATTGTGGCAGTCTGTCGCAATCGTCTTCGATCTCCTAGAACTGAATATTATCAAAATGACAAATGACATACTCGGAGGCTCAAAAGCTCAAATGCAAGGATGACATCCCCACTCCCAACTTGTGCAATACCGAACAGCTAAGTCGCTTTCTGATAAATATTTTCTCCTTTATATGATATTCTTATCTAAATGGGCCAGTAGGCAACTCACTTCCCTATGGTTTGACTCAAATACGGCTTAGTGCTAGTTAGGATCGGATCTAGGAGGATGAGATCATCAATTCCTCACTCGGCCTCGCTAATGCCGCAGCCGCTTACACCTAATAGGTGTACATATTGCGCATTATCTATTTTTACTCTTATTGATTGCAAACGTACTCGAGTAGCATAAATTCCGATACGTGAAGCTTTGCTTCATGAAAGGCAAACTCAAGTCACCTAAAACGCGTGTCTGAGAAAGAGCTATGAGTCGATTACCCGACGCTTGGGGGCTATGACTAGTCGGGCAGAGTGTTTATACGTAAGGGGTCAACTACTCGAGAAAATTAATATCAATAAAAAGAGGAACACATATTTACATCTATTGTAAATATATAAATTTTCTTTAGGTAATTGTTTTATACATCAGATGCTACTCATCCGATATGTTTATAATGCAGGGCTAGCTCTAGATACGTGTAACTGGAACTCATGGCTACGAGCCTATCTCCTACGCTCAGGGGCTAGACCAGTCTGCCATGATACACTTGGAGTGCGACACTTCAACAATCACTTGGAATGCTCCACGAGGGCTATTGTCCAAGTACTCGCGTCAGTCAGGACTTAAATGTCACCTTTACTTTGGTACGCTCCATGTGGGCTAATAACCAACCTCCAGGCACCAGTCGGGGCTCGGGTACCATACTGCTGGGCAGGGTACGCTCCATGAGGGTCACCAGTCGAATTCTATGCTAATGCAAGTTCGGGTACTTATTTGGCCATAACTCTGTTGGGTAGAGTATGCCCCATGAGGGTCGCCAGCCGAATTCTATGCTAATGCAAGGTTCGGGTATCTTATTTGGCTATAATTTTGCCAAGTTGGGTATGCCCTAAGAGGGTCACCACCTGAATCATGCGCTAGCGTAGCGTTCAGGTACGTATTTGGCCAAAACAAGGATAGAAGCCACTACTGGAGCTTTCAGTCAGAGGTAGCACCAAACCCGGAACCTACGGAGGTGCTCATTATTTTTTAAGACTGGAAGACCCCAATCATTTGATTTCTACTGGAAGTTGAACTTACTAAAAATCGCAACGAAGCTGAGTAAGTCAAGCGACGAAGCAAAACCTTTATTATAGTCGGAGAAGACCAATATTGTCAACGCACATCCGAAGTTTTCATGCACTACGTCACACCTGAGGAGGGCAAGCAGATCCTGCAATCTATCCACTCGGGTATTTGTGGCAACTATGTTGCATCCAAAACATAAGTCGGAAAGGCATGCAAACAAGGGTTCATTTGGCCGACTACGGTTATCGACGCCAATGATATTGTTCAGACATGCGAGAGATGCCAATTTTGTGGGCTGCGCTAGGTATGTTGGTTTGGGTCGACTTATTCAGTAGTAGGTCGAAGATATGAGTTCTTAAATAGCATGCCCTATTAGGTCGCCCGCTAGTCACTTTAAAATCGCGATGCAGGTGCTATTTTGCAATAATCGATTAAATAATCAGATATGCTTCATGCTAAGCCTACAGCCGGATGTATACATTCAGGTATCTTAATTATTTTAAGGTATTGAGGATATATCCTTATAAGGATCAATAGCTGGCTTCCATTAAAATTAGGGATGCAGGTATCTCTCAAGTACATCTCATCACACATTGGATTTACTCTAAAGTGATACTCGGCTTACATGCTTAGCTAAAATTGTCTTGAGCAAAAATACTTCCAGCTGACATGATGCTGAAGAGTCTAATTTCTAGGTAGTATACTACTCGAGAAAGGCTAAAAGGTTAAACATCTTTGACTTTATGTTTAATTGTTTCACAATTAAGTACAAAGTCAGGGGCTACACCTAATTGGTACGCCTATTCGGCGCACACTATTCATATTCTTCCATGAAGCCCTTCATAGCCTCGTTGCCTACTGACATGAAGCAGGACTCGGAAGAAAAAGCACTCGAACAATAAGTACTTGGGAGTAAAGCACTCGAAAGTCTCTTCACTGTGGAGGATAAGCACTTAGCATCAGCTGTGACTCAATTATGAAGGTTTCAGGGGCTACTGTGGAGGCCATGGGCTCTAGATACCTTAAGAAAGGCAATTACGGCCACTCGGACAGAGGGTGGGCCGGCTTCTGCAATTGGAGATAGAGTGGGACTTGGCTTTATATTACCTTGCATGACAAGGAAAGAGATATAATTCTAGCCGGACTCTCTATGTACTAATAAGAAAGTCCTTGGTCATATCCGACTGGATTTCCTACCTTGTTACCCTCATCCCTCAAGTATATAAGGAGGGGTAGGGAGCCCTCTAGGGCATAGCGCAATCTCAACAGAGAAACCTCAAAGGCAATACACCACAACTGGACGTAAGTTATTACCTCATCTCGAGGGCCTGAACCAGTATAAATTGTTTCGTGTTCCTTTGCAGTTCATCAAGTTTAGGTCTCATGAGTAGCTCCATATTCTTATTGCCGGTGTAAAACATCGACAAAACCATTAGTGTAGGCAGTTTTCTTAGGCAGCCATCTATAAAAATGTATTTCCAAAGGTGGCCCAATAGCCTGAGGCGGTCCTAGCCTTCACCACAGGTGGCTGTCCATTTTAGTTGCATGTGGAAATGAAAGTCTGAGGCCTACTAACTAGCGTTACGACACTTCTCTCTATAGTTTCCACTATCTTATTAATCTTTTCCTATAGTACATATCTCACGAATCTTCACCCTTTATTCAAAGATCTTATGGTGTCGCATTGACTTCTTAGCTTGCAGAGTGGAAATTGTAGAAACAAGTGCATACGATCTTGAGTGTTCACTTTAATTTGTTGCCGAGGAAAACATTATCAAACTTTGGTGATTGTGGAGGCCATGGGCCTCTTTGACTTCTTAGCTTGCAAAGTGGAAATTGTAGAAACAAGTGCATACGATCTTGTGTGTTCACTTTCATTTGTTGCCGAGGAAAACATTATCAAACTTTGGTGATTGTGGAGGCCATGGGCCCCAGGTACCTCAAGAAGGGCAATTATGGCCACTTGGACAGAGGGTGGGCCGGCCCCTAAATTGAAGATAGAGTAGGGTTCGGCTGTATATTACCTTGCATGACAAGAAAAGGGATATAGTCCTAACTGGATACTCTACGTACTGATAAGGAAAGCCCTTGGTCGTATCCGACTGGGTTTCCTACCCTATAGCCCTCATCCCTCCGTATATACAAGGAGGGTAGGGAGCCTCCTAGGGCAGATCAATTCGCATAGAGCGAAAATAATACATCACAACTGAAAGTAGGGTATTACCTCACACCAAGAGCCTGAACTAGTATAAATCGTCTTCTCTTTTAAAGTCCATCGAGTTTAGGTCTGGCGAATAGCCCCATACAATTATTGCCGATATAAAACATCGACAGTTGGCCCGCCAGGTAGGGGCATCGTCAAGATCACCATCAACAAGCCTAATGGATCCAACCACAGGAGTCGATGGCATCAACTTCACCCCCAGACAAGCCATCAGCTTCAGAAGCCGGTTGGCCTACTCAATGCCGCAACAGTTTTCAACAACCTGCTTCGGCAATACCCAAGGCCTACGAGTTCTGCGACAACTCTCTTTCTTGATGTTCGACTCGGATTCGGCTCCGAACCAGTCGAGATCGGATCTAGGAGAGACGAGATCGTCAATTTCCCACTCGGACTCGACATCACTGCAGCAATCTTCAATTCCAATCTGATGCGGCAGACTCAATCCTTTGGAATTCGACTCGGATACGGCCTAGGGCCGCTCGGGATCAGGACCAGGGAGGTTGGGGTCATCACCACACCACTAAATTACTCAGAGTCTGACCCCTAGTCGGACAGCAGCCCAGGAAGCTTTTCTCTACCACGTGAGGTCTTCATGGCATCAAAGGGATCTACTTCGACACAAGACGCATGCCAACTATGTGACCAGCAGGAAGAGGAAGCTCGTTGATTGTGTGAGCAACAGGATAAAGAAAACCAACGTCTACAGGCCGAGCGCAATGCATGCAACGACAATCTCCGTAAGGCTGGGCAAACGGTGCAACAAGAAATCCTCCAAACCAGGGTGGGCGACCATGATGTCTTTGTAACCCCTGAGCAGAACATCGTAGCCACTGCAACACTCCAAGATACCCTGTAGCTGGGGCCTAATCATTAAGAAACTCCAATTATTGCTAAGATTAAGGCCATGATAATAGCAGCAGCTTGTCAGCAACGCCAGTAATCTAGAGATATGTTCTTCCCTTCCAATAGGACACCTTCAGATACGGCAACATCATCAACTGTAGCGCGACGCCGCTTAGAGTCCAACCGCACATCACAAGGTCACCACAATGATGATCAACAGTGGTATCAACACAACGGGCGCCGGGATACCCGTGATGTCTGAGAATGACTACGGCAAGATCTCCGCCACGATATCAACGCTCGACACCGAGAACACGAAGAAGATGAACGCCGCCGACTGGAAGATGAACATGACCGGTTTGGCCGTCACCACGAGCGTTTTCACCGTCACAATCGGAGCCGAAGCCCACATCGCTCACCCCACTCAGACGACGGTGTTTCAGCCTTCTCGTGTGAGCTACAACAAGTTGACTAGCCCACAGGCTTCAAGCCAATTGGCATAGTAAAGTAGGACGGCAAGACCAACCCGGAATCCTGGCTGACAGTGTACACCTTGGTGATTTGAGCAGCTGGATGCAACCATAAAGCCATGGCGAACTATCTCCTTCTTGCCCTATCTGACTCAGCACGGATGTAGTTAATGGGGCTTCCCGGAGGGTCCATTGGCTCTTGGGGGGAACTCTGTGAGCACTTCGTGGCCAAATTCCAAGGGACATACCAAAGGCCAGCATCTGAGTACGATCTATACCAGTGTCATCAGAGAAAAAACAAGTCTCTCTGGGACTTCATCAAACGTTTTTCCAAAAAAAGGAACTCTATCCCCAAGATCAAGGATGAGGTGGTCATCACCGCTTTCCGCAAGGGAGTCAAAGACACGTCATTCATCACCAAGTTCACTCAGAAGCCACCCAACTCCGTCAAAGCTCTCATCGAGATGGCCAATAAATATGTTGATTCAGTCAACGCAGTGGCCGAGGTACTCGACGACAAGCCCCGATAGAAAGAGCGACGGGAGACGGACGACGCGGCCCTATCCAAGCCTGGGAACCGCAAGCGAAAATCTGAGGGCCTCATTACGGCAGTCGATCGCAACCGTCCTCGACCTTCTAGAACCGAACATTATCAGAACGACAAGTGACATGCTCAGGGCTCAAAAGCTCAAATGCAAGGATGGCATCTCCACTCCTAACTTGTGCAATACTGAACAACTAAGTTATTTTCTGATACATATTTTCTCCTTTATATGATATTCTCATCTAAATGGGCCAGGAGGCAACTCACTTCCCTATGGTTTGACTCGAATACTGCTTAGTGCTAGTTGGGATCGGATCTAGGGGGATGAGATAGTCAATTCCTCACTCGGTCTCGCCAATGCCGCATTCGGTTACACCTAATAGGTGTACATACTGTGTATTTTCTGTTTTTCTCTTAATGATTGCAAAAGTACTCGAGTAGCATAAATTCTGATCCATGAAGCTTTACTCTATTAAAGATGAACTCAAGTCACCCAAAACGCATGTCTAGGAAAGAGCCATGAGCCAACTCCCGACGCTCGGGGCTATGACTAGTCGGGTAGAGTGTTTAAACGTAAGAGATCAAATACTCAGGGAAATTAATATCAATAAGAGGAGAAACACATATTTACATCTATTGTAATATACATAAATTTTCTTCGGGTGATTGTTTTCTTCATCAGATGCTACTCATCCGATATGTTTATAATACAGGGCCTAGTTTTGGATACACGTAACAGGAACTCTGGCTATGAACTTATCTCCTACGCTCGGGGGCTGGACCAGTCTGCCATGATATACTTGGAGTGTGATGCTTCAAGAATCACTTGGAATGCTCTATGAGGCTGCTGATTGAGTACTCGTGCCAATCGGGACACAGATGTCACCTTTACCTTGGTACGCCCCAAGGGGGCCAATAACTGACCTCCGACACTAGTCAGGGCTCAAGTACCACACTGCTGGGTAGGGTACGCCCCATGAGGGCCGCTAGTCAAATTCTATGCTAATGCGAGGTTTGAGTACCTTATTTAGCCACAACTCTATTGGGTAAGGGTATGCCCCATGAGGGCTGCTAGTTGAATCCTATGCTAATGCGAGCTTCGGGTAACTTATTCGGCCACAATTTTGCCAGGTTGGGTACGCCCCATGGAAGTCGCTGGCCGAATCCTGCGCTAGCGCAACGTTTGGTTACCTATTTGGTCAAAACAAGGAAAGAAACCAGTACTAAAGCTCTTAGTTAAGAAAAAGCCATAACCCGTACAATCGGAGGCTACACCAAACCCGGAATCTACAGAGGTGCTCATCATTATTCAAGATTGAAAGACCCCAATCATTTGATCCCTACTAGAACACGAACTTCCTAAAAATCGCAACAAAGCCGAGTAAGTCAAGCAACGGAGTAAAAGCTTTATCATAGTCGGAGAAGACCTATATCGTCAACACGCATCTAGAGTTCTCATACACTGTGTCACACCTGAAGAGGGCAAGCAGATCCTGCAATCTATCTACTCGGGCATCTGTGGCAGCCATACTGCATCCAGAACGTAAGTCGAAAAGGCTTGTAGTCAAGGATTCCTCTGGCTGATTGCGGTTACCGATGCTGAAGCACTCGTACTGAAATACAAGGGATGTCGATTTTTCGCTCGGCAAACTCACCTACTAGCACAGGAGTTGCAGACTATCATATGGGCAACGCATACTGAGTATAATCTACAGATCTAGAGTCCTCAATCACATCATTATGGGCAACGCACTTAGTTCATGGGGGGCATATTCAAAGATTTCTGCAACGATTTTGGCATCAAAATCTGCTACGCTTCGGTGGCATACCCCTAGAGCATTGGGCAAGTTGAGCAATGATCAAAATCTTCGGATTTTATAGGGTTGCGCTGGGTAGGTCGGTTTGGACCGGCTTATTCGGTATTAAGCTAAAGATATGAGTTCTTAAATAGCATGCCCTATTGGGTCGCCTGCTGGTCATATTAAAATTGCGATGAAGGTGCTATTTTACAATAACTAATTAAATAATCAGATACGTTTCATGCTAATCCTACAGCCAGATGTACACATTCGGGTATCTTGATTATTTTAAACTATTAAGGATATATCCTTATAAGGATCAATAGCTAGTCTATATTAAAATTGAGAATGCAGGTATCTCTCAAGTATACCTCATCACGCATTGGGCTTGGGTCCATAGGGATACATGGCTTACATGCTTCGCTAAATTATCATGAACAAAGTTTCAGTCAATCGTTGGTTAAAGAGTCCAATTTCTGATAAACATATCACTCGGGAAATACTTAAAGGTTAAAGATCTTTGACTTTATATTTAATTGTTTCTCAATTAAGCACAAAGTCACAATTAAACATAAAATCGGGGGCTACACCTAATAAGTGCGCCTATTCGGTGTACACTATTTATCTATTTTCATGAAATCCTTCATAGTCTCATTACCAGCTGATATCAAACAGGGCTCGGGAGAAGAAGCACTCGGACAAAGAGTACTCGGGAGCAAGGCACTCGGGATTTCTTCACCATGGAGGACGAGCACTCGACTTGAGTTGTGACTCGACTATGAAGGTCTTAGGTGCTACTGTGGAGGCCATAGGCCCCGGATACCTCAAGGAAGGTAATTATGACCACTCGGACAGAGGGTGAGCCGGCCCCTACAATTGGAGATAAAGTAGAACTCGGCTGCATATTACCTTGCATGACAAGGAAAGTGATATAGTCCTAGCCGGATACTCTATATACTGATAAGAAAAGCTCTTGGTCATATCCGACTAAGTTTCCTACCCTATAGCCCTCATCCCTCCGCATATATAAGGAGGGGTTAGGAGCCCCCGGGGCAAATCAATTCGCATACAGTGAAAACAATACATCACAACTAGAAGTAGGGTATTACCTCACCCCGAGGGCCTGAACTAGTATAAATCGTCTTGTGTTTTGAAGTCCATCGAGTTTAGATCTGACGAATAGCCCTATATAATTATTACTGATATAAACATCGACAGTGATAACTCAAAGTCAATCACAGGGAATTGATTTTAAACTCTTGAGGGGATGTCCCTTTTTTCATGTCATTTAAATAGTTATGAACTTTTTTTAAAAAAATAATAAGATAGATTGATATGTAATGTATCACTCCACAAACATGCAAATACAAATTTAACTTCTACAAGTTACAACAAAGAAAAACAAATATAAATATGAATATATGCATACTATTCAGAGTTTAATTTGTTGTTTTTGTTACAACTTATCGATGTCGATTTCAACTTACAATATATTTGTGGAGTAATATATCATATATTAATCTATTTTGTTTAATTTTTCATAACTGACATACATTCTACGAGGGGACGTCTACTCGAGAAGTCGAGAGTAGCTATCTTGTGCTCGAATTCCTATTACACACAGCATATATACACCGTGACAAAATGTATATATGTCGCCACCTTCAACACCACGTAGAAAACACAGCATTTGGCCCGAGGTGGAAAAAACTTTTCCATTTGATAAAACACCAATACACCATACATACTAGCACGGCACAAACAGACAGCTCTTCCACCAGGAGAGAACCAAACGAGACCCTGTCACTGGTTGCTAACAACGGCGCCGTCACACTGGCGCGAGATCGATCCAGATCTGCACAGTTAGTACGGGCCACAGCCACCGGTCAGCAACAATGCAAAGCCATAGAAAGGGCCATGCGATCTGGACCCGGACACAGAGGTAATTACAACACAGTGCCACACATGGAACACAGTGCTACACATGGTGACATGCATCTCCATGCATCGGTAGGCTGGGGAAACTAGCTAGGCAGCAGGGGCGAAAACGATGTTGGTACGCATGATTTGATGTGTCGACTTAATCACGAAATTACTCATGTTTTTTTCAACCGTAAGCTGTACTCCTGTCAATAAATATAAATATTTTTATAATACAACCAACGTTAAACTTTTTAACTTTGATCTAAAAAACATAAAGATTGATGACATAAAAATAATGTTATTATATTTATTGTTAAACAAACTATCATAATATACAACTTATTTTATTTAAAATAATTTATTTTTTATAAACAGTATTGATCAAAATAGCATATTGAAGATCGTGCTAGAGTCAAAAGATGTTTATATTTGTAGACGGATGGAGTACACTACTATAAAATTGATTTTTTTGGGACATTAGCCGTTTCAAAATGCAAGCAGGCTAAAACAACGGTCGCCTGCGGTAAGTAGGCCGCGGGAAGGGCGAAGGGGGAGGGTGGGCTGCGACCACTAGCAAAAAAAGCATATCGCTAGCGACCGCTATTGTGGCCCACCTATGAAGAGGGCATCATTTTCACATACAGGCCATGTTACACAATGCCTGACTTTAACGCTGGTGGCGTGTAACGTGGGCCACCAGCAAAAATGGTGGTTCTTTTTGCTGGCGGTTCGCTTAAGTGGCCACCGGTCGTTACTAGCATGGCAGGTGGTCACTTAAGTGGACCGCTAGCGAAACCCCCTTTATATGACATCTTCTTTCTCGGCTTTATTCACTAGAGTCCGAGATTTCTCTCTCCTACAAAAGTAAAAATATAAGGGGGAAGGTTTTCAACTCGAAATCTTTGGTGGATTTTGGTTTCTAAGGTTAGATTCTTGTTCTTCTATCTTCTTTATGTAGATTACTTTTAAATTTATGTTTTTAATTTAGTGGATTGGCAATCATGCGTAGTGTTCTTATCACATATATATATATATATATATATATATATATATATATATATATATACACATGTATATATATATATATATACATATATATATATATATATATACACATGTATATATATATATATATACACATGTATATATATATGTGTGTGTGTGTGTGTGTGTGTGTGTGACTAGATCTACAATTTTTAATTGGCACCATGGAGCTCAATTTGGCCTAAATGTTTTATGCAATCTTAGAGCAATGGTGTTTACTCATCCATCAATGATGTTTTTTAGCTAGACATGATAGTTTTTGTGTATATTAAGTTAGTTAGATTTGGATCTAGTTTGGAAGAGAGAGAAACACTAGTATGTCTTAATATTTTTTTGTAGATCTAGATTTGATTACTTGGATCTGGATATTTTTTATCCTACTTTCTGTGAAACATTCAGTGAATTGTACGGACTTTTATTTGTGATAAATTAATTGAACTTGATTATTTGGTATGAAATTTTTGAATAATTGTATGAAATATAGTTAATGTTTGGATATTTTTTTATTTGGACGCATTTCAATGTAAATACGATAATTTGTTCCGTATCTGAACTGAATTTTATGGAGGTATGTAAAAGTTCGACTGAATTTACAAATGGTAAGGTCATGGATGTACAATACACCAAGATTTCATATGTCATATATTACGAGAATTTCTAAATTCATTGATGCTGCCAAGGCGTATGCTATGAGTAACAAGATCAAGGAAATCCATTGTCCATGTGTTAACTATAAGAACCAGAAAGTATGGGGTTACCTAGATGTAATCAAATCATACTTGCTGGTGCGTGGATTTCTTAAGAACTACACAAATTGGTCTTATCATGGCGAAGAAAATGTATCTGAGAGAACCGGTATTGAAGCTGTCGAACCCCAAGAGGATTTCCGTGAAGGTTTCATAGATAGTAGTCGCTATGTTATAGTAGATGAATCCGATCGCCGTGATTTCGATTAAGAGGAAGATTATGTTGAGATGGATGGTACTGATGGATCTGGTGATAATGATTTCTATTTAGAGGAGATGTTGCGACACACAAAACCAGAAGTGCTATCAGGGTCTGTAAGAGGTTAAGATAATTTCGAGAAGTTACAAAAAGCAGCTAAACAACTTTTGTACGATGAGTCAAAGGGTTGTGACAAGGAGTTCACAATGTTGCGTTCAGTGCTTCAACTTCTGAGATTGAAAGCCAAGAACGGTTGGTCCGACAGTAATTTCAATGATCTATTGAGTGTCTTGAAGAGGTTGTTGCCAAACCCTAACTCCCTATCAACCAACACATATCAAGCCAAGAGGCTTACCTACCCATTGTCACTGGGTGTGGAAAGGATACACGTTTGTGTCAACCATAGCATTTTGTACTGTAAAGAGCATGTAATGTTGGATAGGTGCCCAACATGCAAAGCTAGTCGGTACAAGACTGGTAACCAGTCTCTGAAGGTTGATACTATTGGTCAAGAGGATAACTCTGCTTCAATCGAATAAAACAAGAAGAAGATTCCTTAGCTGGTGATTTGGTATTTGCCATCCAAAGATCGCCTAAAGCATTTGTTTTTGAACCCTAGGGATGCAGAACTGATGCGTTGACGTCATAAAAAACACAAGAGAGACGGGAAGCTTCATCACCCAGCCGATACTTGACAGTGAAAAAATTTCGATACAATGCAACTAGAATTTGCGGAGGATGCAAAAAATATAAGGTTCTCACTGAGTATAGACGGCATGAACCCTTTCGGTGACTTGAGCAGTTCACATAGCACTTGGTCAGTTCTCCTAACTATGTACAATATTTCAACATGACTCTATCAGAAACGAAAATACGTTTTATTATGCATTCTTATACAAGGCCCCAAATAACCTGGTATCGAAATAGATGCGTTTCTTGAACCGTTGATAGAGAATATGGCGGATCTTTGAAATAAGGGCTATGTGGACCGCCAGAGAAAATTATACCTTGCTGGCGAAAGTTTGCCACTAGAGAAAAAGTTCCATTTTCTCTGACCTATGGTCGCTGGCGACTGGACTGACCGCTACGAAAAACATGTTTTAGCCGCCATAGATATGTCTTTTTTATAGTGGTAATTACTTTGCATTTGGTTGTTTAAGCCATGGTCTGATTTTAAATTTCTAGAACTTAATTTTACAATTAATTCAGAGGTACTTTATCATTTTTGTTATTGAGAATTCGTTTTTAGATCTTTTAGAGAAGTGTAAAACTTTTACCCTATAATAATTATTTTTTTAATCTGCTTGCTGCGGTATCACAGCTGGCGCCGCTAGCATTCATTGTTGTTGTTAGTACTGTGGCTGCCATTACGGTGCAATCGCCGCAAGCACAATTGAGAAGGATCTGTGTGTGTTTGGCTTATATATCGTAAAAGAAAAAAATACTCCCACCCCTTGCTACTTGTTAGCTCTGTCTAAACATGACTCATTAAACATATATTTATAGTAAAATTGACCCATATATTTTTGATGTGCTTTCAACTTTTCTGTAACTCTGTAATTAAACTAACTCCCAAACCCAAACAGAACCTTAGACAAGTCTCTCTAAAGTGGGCCCCAACTGGACGTTCTCAATATGCTTTTCCTTTCCTTATACCTCACTCACCACTGTTCTCGGAGCAACCACAAGATGACTAAAGATGCTCACCATGATTGATTCTCAAGCTTTGTGCGGTAACGACTTTAACGCTAGCCACACAGATGCACAGCATCATCACCACTACTATTCCATGCTTAGCTTCCATATAAAGCAGGCAAATGTACAGCTAGTAGCTAACGACTGGGTGCTTCGCTCACTCACTTAGCTTGCAACCACTAGTAAGTGAAGCATACGACTTTCTGAATAAAGCCAAAATTATACCCCTGGAAACAACCACAAATACACCCAGGAAAAAGGAAAAAAACACACGCTATACTATACTATACCTTACCTGATTAACTCCACTACTCCAATGGAGGCAGACATGGGCGTCCTCCTCGACCTGTACTGGCACACGCCTCACCTTCTCAATCCGTTCGACCTCGCCGTCGCCGCCGACAGGTGAGCCGCCGGTGGCCGGACAGTCTGGTAGATCTGCAGGGTGTGGGGTGACCATGTGTGAGTGTGTGACAACGACTGACGGATTATATTGTTTGGTTGATTGTTTGTTAGCTGGATGATGGACAGCTTCGGCTACGTACCGTCGCCGGAGAAGGACGACTCGCTCTCCGAGCTGCTCGCGTACTCCCACTGCGACTGGAGCTCCCCGGACGTCGCCAACTCCTCCTCCACGGCGGCGGCGGTGGCGGCGGCGAGGAGCAAGAACATAGCCATGGAGCGTGACCGCCGCAAGAGGCTCAACGAGAAGCTCTACGCGCTCCGCGCCGTCGTCCCCAAAATCTCCAAGGTCCATATACGCTAATCAATCAATCTCAAGTGAATTAATACGAATTAAATTCTTAATCATGTGAGTGAGTGTGCTGTGTTGCTGTGTGGTAGATGGATAAGGCGTCCATCGTGAGGGACGCCATCGCGCACATCGAGAAGCTGCAGGAGGAGGAGCGGCGGCTGCTCGACGAGATATCCGCCCTCCAGTCCGCCGTCGACCCCACGGCCGTCGCCTTCCCGAGGATGAAGAAGCCGAGGAGCACGCCGCCGCTCGATAACGGCGGCGCCCTCCGCTCGGCGTCCTGTCCTCCTCTCCAAATCCTCCAGGTAAATAAAAATAAAAATACAATATTACATTTTTAATTTAGTTGCCAACCTAAATTGCCATGTCCTTTTCCTACTTAGCTGGCTAGCAGGCCGAGGTATCTTTCAGTAATTGTTTATTAACACTATTACTCTCTCTAGACGTTTTTGTTTTTCGAAAAGCTAAAATTTGAAATTTTGACCAATAATAAAATTAATAATATATGTATTTAATATTATGCATGTGATATCATTAGATTCGTATTTGATAATATTTTTATATGATGTTAATTTTATGATAGTCGAAGATAAATTATAAAAGAAACTAATAGTCAAAATACAATATTAGAGATCGTGTAGAAACATAATACGTCTTATATTTTCATACGAAGATTTAGGGATTTTAGTGACCGCGTCTTAGCTCTTTGAAAAATTTAAGATTGAATGATTCAACCATACAATTATAACGGTCACAGCTTCAGGTCTCTAATATCAGCGAGAAAACGGTGGCAATAAGTATACGATGCGCGAAGATGAAAGGAGCAATAACAAAAATGTACCGTGACGTAGAGTCGCTGCGCCTCAAGGTCGTGTCCGCTAATGTCACCGCCGTCGACGGCAGCATCGTCCACACCATGTTGGTGGAGGTAACAGACAGTATCACCACCGATCCCTTCTAATCATGTCGTCCACGTACAGCTAGCTCAGTGGTCCATTTGGCACTCAACCCTTTCATGCGGTTGCAATTGCTGCACATGTTACCGTGGTGACGTCACCGCGATGACGTCACGGGAGTGACACACGTGAGTGACCCAGGATGCTGACTTCAATTACCTGGGAAAGGGTATTTTTTTTCTTTTATTACCACATAATATTTGCCTTACTTGATGGAGTGGTCGGCAACTGATAGTGTTTTGGCCAAGTCGTGTCAACGTCAAATGGTCGTCGCGTCCTGTTGGATTTGCGGCTGTTTTAATTTGCTTTTGTTGCTTGACTTTGCTGACCAACCTAGTGCGTATTCGATGCTTTAAAGGAGACTTGCTTAAAAGTTTTGAAGTCACTAGATATTCACATAGTGGTATTTTTCTACCGAGCTCTATATGAGTAACTTTTTACATGACTTCTATTATTTTGAAGATCCAGAAGATAACATTTTTTTGACACATCTTATTTTATTAAAATTTTAACATGGGCTAATAAAAATCCGTAGTATATATATGCTGCTGGTTTTGTACACATATATAGCTATGTTAAATATGCATGGGCAGCATGGAACTCATTCTGGTACCAAATTGTGTCTTAACGTGTTAATAAGATATCGGTGGCATGTTGCCCATGTACGTATTCTTTTAATGTAAAATCCAATTGTATAACTTTCACACGCCAATTCAAATTGAAAGTACTGTAGAAAAGTTCGATAAGAGTGTTTCCAAAGCATCAAAAGTAAAGAATAACAGTTTTGCAAAAAAAAAATTTGTAAGAAATAACTGATAATTATAAGTTAACATGTGCTGAAATTGCGGCCTACAAATCGAGAGAATTTCTTGTTGACAATTTTTAGGCCAAATCGAGGTTCTGGTCCAATATTCCTGCTTTCAAAACACAGTATATCTGGCTAGCTTGTTCACTACTCATCTACGTTTTGTTGATGCGTACTAAATACCAACTGCTATTACTGTTTTCTGTTTTCTTTTAGTTTCAAATCTAACTACCGTAAGAAAAGGGGAACGGGATTCTCTAATGTACGTTAACTGATTTCGTGTCACACATGTAGATCCATAACAAGATAGATTGACACAAAGCTACCTGACATTACTCAGAGATCCACGTACAAAAAAAAGATAAGGACAGCAACACAAGTTGTCTCGTCTGATCGTAAAAAGCGGCAATACTTAATTAGCTTTACTGTCCTGTTCATGGGCAGTAATGCAGCATGGCATAGCTCGATGTCTTCGTGCATAACTCTGAGATCTTCGATTACTCCAAGCCCAAAATATACCAACAGTGAATAATTGAGTATAGTAGAAGTATTTTTCGCTCAAGAAAGTAACTAAAAGTATTCTTATTTCTATTTTTCTAGAGTACAAAATACTATTTCTGAAATCGGACAATGCCTTGTCTTGCTTCTATGTACTCATGTCACTTTCATTTGTCATATGGTCTACGTACTGTAGAGGAAAAGGACTTATATATGCACATGCTGCAAAACTTTAGTGTGTTTTGCTTAATAGAGACGATAGGGATCCTAGCTCTCTCACAAATGGGACAAACATGATACATTCAGTTTGCCCCTATCTAATGCACCGTTCGTCTCAGCATCTAGCTTGAGCTACTTTATAGATTTTATGAGCATGCTTTTTAAACTGTTAGTCGGTACTTCTTAAAAAAAATCTATATAGAAGCTATTTTATAAAATCAAATAAATCTATTCTGTGTGACAATAAGCTCAACTCTAACCTCGCATTTAAAATGAGGTGAGATTGCAGATCAACCTGTCAACTTCATAATCATCCTTGAATATTTTTCTCGAAATAGAAAATGAGGATACTTTTTCAGAGTAATAAACATAATTGGATGTCCATATATATGTCTCTGTCCCTCTGTGTGTGGCTAGCTAGTCTAATAATGAGGTATATGTACGTCTGTGTATTCCTACCATTACTAGCACACTGAAACTCTAGATAATTATTCTCTTCCTCTCGGTACTTCTTAAGACTCAAAAAGATGCTAATTATAATGTCCATGGCAAATTAGGTGAAACATGAACCATACCTTCTAACATAGAGTCCTTATTAATTAAAAAGGGGCTACATATATGTTTTCGAACGCATTGAGGTAATGAGCAAATCTAATCCTGTGAATATGTTTGAGGCATGCAGGTTTTCTTAATGCCTAAAAGCAAATCTAATCCTGTGAATATTTTTCATCACTATCTGCTACACTGTTCCTCTCTGATTTAATTTATCCTCTCACAGACAGAAGAAACGGGTGGTGCTCATGAGATGAAGCAGAGAATTCAGTCATCTCTCTTGTCCAGCAGCTTGATGTGATGAAAAAATTAAGCTTGTAGCTCACAAAAGTCCATGACCTTGCATTGGCATCTGAATATAACTTTTTGTTTTTGCCATCATTTTCGCTGCTTTAGGGGAGGTGCAACCGCACGCGGCCGTGTTCAATGTTCGACTGTTCCAGTAATACGACAGCAGTTTTAGATTGCTAGGGGCCCAAGAGATAAACTTCGAATCTGAGCTTATAAGCTGTAGTTAAAAATATTATCCTAACTAGTTTAGACTTACACCTCACCTATCCAAGAAGACAAATAAATCTTTTTATCTCTTTTCTTAATAGTCATTTCAAGATCTAAAACTTATTATTTATTAGGACGAAGGTTATACTATTTTATCTTCTGCGTGTGTATGACATGTGGACCTAATATGCAGTAGCATGAGTATCTCATGTATATACAGCTTTCTGATAAAACCATGTGGTATTATTGTTGTTCTCTAAAATATCAAGTTAAAATTGTGGCATACTGATATTTTTAGTGAAATAGTTGTAGCTTTATGAAACTTACTCTTTTTAGTCTAAAGAACATTTGAGAACTCGAGTGAGAACAGACAAAAAGTCAGGAAGCTATAACGAAACGCATGTTTTTGTTGGGTGAAGTCCGGCCAAAATGGGCCTGCATGCAGCTGGATGGAGCCGATGGAACAAATTTTATGGGCTTCAATGAAATTATGAAAAAAATTTATAGGCCGAAATACTACTGCTGGACTACTAAAATAAAATGGACAGGTCCGAATTCAGAGAGAGGATATAAGCACTTCAATCTATTTAATTTGACTTTTCTGCGTTATTATATCATGATTATCGGATCTTCGGATGGTTTCCTAACTGCTATGATAATTAAGATGAAGTCTGACGACAACTAAAACATATACTCTCTCCGTCCTAATACTAGTGCCTTTATTATTAGAATTTACTTTAAAATACTACTACTTCTTCATATATCAACCAATCACAACCATTCTTTCATTAATTTTTTATCTATCTCTTTATCTTAACCAATCACAACCACAATTCATCTCAACCTTAATTTTTTCAAAAAATAAAAAACCCTATTATTATAGAATAGAGAGAGTACTTATTTTAGACAGGCCCAGGGTCTACAGATGTTGAGTGTACATTATCCTGAGACGAGTATATATATAGACCGGGCGGGATCCATATTGATTGGAACTGCACAAGCGGCATTCCGAAAGGTCGAAAGTTAGAGTCATGAATAAAGTTTTCTCTGAATTTGAAAAAAATTATCACTAAATTTCAACCACAGTCGAATCATTAGCCACCGGTAAATCCAAAATTCCAGAAGTTTAGGACCAGAATTACTAAGATCATAGATGACAGTCGTGAGAAACGGCCTCCGCGCCGTCTCCGCCTAGGCGATTGATCGATCTAGCACCTTTGTCATCCCTTTCGAGCATCTACCTGGCCGCCGCCAGAGGTACTGCCGGTAAGCCGCTCGGTGAGCAAGGAGGGCAGCAGCAAGGTTGTCTAGCGGTGCTTGATCTTGTACACGGGTGATGGAAGCCGGCAACCGTCTAGATCCGGGCCTCTTGGTCCAATGCGGTCATGGAGTGGTGGGAGGCAGTGAGGGGTGGCACGGCGGTAGGCAGGAGAGGCAAGAGGACAGCGATAATCTGGTGCGGATGCGGTAGTCTAGATCAGGCTAGGCCTGGTCTGGTGGATGAGCTAGTGGCGATGATGGAGGCGGCTGCAGCAGATGGTGTGTGGCAACGGCGTATGTGGCCGGCGAGCTCCTGCGCTGTGACTGGTTTGGTGGTGGGTGCAAATACGGCCACCTAACCCTTCTCCGACACCGACCCGGTCAGCTGCCCCGCCGTTGCTATCGTGGGAAAGCACTGCCGCTCAAGTAACGATATCAATGGTGCCTGTGAGTGCCACATACCCTTTTTGAAGGCAATCTCATGACATCCACTTCCTCACTTATGTCTCAGGATGGACTCTCCTAGTGAAAACCTTGTTCTAGATATCCGGAATAGCGATGATGTTATTATAGATGTTACAACGTTCTTGAAGGTATTGATTGTGTTCAGTGGTAATGGCAGTAGCATGATCTCGGTAATGGCAGTGGCATGAATTACAGCTTAGTTATTCTCTGACGTGATCTTTCACTTTGGTTTGATGTTAGTCACCGGCGATAATAGGAGCAAAATTTGATCCATACAAGGATCGGTCGCTGATTTTGGAGATTCTATTTTTTTTTTAAGAAAGACAAAAACGACATACAACTTATAAGCTATTGGTGGAAACAATCACCGTGCATACTCTGGCTAATTATAGATAAAAATCTCTATCTTTTAAGATGATAATCTAAATAGTTTTCTTATTTTTAATTAAGCTGTAATTTTATAATTTGCAGTTATTCGTCCTGCAACCTCTGTAATGATTAGCTATAGCTTCGTTGAAACAAAGGTCAAAATAAATTTTATTATCTTTATCTTTTTCTTTACTATTTAAAAAATTCGAGTCGGTATAGTATCGGTCACATGATCCCATGTATGTATACCCATCGCTCTGTTTCGTCCGATTGCTTCTGTGGTCCCTTTCTTTTCGTCCGTCCCAGCGCCTGCGAGGTGCGTTTCCGTTTCTTTTTCTCCAAACGATCAGGGAGGCCCGGAGGGGGCACACAAGATTCAACAAGAACGTGCAGTGCTGGACAGATCGTCCGATCCACAAAAAGTTATTAGAGACGATTTAATTTGACAATGCAATGAAAATCTCACCTCAGGATTCAGGATCAACATATATAAGAACTCCCTCCGTTTTATATTGCAAGTTGTTTTGGCTTTTATCTTAAGTCAAATTTTTTTAACTTTAATCAAGTTTTCAGAAAAATGCTACTTAATGTAAGTATGTCTCTTACACTATAACTGTTCCGAGCAATTCTACAGGGATGCTTCTGCTTGGTCAAATTTTTATATATTATCTTTTATCATGCAGGGATAGCAGAAACAGGGTCTATAACATGATGGCAACTTCTAATTTAATTTACTGTTAGCAACTATTATTCTACCTATAACGATATACCTAAATTATGGTGTATATACCTGAATTATATTGTAGATACTGATCTTGGATGTAAATTATGGTGTATATATCTGAATTATAATGTAGATACTCCATCGTGTCCTCTCCCTATCGCTCTCTCCCGTCATCTCCCTCTACTATCGAACGACCACCCTCTCTCTTCTTTCATGCCACGTGCCGGTTGTCTGTCAACCACACTATCTCTTTTCCCTCGATATTAATTCTCGCCTTTTCTCCTCAGTGCAATGCACGAGAATTTTGCTATTTTTGAAAAAAGAGCTAGTTCCTACAGATGCTAAACTGAACATTAGTCTGGGAGTGGAATATAGGCTGGGGATCCATCTATAGCGAAATCACACTACAACCTATATACATGCTGAGTATCCATCTATCACCGAATTGCACTACAAACTGAAAGTTACCACGAATAAGAGCGAGCATGTACAAGGCAAGTGCTCAAAAGCTTCTAGTCAATATTGTTCAAGCATGGATGCATGCTCAGTAAGTACCGTGCCTTGTGTAGCGCCTATGCTTGGGGCTTAGGAGGCATGGGGAATTCGGCGTGCACGAGCGCGATATTCTAAGCTTCAACCTCATCAGTGTGACCTGCCAATGCTTGCACGCTGCTTATAGGGCATTGTTTTGTGTGTGGCAGGCATGCTCGTCATGTAGCTTGGTTGAAAGGGGAGGTCAAGGTTGATCTCTCTGGGCACGGCTCACTTCTCCGACCCGGGCTTCAGATCTTCCTGAGGCAAGTCTCCAGAGCCTTCGGCGAAGTTGAGCTCTTAGTTTATCGGGAGATTGCTAGTTCACGCTCGCTGTAGTTGGGGGGAGGTTAGAGGTTGGGGATCACCTAAGGAGTGTGTACGTTGGCGAGTTTATGTTATTGACTTTGTTTGGTAATTGTGTGTACGATGCTATTTTCCTTTAACTAGTGATACGCTTGTACATTGCTATGGGACTGCACTACTGCTCTTATAACTGAAGATGGGTTAGAAGTTTCTTTCAGTTTTTTCTCTTGTGGTGTGCACGGGATAAAAGAATGACTCCGCTTTTATAATAATAGATATATAAAATCCAGTGACAAGCTTGTCGAAAAGTCAAGCTTTCGGATGGCCTTGTCCACGTATAGTGGATTGTCGTGGCAAACCAATCACACACTTGATACCAAATCTTCATCTTTGTGTGCGTGTTTAGCGTCCAATCCACTCTTGAACGGTCAGTCCATCAGGGGGTATTGATGAAGTTGGGTGGCCATTGATTACAGTCGTTTGTTGGTTTTCTTTGCTAGGTTGATATATCAGTCAGGACATGTCTCCTCCCTCCTAGGAAGGTGTTTTATTAGATTTTAACCTTATCTCTTATATAACATCTTGTTGTGTTGCAGTGGCGGACTAAGCTGTCTCAAGGCATAGGAGTGCTCGATGGGAGGGCAAGGTCGTTCACCTTGCTGCCCCAGAGCCGTGGTGATTAGAAGATAGGAGTTTAGGGATTAACTTCGCTTGCTTATTCATCTAAACAAATGCCCTTTTATAAGGTTTACAGTGTGGAACAACCAATGGCTAAATAAAAGGGATAACAAATTGAATCAAACTATTGATAAGAACACAAGCTAAATGCAAGCGATCAGTTGGTAGCAAACGATGACATCGGCGCTCCCTGGCTTGCTAGTCACTGTGCTCGCTCATGCCGTGTTCGGCGCACTCTGCGTCGTGCCTGATGTCTGCTTCGGCTTGTGTCGTTCGTAGGTCTATCCCCACATAACATCTCTTTCCCCCTTGACGAGCAACTCATCCTCGAGCTGGAATGTGGGATAACGGTGGCAGAAACTCTCCAAGTCTTCCCATGACGCCAAAGAAGCTGGCAGGCCTTCCCGCTGTATCAGGACCTAGTGGACGGCGCCAACTAATCGGACGCGTAGCGTGCGTCCAGGAACTGGTAGAGCCACGTTGTGCTGGATGGGCGGCAACGGTGGTGGCGAAGCAGGCAGTTTGCCGATGAAGGGTTTAAGCAAGCCCACATGAAATACATTATCCATGCACGTTCCAGCCGGTAGTACGAGGTGGTATGCCATATAACCTCGGCCGGAGCTTGCCTTTCACCGCATCAGGGAGGGACGCTAGCACACAATGACATAGATGGAGCCATACCCACTCCCCGATGTCGAACGAGGCCTCCTGGTGATATTGATCGAACTAGTGCTTGGCGTACTGTTTTGCTTGTTCTAGGCGGACCCGCATGTCCGTCAGAAAGGCGTCGCGTTCTTCCATCATCCATGTAATGGCCGTGACATGAACCTTGCTAGCCTTGTAAGAACAGAGGGTCGGGGAGTCACGCTCATAAACCACAAAAAATGGTGTCTCTCAGAGGGTGGAGTGGAACGACGTGTTGTAGATGTACTCAGCCGATGGTAGCCACTAGATCCATTGTCGAGGCCGGTCCCTGGTGAGGCAGTGGAGATACATGGTGATTACCTTGTTGATGGCCTCCAATTGGCCATTCGACTAGGGTGGAACGCGAAGTTCATGTGAAGCCTTGTGCCAATAGTTGTGAAGAGTGCTTGCCAAACGGCTGATGTGAACATCGGGTCTTGGTCAGAGATGATCGAGGCCAGGACCCTGTGTAGGCGAACAATGTTGGTGTACCTCTGTTTTATTGCGTTGGCAAACAGAGCACCTCTTGACGAACTCTTGGATAGTGCGGCGGTCGTCGGGTGTGTGGAAGTCACGGCGTAGTTGATGCAGCATCTTCTAAATTTCCTTGTGGGCCATGGAGAGGATCGCTGGCAGCAATAGCAATGCGACAGGTACATAGAGACAGTGTTTGAAGGTGACGATGCCATCCAGGACTGCCCACGGCTCACTGAGAGACCCCACTACGATCTATTCGATGAGCGCACAGAGGGCGGGGTCAGTTGTGTTTGCCGTGTGACGGGCTTCCACGAGGTCAAAGGATGGGGACGGCACCGCTAGCAGTGCTGCATCCTCGGTGGCTTCCTGACGGGAGAGAGCGTTGGCGACCGCGTTCTGTCTTCCTGGCTTGAATTCCACCACAAAGTCAAAGCCTAAAATCTTACTTACCCAATGATGTTGTGGAATGGTGGTGAGACGTTGATCCAATAGAGATACTTGAGTTTGTAATGGTCCATCTTGACAACGAAGCGACGCCCCCATAGATAGGCCTCCAATGGCGCACCACCTAGACAAGGCCAATCAACTCGTGTTCATAAGCCACAAGTGTGTGGTGGTGTGGCACGATGGGCCTGATGAAGTATCCGACGCCTCCTCCTTGGTGCAGCACCACACCGAAGCCTGTTCCCGATGCGTCGCATTCGATCACCAATGGTCGAGCGAAGTACGGCAATGTCAGTAGTGGCGCCATTGTCAAGGTGACCTTAAGCCGTCGGAACGCCAATTTTGCCTTGTCACACCACATGAAGCTCTCTTTCATGAGCAAGCCAGTCAAGGGGGCTGCCACCACACCAAAGTTCTAGATGAACTTGAGGTAGTAGCTTGCCAGGCCAAGGAAGCTATCACAGTGCCCGTGTGGAGCGGGGCCACGGCCAGTCAACGACGGCCTGGACCATGATGGCGTCCATGGTGACACCTTGTGCGGACATGACATGGACGAGGTAGGCGACCGCTGTGTTGCCAAAGGAGCATTTGGAGCGCTTGACGAAGAATTTGTTATCACGGAGGACCGACAAGATGGTACAAAGATGTTGAAGGTGTGACGACCACAATAGGCTGTAAATTAAAATGTCGTCGAAAAACACAAGCACATAGCAGCGGAGGAATGGTCCCAATACCTCGTTCATCAATGCTTGGAAGGTTGCGGTGCGTTTGTTAGACCGAACGCATCATAAGGAATTCATAAAGGCCCTCATGTGTCCGGAACGTCGTTTTCTCAATGTCTTCCGGGTGCATCCGAACTTGATGATAGCGGGAGCAGAGATCCAGCTTGGTGAAGAAGCTTGCCCCATGTAGTTCGTCGAGGAGATCTTCGATGACCGGAATCAAAAACTTATTGTTGAGTCCTATCGTTGAGCTCCCAATAATTGATGCAAAAGAGCCATGAGCCGTCCGTCTTTTTCACCAATAGCACTAGCGAGGAGAAGGCAGAGGAGCTACGGTGGATAATGTCCTACTGCGCCATGTCGCGGCATTGTCGCTCCAACTCGTCCTTGTGGCGAGCCGGGTATCGATATGGACCACAGCAACCGGTCTTGTGTGTGGCAGAAGATGGATCCGATGATCGTGCGTGCGCTGCAGCGGCAGGCCCGTTGGTGTCACAAAGATGTCATCGAACTCGATGAGGAGGGCTTTGAGGACATCCTAGAGCTGATTAGCGTTGGAGCGGGTGCCGGCCCGTACGGCCTGGCGCGGCGTCTGGGAGGCCGCGCCACTCACATAGTGATCACACCAGACGCCGCGCCACTCACATAGTGATCACCATGCCAAAAGGATATGGTGAGGGTGGTGTGGCGCCTCCCGACTAGGTGGAAGGCCACCATGTGCATACTGCACCCGATCCCAGGATCAGTAGTCGGGTACGCACAACAATGATACAACTCAGAGATTACAATAAATACATAACAGGGTATTTACATATATGTACAAGGAGATCCATCCAGGACAAACCCGGGATGGGCAAAAAAAATGATCAACAGGTAAACTAGCGTGAACAGCAAAACAGGGCGGAAGCTGGACAAAACTATACCACAGGCTCGGCTGGGAACTAGGCTCGAAACCTTCAGAAGTCTTCGTAGTCGGCCTGGTCTTGGAGGAACTCGGCAGCAGTCGGATCTTCGTCTTCTTCTCCAAAACCTACTATACATATATATGAACAAGGTGAGTACTTTCGTACTCAGCAAGCCGGGAAAGATGCCATGTCGGTCAGATAGAAAGGCTAAGGGTTTATGTGCGAAAATTAGCCTTACGAAACATTTTTCTTTGCAAACACTAGTGAGATCCAAATTTTAGTTGTCAGAAAGAGGCTCACGCCTCAATCCATTCCGCAAGTTGCTTTTCAACAACTCGCCAATTAAAAGAATCATCTTATATATATATATATATATATCATCTTTTACTTCGCATTAACTGGTCCTGTATCTCCCGAGTAGCTACAACCACTCGTTGACCCTGAGACTCGGCTACAACCAAATCTCAGCTGTGGCACTTGATGCCCGCTACACTGGCTACAACCAGTTAGCTAAACCGCCGCCCTGGCTACAACCCGGGGGCTCGAACACTGCTACCCTGGCTACAACCCGGGAGCCTGTTCATGGCACTAAATGCCCGCTAGGCTGGCTACAACCAGCTAGCTAAGTCGCCGCCCTGGCTACAACCCGGGGGCTCGAACGATGCTGCCCTGGCTACAACCCGGGAGCATGTTCATGGCACTAAATGCCCGCTAGGCTGGCTACAACCAGCTAGCTAAGTCGGCTTCCCTGGCTACAACCCGGGAGCCTGATCAATCTGCTGCCCTGGCTACAACCCGGGAGCACGATCAATCCGTCTTCTGGCTACAACCCGAAGACATCTATACAACTGCCGCCCTGGCTACAACCCGG
This sequence comes from Oryza meyeriana var. granulata, assembly GCA_003991445.1. Taxonomy (NCBI): domain Eukaryota; kingdom Viridiplantae; phylum Streptophyta; class Magnoliopsida; order Poales; family Poaceae; genus Oryza; species Oryza meyeriana. Next base: position 169,271 of record RYFJ01002251.1, read on the forward strand.
GGGCATGATCTTCATCCTGTTTACTTTTCAATCACTTGATTATGGTGCTTAACACCCCGGATCACACAGATCCGTTTCTGGCCACACAGGCCTTCCGTTTGCCCACTCGGCAAACTCTGGTCACGGTTCCCTTTCCATCAAAACACTTTCACAAATCACTGGCAAACAAATCTACGCTGTGGGAAACACCTTAATGATAATACATAGCCAAGCCACACAGGCACTGTCTCTGTACATCAAGATTTTCACAACTTTATTTGTTTCGCAAACACGCCGATACCCAGAGTACCGGGTTTTCCAATCAGTTTAGTGAAAACCAATGTTTTTCCCAACAACAAACAACGTTGCAGAGCTAAGCCATTTTACTCGGCATCGTATCCTCAGATAGGATGCTAGCGTGCCATTTGTGGGGCTCTCAAGGGAGAAATATAACAACATCCTACCAAATAAGTGCTACTACTGGGCGGGTCCATCGGTTTGCGCTTGCATAACCGAGGCCAACAGTTTTAAAAAAAGTGTAAACTAAGCATGCATATATTTTCCAAACAATATAGTTTTGCATATATGGGAACAATATGATCAAAGAGGCTTGCCTTGTTCCAAGGAGGGGTCTTCGTCGGCGAAGGCGGCTTCTGGATCGTCCACCGGTTCAGGTTCTGAACAAGCAGAAAGAAACACCGATGAGCAGGAGGGTTAAAACACCAAGAAAAGGATCAAGAAGTAGTCGGCTGCAGAAAAGGTGGCAGTCGGCTGAACAAGGCTTGCGAACCAGACGACAGAGCTCCAAAGCTTGAGAGGATGAGAACTCAACAGAGCTGGAGCTGGCCGGTTTGCAAAACAAAGGAAAAAGGAGCATGGATGGCTCACTATATAGCCGGCGTGCAGGGGTGAGGCACGGTGAAGCTGGCAACGGCTAGGGGAAAAAGTCAAGGTGAACTGACAAAGGATTTGATGTCCACGCAGGGATTGACTTGGGAGTCCAGCGTGGTCAGGGAGTTGGCAGGCACTGCAGCTGTGATGAGACATTAAGGTCAAGGCTAGGACAGGTTGGAGAAATCTCACTGACAGGGCTTCGGACTGACCACTGGTCCAACAATGCAGTAGGTTATCGTCCATCGGTCCAAGCGGTGCTGCGGGCAGGTGAAAACTGATTCTTCTCCTCTTCGGTAGTCGGCATCCAACGGGTGAGTGCAACTCGGGGGACAGGGAAACATCAGGTCTCAACAAGGTAGTCGGTCACTACACAGCGCTTACTCGGCAGCAAGGAGATCCGAGTAAGACAAGGAAAAAGGGTTGGTTACAAGGACTGAGTAGCAATCTACTCGGCTCAAGGGAGAAGGTAGTCGGCTGGCCGGAAGAAGGAAAAACGGAGGCACAGCTGACAGGACAGGAGAAGATTAAGATCCCGAAAACAAGTCTCAACAGGGAAAAGGAAAACGGGTCGTTACAAACCTCCCCCACTTAACAGAATCTCGTCCCGAGATTCCGCTACTCGGCGAAGAGCTCCGGGTACTCAGCTTGAAGGCGATCTCCTCGTTCCCATGTAGCTTCATCCTCTGAATGGTTACTCCATTGTACCTTGTAGAATCTGATTGTCTTTCGTCTTGTACATCTATCCCTTGTCTCCAGAATCCGAACTGGGCGTTCCTTGTATGTAAGGTTGCGTTGTACGTCGATCTGTTCCAACGGGACTTGCTCTTCTGGGATGCGAAGACATTTCTTCAACTGGGACACATGGAACACATCGTGGACGTCAGAGAGTTCTTCGGGCAACTCCAGTTGATACGCCACCACTCCGCGTCTGTCAACGATAGGGTAAGGTCCGATGTAGCGAGGCGCTAGCTTTCCACCCATTCCGAATCTTTTTGTTCCTCGTAGGGGTGATACTCGGAGATACACATGGTCTCCTATCTGAAACTCGAGCTCTCGTCTCCGATTATCCTCATAGTTCTTCTGTCGGGCTTGGGCTGTCTTCAAGCGTTCCCGGATAACCTTAACTCGCTCTTCTGCCTCTTTCAAAAGGTCTGGTCCAAAAATCATCTTTTCTCCTACGTCTGTCCAACAGAGTGGAGTTCTACACTTGCGTCCATATAATGCTTCATTAGGGGCCATCTGGATACTGGCTTGATAGCTGTTATTGTAGGAGAACTCGGCATAAGGCAGGCAGAGATCCCAGGTTCCTTCAAAATCCAGGGCACATGCTCTTAGCATATCTTCCACGATCTGGTTTACTCTCTCGGTCTGTCCATCCGTCTGGGGGTGATATGCAGTACTGAAATTGAGGTTAGTGCCCATTGCCTCATGCAACTTTTGCCAAAAGTGGGATGTGAATTGAGCTCCTCGGTCGGACACGATCTTCTTTGGGACTCCATGTTGGCAGATAACCTTGGTCAGATACAACTCAGCTAACTTCTTAGCCGGGTAGGTGGTTTTGACGGGGATAAAGTGGGCGACTTTGGTTAGTCGGTCCACTATTACCCAGATGGAATCATGTCCTGTCGGGGTCTTAGGTAATCCAACGATGAAATCCATTCCTATTTCTTCCCATTTCCACTCGGGTATCCTTAAGGGCTGAAGCAATCCTGCTGGCTTCTGATGCTCTGCTTTAACCCTTTGACAAATGTCACAAACTGTGACATACTTGGCAATATCTCGCTTCATTCCAGGCCACCAATAATGATCCTTTATGTCCTGGTACATCTTGGTACTCCCTGGGTGGATGGAATAAGCGGACTCATGGGCTTCTCTCAAGATCAAGTCTCGGATTTCCTTTCTGTCGGGCACGCAAATGCGTTTCCCAAACCAAACAATTCCTTTGCTGTCAGCGGAGAACTCGGGGGCTTTTCCTTTGGCCATGCTTTCCTTAATAGACACAATCTTTTCATCTTCCTGTTGAGCTTCTCCGATCTGGTCCTCCAGGGTAGGTTGAATCAGCAAAGTCGCCAGCGTTCCTGGCTTGACCATATTTATCCTTAGCTTTTCCAGTTCTCGACTTAACTCGGGTTGAAGGGGCAGGGTCAAGATGGCATTACAGTGGACTTTCCGACTGAGGGCATCGGCAACAACATTTGCCTTGCCAGGGTGGTAATGTATTCCAAGGTCGTAATCCTTAATCAATTCAAGCCATCTTCTTTGTCTGAGATTAAGCTCGGTCTGAGTGAAGATGTACTTCAGGCTCTTATGATCGGTGTATACTTCACACCGGTTTCCAACCAGGTAGTGGCGCCATATCTTCAAGGCATGCACTACTGCTGACAGCTCTAGGTCGTGGGTAGGGTAATTCTTCTCATGGGGTCTCAACTGTCTTGAGGCGTACGCAACCACTCTTCCTTCCTGCATAAGCACACAGCCTATGCCTAGCCGGGATGCATCACAGTATACCTCAAAGTCTTTCTTGATATCCGGAAGGATCAACACGGGTGGGGTAGTCAGCCTTTTCCTTAATTCCTGAAAACTTTCCTCACAGGCATCACTCCACTCAAACTTCTTTTCCTTCCTTAGCAAGCCTGTTATTGGTTTGGCAATCCTTGAAAATCCTTCAATGAATCTCCGGTAGTATCCAGCCAAACCTAGGAAACTCCTTACCTCTGTGACCGTAGTCGGGGACTTCCAAGAAAGCACGTCTCTCACTTTCCCCGGGTCCACTTCTACTCCTTGGGCAGTGACCACATGCCCGAGAAAAGCAACTCGGTCTAGCCAAAACTCACACTTCGAGTACTTGGCAAACAAATGGTGTTCTCTTAACTTTCCTAGAATCATTCTCAGATGTCCAACATGTTCTTGCTCGTCCTTGGAGAAGATTAGGATGTCATCCATGAATACCACGACAAACTTGTCGAGATATTCCATGAATACCTTATTCATAAGACTCATGAAGAAAGCTGGGGCATTAGTGAGTCCAAAGGACATCACTGTATACTCATATAATCCATAACGGGTCAGGAAAGCTGTCTTGGGTATATCCTCAGGTCTGATCTTCAGCTGATGGTATCCTGATCTTAAATCAATCTTAGAGAAAACTTTAGCTCCTTGCAGCTGGTCGAACAGGTCATCAATCCTTGGTAGAGGATACTTATTCTTGATGGTTACCTCATTCAGTGCGCGATAATCTACGCACATCCTCTTGGTCTTATCTTTCTTTTCCACTAGGAGCACTGGAGCTCCCCAAGGTGATGTGCTAGGTCGCACAAAACCTAGGCTCTCAAGTTCTTCTATCTGTTTCTTTACTTCGGCTAACTCTTTAGCCGCCATTCTATAGGGTCTCTTGGATATGGGTGCTGTGCCGGGTAGCAACTCTATAGAGAACTCAATCTCTCTATCAGGGGGCATTCCGGGTAGACTGTCTGGGAAGACATCAGGGTACTCATTGATCACCGGCACTTCTTCCAAAGGGACTGCTTGCACAGAACTCAGGAGAGATGGGTTCTTAGGGTTTCCAGGGGAGGCAAACTTCACCTCTTGTCCAAAAGGGCACTGCAGGGTTATGGTGCTGGTTGCACAGTCTATTCGGCCTTTGTGCCTAGCTAACCAGTCCATGCCTAGAATCAAATCCAAGCCTTGTGATTCCAGGACAATGGGGTTGGCTGAGAAACTAACTCCTTTAATTACCAGGGTAACTCCAGGGCAAGACTGATCTGACCTAAACTCCTTGCCAGGGGAGTGTATGACCATAGGTATCCTAAGGCCTTGAACATCCCAACCATACTTATCCACAAAAGATTGAGAGATAAAGGAATGCGATGCTCCAGAATCAAACAGAACAACCGCAGGTACAGAGTTGACAAGAAACGTACCCATTACCACATCTGAAGCTTCTCGGGCTGTCTCCGACTGGATATGATTGACTCGGCCACGTCCAAGGGCCGGAGGGGCACGGGAGGCAGATCCACTAGCATGTGTAGTCGGCTGTCCTCGACTGAACACAGGGGCTCTTGAAGCGCTGGCGTTGGGGCGTCCGGAGGCTGCAGAGTCTTGCTTCAGGGGGCAGTGTCGGGCGAAGTGACCCAACTCGTTGCAGTTGTAGCATCGGCTTCCTGGGGCACTCGGGATACTCCTCTGCTGAAGGCCGGCTGGGGTAGGGCGACTTGCACCGGTACTTGCACTGAGGGGTCGGGACTGAACAGAAGAAGCCGGGCGGGAAACAGATGGGCGAAACATCTGCTCTTGAAACTGGGACGGGGCAAACTGACGGGAAGGACTGGGGAGATAGGGCCTGGTACTCGGACCACCACGAGTCTGCATCTGGGAGGCCTTGCGCTTGCGAAAAACTTCGATCTCTTTCCTCGCGTCTTCAACCACTAGGGCTCTGTTGACCATATGCTGGAAGGTAGGGAAGTCATGGGCAAGAAGCTGGATCTTCATTGCCACATTCATCCCTTTCAGAAACCTTCTGATTTTCTTCTTATCCGTATTCACGTCCTCTGGTGCATAGCGAGCTAGATGGTTGAACCTACTCAGGTACTCGCTGATGCTGGAATGTCCCTGCTTGAGGTTGTTGAACTCTTCTCTCTTAATGTCTATTACTCCTTCTGGGACATGTGCAGCTCTGAAGGCTTCAACAAACTCGGGCCAGGCGATGTTGGAGGCATCTGGATGGGCAGCACAGCAGTTCTCCCACCAGTCGGCTGCTGGTCCACGAAGTGGGTGTGCAGCAAACTGGGTCTTCTCCACAGGTGTGCACTGCACTAGGTTCAACTTTCTATCCATATCCTTCAGCCAGTCGTCAGCCTCTACTGGCTCAGCAGTTTGTGAGAACTCGGCTGGACGGGACCTCATGAAGTCGGCAAGCTTGGAGCGGCCATGAGCTTGTGCTGGTTGAACTTGATGGAGGAGAGGCTGCATTGCGGCCAAGTTCTGAGCAATGCCCTGCAAGATCTGGGTCTGGACGGCCATAAGCTGCTGGGGGTCTGCTGGAAGGTGAGGAGGTTGAGGCAATCCTCCAGGGTTTGCGCAGGAACCAAAGGTAGGGAAACAGCCAAGAGTTTAGAAACTTTTCCAAAAATTCTACAAAGCAGAGAGAAAGATACTCAGACAAGTCCTAGATTTTTGCAATTAGCATAGTTTTCAAAATATGATCCTCAAGGTCATCTATACGGGTGGGGTTTCGCTCCTAGGGCCAACCTTTGCTCTGATACCACTCTTGTGGCGCCTCCCGACTAGGTGGAAGGCCACCATGTGCATACTGCACCCGATCCCAGGATCAGTAGTCGGGTACGCACAACAATGATACAACTCAGAGATTACAATAAATACATAACAGGGTATTTACATATATGTACAAGGAGATCCATCCAGGACAAACCCGGGATGGGCAAAAAAAATGATCAACAGGTAAACTAGCGTGAACAGCAAAACAGGGCGGAAGCTGGACAAAACTATACCACAGGCTCGGCTGGGAACTAGGCTCGAAACCTTCAGAAGTCTTCGTAGTCGGCCTGGTCTTGGAGGAACTCGGCAGCAGTCGGATCTTCGTCTTCTTCTCCAAAACCTACTATACATATATATGAACAAGGTGAGTACTTTCGTACTCAGCAAGCCGGGAAAGATGCCATGTCGGTCAGATAGAAAGGCTAAGGGTTTATGTGCGAAAATTAGCCTTACGAAACATTTTTTTTTCTTTGCAAACACTAGTGAGATCTAAATTTTAGTTGTCAGAAAGAGGCTCACGCCTCAATCCATTCCGCAAGTTGCTTTTCAACAACTCGCCAATTAAAAGAATCATCTTATATATATATATATATATATCATCTTTTACTTCGCATTAACTGGTCCTGTATCTCCCGAGTAGCTACAACCACTCGTTGACCCTGAGACTCGGCTACAACCAAATCTCAGCTGTGGCACTTGATGCCCGCTACACTGGCTACAACCAGTTAGCTAAACCGCCGCCCTGACTACAACCCGGGGGCTCGAACACTGCTACCCTGGCTACAACCCGGGAGCCTGTTCATGGCACTAAATGCCCGCTAGGCTGGCTACAACCAGCTAGCTAAGTCGCCGCCCTGGCTACAACCCGGGGGCTCGAACGATGCTGCCCTGGCTACAACCCGGGAGCATGTTCATGGCACTAAATGCCCGCTAGGCTGGCTACAACCAGCTAGCTAAGTCGGCTTCCCTGGCTACAACCCGGGAGCCTGATCAATCTGCTGCCCTGGCTACAACCCGGGAGCACGATCAATCCGTCTTCTGGCTACAACCCGAAGACATCTATACAACTGCCGCCCTGGCTACAACCCGGGGGCATGATCTTCATCCTGTTTACTTTTCAATCACTTGATTATGGTGCTTAACACCCCGGATCACACAGATCCGTTTCTGGCCACACAGGCCTTCCGTTTGCCCACTCGGCAAACTCTGGTCACGGTTCCCTTTCCATCAAAACACTTTCACAAATCACTGGCAAACAAATCTACGCTGTGGGAAACACCTTAATGATAATACATAGCCAAGCCACACAGGCACTGTCTCTGTACATCAAGATTTTCACAACTTTATTTGTTTCGCAAACACGCCGATACCCAGAGTACCGGGTTTTCCAATCAGTTTAGTGAAAACCAATGTTTTTCCCAATGACAAACAACGTTGCAGAGCTAAGCCATTTTACTCGGCATCGTATCCTCAGATAGGATGCTAGCGTGCCATTTGTGGGGCTCTCAAGGGAGAAATATAACAACATCCTACCAAATAAGTGCTACTACTGGGCGGGTCCATCGGTTTGCGCTTGCATAACCGAGGCCAACAGTTTTAAAAAAAGTGTAAACTAAGCATGCATATATTTTCCAAACAATATAGTTTTGCATATATGGGAACAATATGATCAAAGAGGCTTGCCTTGTTCCAAGGAGGGGTCTTCGTCGGCGAAGGCGGCTTCTGGATCGTCCACCGGTTCAGGTTCTGAACAAGCAGAAAGAAACACCGATGAGCAGGAGGGTTAAAACACCAAGAAAAGGATCAAGAAGTAGTCGGCTGCAGAAAAGGTGGCAGTCGGCTGAACAAGGCTTGCGAACCAGACGACAGAGCTCCAAAGCTTGAGAGGATGAGAACTCAACAGAGCTGGAGCTGGCCGGTTTGCAAAACAAAGGAAAAAGGAGCATGGATGGCTCAATATATAGCCGGCGTGCAGGGGTGAGGCACGGTGAAGCTGGCAACGGCTAGGGGAAAAAGTCAAGGTGAACTGACAAAGGATTTGATGTCCACGCAGGGATTGACTTGGGAGTCCGGCGTGGTCAGGGAGTTGGCAGGCACTGCAGCTGCGATGAGACATTAAGGTCAAGGCTAGGACAGGTTGGAGAAATCTCACTGACAGGGCTTCGGACTGACCACTGGTCCAACAATGCAGTAGGTTATCGTCCATCGGTCCAAGCGGTGCTGCGGGCAGGTGAAAACTGATTCTTCTCCACTTCGGTAGTCGGCATCCAACGGGTGAGTGCAACTCGGGGGACAGGGAAACATCAGGTCTCAACAAGGTAGTCGGTCACTACACAGCGCTTACTCGGCAGCAAGGAGATCCGAGTAAGACAAGGAAAAAGGGTTGGATACAAGGACTGAGTAGCAATCTACTCGGCTCAAGGGAGAAGGTAGTCGGCTGGCCGGAAGAAGGAAAAACGGAGGCACAGCTGACAGGACAGGAGAAGATTAAGATCCCGAAAACAAGTCTCAACAGGGAAAAGGAAAACGGGTCGTTACAGGTGGATAAATCCCATATGATGGGTCCCAACGTTGCCAGCCATTGTATGCCGAGGACGAGGTCATAGCTGCCCAGGGGCATGACATAGAGGTCGGTGAAGAAGACCTTGTCATCGATTGTGATGGGAGAGTCAAGGACACTGGGGGACGGCACCTTTTCGCCGTTGGCCATGGTGACATGGAGGCTGGCGTGGTGCACCATGGGCAGGCCAAAGCGAGTTGCTGCACTCTGGGAGAGGAAATTATGAGTAGAGCCAGAGTCGAGTAACGCATGCAATTGTGTGTTGACCAGACGGACACTGAGATAGATTGCATCGGCGGCGTGAACCCCTGAGACTGTATGGAGGGAAATCTGCAAATTCTCAAATGGGTGCGCCAGCTTATCATCCTGTTCATCGTCCGAGTCATCCTCTGCCAGTTCAAGGAAGAAAAGTCGTTTGCAGGCCCTTTTGTGGCCACAGAAGAATTGCACATTTTAGTTGAAGCAGAGGCCTTGCTGTCGTCGTTCGTCCATCTCGTTCGGAGAAAGGTGGCGCACCAAGCGGCCCACCCTTGGCGGTGGCCGTTGTTGGGCTGGCTTCAAGGTAGAAGACGCCACTTCCGAGTGTAGCGTCGCCGATGCAAATGGCGTTGGTAGGAGTCCCTATGCTCCATGAGCCGGTCTAGGAGCCTCATGCACCACGATGTTGCGGCGTTTGAAGGACCACGCCAAAATCATGGCGACCTCGAGGCTGCATGGGTGTAGCAGTTGGGCATTGATGCTGAGGGGCTCTTGAAGGCCGACGGTGAAGAGTTGAACCTACCGGTCTTCGGTGAATGGCCCAACATGTGACAAGAGGTCGAGGAAGCACTCGGCGTAGGCCGCAACCGTGGTGGTACAACGGCAAGCTGCCAGTTCACCAAGCGGCACTTGCCGGAGTAGTAGGCTGAAACGCAGGTTAAGGAGCTCGGTGAAGCGGCACCACGATGGCATCCCGTGGTCCCGCTCGATCCACATCGAGGAAGCACTCGGCGTAGGCCGCAACCGTGGTGGTACAACGGCAAGCTGCCAGTTCACCAAGCGGCACTTGCCGGAGTGGTAGGCCGAAACGCAGGTTAAGGAGCTCGGTGCAGCAGCACCACGATGGCACCCCGTGGTCCCGCTCGATCCACATTTACCGCTGGTGGGTAGCGTCGAGCAAATGGTAGGAGGCGAGCCAGATTTTTGTCCTCGTCACATGCCCGTTGCCCCCTGAAGAATTGTTCGCAGTGATTGAGGAACTGAAATAGATCACCTTTGCCATCAAACTTCAGGAAGTCGAGCTTGTGGTAGCGTGGAGGGCGATCACCGGTGCTGCCACCCTAGTCTGTGGCAGTCCCGGACACCGAGGGCATGCCCATCGTGGCCATAGCCTTGGCCTTGGTGCTTTCCAAGCGGTTGATGGCAATTTGTGGGCGCGCTGTTGATTGTTGAGGTTGGAAATGTGTCCGGTAATCTCGCGCAGCTGGTCGAGGATGGCATCGAAGTTGCGCTGGGTGTCGTCGTTGACCGTACGCTCAGACATGGTGGCGAGCGTGGGGGTCGTCCTAAATCTAATACCAAGATGTTGTATTGCAGTGGCGGACCAAGGTGCCTCAACACGTAAGAGTGCTCGACGGGAGGGTGAGGTCTTTGACCTCGCCACTCCGGAGCCATAGTGATTAGAAGATAGAAGAAGATAGGACTTTACGGATTAACTTGGCTTGCTTATTCATCTGAACAAATGGCCTTTTATAAGGAAATTTTTAGAGTGCCTTTGGGTGGACCAGAGTCATCCATTAGATTAGATCAGATTAGATCCGACGGACTAAATATAATTCTACTACATGTGATACTATAGAAGGGTAATTTTGGAAATAAAGGGTATGCCATTGTTCTAAATTTATTGTTAGCGTAGCAGTAAATTTGTAACTTGCTCATGTGTTTCATAAGCCTATCCCACAGTTCATAAGCACGATGCAGCTAGATCGTACGGGGGACGGCCGCCTGTGCTGCCGCATCGACACCTGACTGTTTGCGCTGATTCGTTGCCTGGCTTCCGGGAGCAGGCCATCGCGTCATCACTTGGCTGGGTGCTGGCCGATGATTCATCTTTTCTTTTTTTTCTCCTTTTTTTTTAAAGAAACGAACTGGCCGCCGATTGGTAAGGTGGCCTCATGCGCGTAGGCCGCTGCGTTAAGAATGATTACTATATGATTCAACGATTGTTTGGAATGAACCATTCGGGCTGGGCGTGTTGCCCTTGATGATAACAAGTTTGTGGTTAATATATAAAAGTTAAGAATTTCATTTCAACCAGTGATTAGATGATGTCATGAGAGCATTCAGATCCGGTCAGCACTGTCAGACTTTCTAGCTTGTCCAAGTAGCCACCGCGACCAAACGACTATCAATATTCTTCAACACTGCCGTCTTCAAAGCTGAGTCAGAAACATCGAATCGTGGCATGCCGTCACCGGCATGTCGCTTGACCATGAGCATGAACTTCATAGTGGGACCATCTTGCCTGATGTGTGGAACGGCATGCTTGTCAAGATCATTGTATTCGTCCTGGTAGACTCGATGGCAGCACCAGCGGCCAGAGGAGGAGAAGCCGAGGTTCACCGCGACGGGTGTTGCAAGATGATAGGCGGCCGACGCTAATTGAGCCGATCAATCCACAGACTTACCTCAAGTGAAAATATGGGAAGACACGATGGTGCCCTCCCATATTATTGAAAAAGTCTAAAATATTCATTACAATTAAGGGCTGGATTATAAGGCTTACAATTTGGAACAACCAATGGCTAAATAAAAGGGAATAACAAACTAAATCAAACTACCGATAAGAACACAAGCTAAATGCAAGCATCAGTTGGTAATAAACGATGACATCGGCGCTCCCTGGCTTGCTAGTCGCCGCACTCCCGTGCTCACGCCGCGTCCGGCGCGCTTTGCGTCGTAACACATATGATTATTAGTCATAACAATTTCTTTAAATTACGTATACAAATTTTTTTAAAAAGATGATAATATAGATACTAGTAGAACTATCCAGCTACTAGAGCTTGCAAATACACTTTGCTCGATATATATGCAGGAGTTCAGCAAGAGATCAATATTACAGGTGATAGAGATAGGAAGGCAAAGCTGCTCTATCGAAAGCCACTCCGGGGCCAGGATAGTTCGAGCTATAGCCAGTAAATACAGACTTGCTCACTTGCATTCAGATTTAAGAGAGCTCCATATATTTAAGAGTAAATTGTAATTTGGGTCATATTTTATTGCCAAAGTTTTGTTTTGGACTATACTTAAATCAATCTTTTTACATTGAACCAGATATTTTTGCTATCTTTATAGTTTAGACCATCTAACTCTGTTTACATCTCTCCGGTAAGATATGACATGCATATAGATGGAAGAGTTCACCGGTGTGCCAGAGTCGATGTGTTTGAGGTCATTGATGTGTACTAAAAATATTGTTAGGGGTGATCTAAACTACAACAATAACAAAAAAAAACTGATCTGGAGTGAAAAGATTAGTTTAATGATGATTTAATATAAAACTATGGTAATAAAAATAGCCTAAACTGTAATTTACTCTATATTTAAACTTGTTGTTAAGGCTTGAAAGGCATCCGAAATTTAGTATGCACGAAATGCTTGCGTACCTCATGACGGAGGTAGCACCTCTACGCCGTCACTGACGCCCTGCTCCGTCGGCATGGAACGTCCTGCCATTGGTGGTTGGATACAGCGCGTGCTTAGTTAAAGTAGGCAGCATCATCACTGTATTCATAATCTCTCTCAAACTCTCTTTCGTGGAGGCGTTCGTCAGTCTATGGGTACATCTCATTGGCACTAAATTCTAACAAATTCAAATTTTTTTTCACTGAGTTTGGACAAATTTTCACTAAATTCAGAAAAATTCCAAATTTTTAGCCATAAGCGTACTTCCTACCAGGACTCATTGGCAAATCTAAATTTCCAGAAATTTATAGCCAGAATCCAGAAGAGGTTAACAACAACTAGAAATACTAAACTATGCATTAATTTGGGAGAACTTTTGCCATCCTTCTAGGAAGGTTACCAAGTCGTGGCCATCTGCTGAGCAACACCGGAAGGCTGAGAATACGCGGTACTACCAGCACTCCGGTTCACTATGTACCAAGCATGTAAAGGGTACAATGGTCTTTTTGGTTGGCTTACCACGATACACGGAACACTTATTAGTCGTACATCTCATATAACAGACAAAAAAAAATGGGGATATGGTATCTTCAAAATGAAGAGACGATATATACCGGCTGGGTATAGCTAGCTAGCCACAGGTTGAGCGTGCCAAGCTAGAAGCAAATATGGATGTACAATATGCATGTAGGAGACTAATAAGGAGTAGTCGTACCGGAGTTCACGTTGGATGGGGCTTGGAAGACTTCAGGAACACTGGACGCGCCATCTGGACTGATCGTTCATGCGTGAGGCGGCCGTTGGTCGTGTGCGCTAGCGCTTGGCTCGATGCGGCCATGGCAACGCTAGCCACACCTTTTCACTTAATTGGCAAGGTACGCATGTGTCTAGGGCAGTCCCAATGATTTCTATAGCTACTACATAGAATTGCTTATTGACTCAACAATGGTATTAAAGAGAAGAGAGAAAAAATAGAGAAAAATAGATCTCATGCAAGAAACAGTTTTTTTTAAAAAAATCAAAGTTCAAAATATTATATATTAAGAGTTATAGTTTCTTAGGTGGTATATATATAATGTTATGTCATGCGTAGTTTTTTTTTTATCAGGACTGCTCTCAGAGAACGCCGGATATCACGCCGCCGCGTCCTGGGCCATGCTCATGCATGCCCATCGTGTCAGTCTTGAATTTTTTAAATTTGTATGATGCAGATGAATCTGCTGAATCGGAGAGCATTAGTTTTTCTTCTTAGCTTTACATTAAATATGCAGGAGATATGGAATAAGATATACCATAGTTTATCTATATATTTTTCTTTCTAGCCATTCTAAATCTCGGGAGGAGATTTTTTATAAAGGGGTAATTTGTCACACCCTAATTTTATTTCAAGGGTTAACAAATTATTTAATAATCTCTTCTAGAATTTTATTAAAGTGAAAAGAATTTAAAAATTTAAGTTAAATAAAGGAAATAAAATTTCCCTAATAAATCATGGCTTTAGTATTTTTCTTAAATTCCCCATGTTAAATTATATTCTCTGGGATTTCCTTGGAATTTTTAGAGCTCAACAAGTAATTTTAATAATACAAAGAGCATTTCAGTGATTATCTAAATTTAAAAAGTAATTAAAAATCCTTTCCTTGGCTTTGGGCCAATCCCAGCGCATTCCTCTCTTTTCTCTCCTCTCTTTCGGCCTGTTCAGCCTACCCGCCTCTCCCTCTTTCTTCCTTTCTTCTTTACAGGCCAGCGCCTAACCTCAGCATGTTTAGCCTATGCAAGTTGAGCCAGCCCAGAGAGCCGCAGCCACCTCTTTCTCTCACTAACGAGGCAGGCCCACTGGTCAGCTCGTTCTTCCTCGTGTGGCCAGAGTCCAGCTGCTACCCAACATCGCCTCCACGTGCAATCCGGCTGCTCCGTTGCTTCCCGATCCAATCCGGCCACGGATTCGTGTTCCCCTTGTTCTCCTCTTCCTTTCCCCTCAAGAAACGACAAGTGTCACGAAAGGAATCCAGCACCACCATGTCTCTGAGGAGCTCAGGAAGCCCTAGCCACCTTCATGACATCAAGAGCTCAGTCTCTTTATCCTTGGCCATTAAATAGTGAGGTCGGACTCCTACTTCTGCCACCAATTGATGCTATCCCAAGCCCTAGCTACTATCACCACTTTCCTTTTAGTACCGCCGCTTGACGGCACGTCCAAACGCTTTTCGCCGTCAACTCCGCTGTCACCAGACCTCATCGTCTCTTTCATCGGCACCGCAAGGATGCAAGGATCGTCAGCCGCACCTCTATCTTTGCCGTAGACCTCCGAAAGCCGCTTGATGCCGTGAACCCAAAGCCGTCTACCTCTTGAAGCTCACCGCAGGCCGCTTCCCGTCGCTGCCTGTCACCGCGCCTATGCTAGGTGAGATCTCCGTGTCCTCCTCTACCTCCAGGTGCTCTCCACTCCCGCTGCCGTGCTGCCATTTTGTTGGAACCCTCGATTCCCATGTCGCTGGCTGGTGATCCGATGGCCAGCCACGTCATCGCCTCACCATTGACTCCGATCAATCTAAGATGTCCGATCTAGATCGATCAATCTAGACTGTTGATCTAGATCGATCAATCTAGACCATCGATCTTCCGTGGATACCTTCTTTGTGAGCTTGGTTGACGGTAGACCGATCTCTTTCTCTCGATGACATATGGGTCCCACATGTCAGTCACATTGGTCTCCCTTTCTCCTTGGCTGATGTCATAATCTATCATGTCATGGGCGTTGGCCACGCAGCACCATACTGTTGCAGGCCGTAGGCACACCGCGCCATGCCGCACCACGTCGTGGCTGCGCGCATTGCGTCGGACACGCCACCCATGCATGGAGGAAGAAAGGAAAGAGAAGATTAATGATAAGGAAAGAAAAAAGGGAAAATAAATGAGAAAAGGAATCTAGTGATTTTGCAAAAGGGCCCTTGGTTTTTTTGAGAATTTTCCAACTGCTCCTTGGATCTGCTGCGTATATGACCCTAAAATGGTCTTCCCAGTGTTACCATCAAGGGAAAAGGGAATTAGATAAACTCTTTCCTCTCCTCGAAGGATTCCTAGTTTTTAAAAGAGTAGGCAAAAGCCGAAGGGCATGATCCATTCTATTAAAGTATACGCTTACTTTTTCCCATGATTCTGGAATACCCTACGAGGACAATGTTTTATCTACCTCAATTCACTATTTTGAACTTTATACAGAAGGTTTTTCCGTACCAGCTCCTTCTACCTATACCACAGTTGAAGCACCTAAAGGTGAATTTGGTGTCTTTCTTGTCAATAATGGGAGTAATCGTCCCTACCGTTGTAAAATAAGAGCACCTAGCTTTGCCCATTCACAAGGACTCGATTCTATGTCCAAACATCACATGCCAGCAGATGTAGTCACCATCATAGGTACTCAAGATATTGTGTTTGGAGAGGTAGATAGATAGGACGTAGTCTTGCTCGATCAGGGCCCTAGCTTTATTGCGAGCCAAAACAGCCTCAAAGAAGAAAAAAAAGGAAAAGGAATAGCGTAGCGATTCGTACGCATTGCGTCTTAGACATCTGAGCTCCTGGCTCATCAGAAGGTAGGCTAGCTAAGCTATATAGATCCTTAACATATGCATGTCCAAAGAGATGGTGATGGCTCTTTAAAATCAAGATTGTGTGGATGTTTAGTCTACCGCTCATGTTCGATGAGTGCATGTTTCCTTCCATCGTGACTTTTGTGCATAGACCCCAAATTTTTACAGGAAAACAATTTCCACACCTCCACCACATGGAAACTTGCTGAATGAACCCTGTAGTTTGTTGATTTCACTGAAAATTCACATTTTAGCATGAAATGTCTTAGGAATTTTGAATTTAAATTCCTTTTTTGCATTTGAGTCATTTTTTTAGTATTATTTGATATTGTGAATTTCATTTTCATTAATTATGAGAATTTGTGTATTTTATGCCTCTTTTGTATATCTTTATATGTATTTTGGTATTTTAATTAAGTAATTAGCATTTCCTATACATAGAAAATAATTCCACCTCTTAATGTGGCTCATCTTGTTGGTAATTGGATGAATGATATGGAATCTAAGCTAAAATATCAAATCTTTGTTGGACAAGTAGCATTGTGTTGGGTGGTTTGGTTAAATAGAAATGATGTGGTCTTCAATGGCTCTACAACTAACTCTTTTTCATAGGTGATGTTAAGGGGACATATTGGGCGTGACATTGGTTATTGCTGCTTAGAGAAGACGATGGCAACATGTTGAACGAAGGATGTAAGACGCTGGAAATGAGAGTCCTAGAGTTGTTTGGAACTTTCATAAGAGATTAGAAGGTTATAGACTTCCTCTCTTTGTGTGTTGGTCTTTTATGTGTTTGCATGTTTCCCTCTATATAGGGAGTGGGGCTAAGTACTCTTGAAATGACTTTTGGCCGTGTACATTCTTGTTGGATGTAGAGGTCTTGTTTTAATTAATCTATTATCTAAAAAAAGGTAGGAATAATTAGCAAAAATGGTAGCTAACATGCACACCAGGATCTACAACTAATAAACTTCGACATACACACAAATGGTAGATGGTAGTACCTCCTTTGCTGCTGGTAGTACCTCCTCTTTCTCTTAGATGCACAGCTTGGTGAAATGTTGAATCCATGGAAGCCGCGGTACTTAGATGCATAGCTTGAGTGCAGATGAGAGAATTAAGCTGCGGTGTTTTCACTGGTGCCAGCTTGGTGACGCGTTCGCCATTGATTAATCTAATCACTTGGCATAATGCTGAACTTAGCTGAATGATTATGTTTTGCACCATGTTGGATGAGTATAACTGACGACTAATCACATAATACGGAAATAAAATTGGGATGGCTGTAAATGGAGATTATTGTCGAAGAATAACAGTGGATTCTGAGTGTGGATAAGAATAGTAAACCTTTGTATTAATCTCAAAATCTCGCCATTACAGTGACTTAGGTGTCTATTTATAGACCTAAGGGTACACTTACAGGTTCTAGGGTTTCATTTACAGGTGATATTACATTATGGCCCCTTGATAGGGACAGCTAGGGGTATTTTTGTTTTTTTCTATTCACAGGCCTCTACCGAGCCGCTGGGCCGCTATGCGGGCCGTCGGGCCGCTATGTGGGCCACCTCCTAAATGGGTCTTTCGGCCTTCTCGGTTGTCACGCCCCCAGCTGGGCCAGAGACGCGCTGGTGGGCCTCGCCTGCTGGAGCTGACCTTCGGTCGCCTAGGCCTTCGCCTGGTGCTTCGGTCTCCTCGCCTCCTGGTCAGGGTTCCACCCACTTCACGGTGGCTTCGCCCTACACACAGTGCCCTTCGCCTTTGCGACCTTTTTCTTCGCCTAACGCGCTGCGTCCTCTGCCCGTATCGGGCCCCTCGCTCGCATGTCTTTGGTTTTGAGTTGCCCGAGGGGGCTTCAACCTGTAGGCCTTCGGTCTTGAGCATTCCAAAGGGGCGATAGTCCGAAGGGGCTGCGGCCTATCTTTAACAGAGATAGTGAGATGTTAAAAAGGATTGATTGATCAGTCAAGCTCCTGCCGCTTCAGAAAAGATTAAACAGTAGAGGAGGTTGAACAATGCTTATGAGGTGCCCAATCGAATGTTTCTTAGGTCTTCTCCAAATTCTATATATAACCTATTGATATTCCTCCATTGCATAGAATTTGCAGGGTATTTTAGCTTACCGTCAGCTTTCCGATCTGTGGCAAGCCAACAAACTAACTCAGTCTTCTTTGGATTGACAAACATCCACTTGAAATGATCGACAATCGAAATAGACCACACAATCTTTATAGGACCACCCTTCTTAGACTACTTACCTTCTGCATTGTTGTTCTTCCTCTTGTACCGAGAAGCACTGCATGCAGGGCATTCATCTAAGTCGGTATTTTCTTTGCAGTACAGTATGCAGTCGTTCGGACATGCATGAATTCTTCTGACCTTCAACCCTAATGGGCACAGCACCTTCTTTGCTTCATATGTCATACCTGGCAATGGGTTCTCCTCCGAGAACAAGTCTTTCAGTAAATCAAGTAGTTCTATGAAACTCTTATCCGACCATTCATTACTCGCCTTAAGCTTTATAAGTTCTAAGATAGCAGATAAGTTCATGTACTTCGCCTTGCATCCCGGGTACACAGGTGTCTCTGAATCGATCACCAAGCTATTGAAGTTCTCATAGGCCTTCTCGTCATACGCCAGATCCTCAACATCTCACAACATTGTATCAAGGGTATTATTATCGATACCAAACATTCCACCACCCAACAGAGATGGAACGAATATGTCATCTTCATCTTATTCCCCATTCTGTCCATCCGCCGCTTCAGCAATTGAAATATTCGAAGGTTCTTCCTCTCCATGCTTGGTCCAATAAGTATAACCTTTTATGAATCCTTTATGTATCAAATGTGACTATAACTATACTTTTTTTGTAAACATTTTCTTATTTTTACAGTTCACATATGGACATACCATATATTGGTTACTCTTTCTAGACTTGTTATGCTCCGCAACATTCAAGAACTCAACAACTCTATTTCTATATTCTTGGCTCAAGTAATTATTATTGTACATCCAATTCCAATTCTTTTGTAACACTGAAATACCAATCATAATACAGATTAATTTACATTATAAAAATTTTATGCAACGTATACCAATAGTACATGAACCTAGCGTCAATTCGGCTCAAATCACTTTCCCCCTCATAAAATATAGCAAAGATTCGTCCCTCTAAACCTTCCACCCGAAATGTGAACAATACATTGGGATACCACACAGTGCAAGGAGTGGGGTGTATATAGATATCCACCGGTCTCTATCAGGCGGTAAGTCCGAACCCGTCACAGATGACATTAGTCATCTTTGACGGTTCGTGTTACATGACCTATCATAGATGAGAGATCATCTGTGATAGGTTGATGTTTTGAACCTATACTGTTGATCTGTGTCGGTTCATGACATTGACCCGGGCCGCGTCATGTAGCCTAATCTTAAACGGATTTTTTTGGTACCCATCAGAGATTACAGGCTCCATGACGGGTCGCAACGGCCCATCATAGATAGGCTGTTATAGATGGCCGGATGTGTAGTAGTGATTCGTAATAAATGTGTCTAAGATATCTCGATCTACATCTATACTTGTGTATGATGATATTTTTTTTTCTTTTGAAACGGGTCACTAATTGTGTGCTGAAGTGAACTGATCGAAAATCAATCGGGTCCTTTATAAATTTCTGTCAAGAAGAAAAGGAAACAATTCATGCATATGCATGACGATCAGTATTTGTGTAGTTTTCCGTTTCTTGTTGTATAGAAAATTAACATTGGAGTCTGGAGTCCAGAGTCCAGACTATACATATCTGAAGCAGCCAGTAGTTGATTTTACTAACTGCAGACAACGGAATTACTCAGAACTAGATGATCAAAGATATACCCACACATGCAGAGAAGAGAGACGATCGATCCAGATGGATGCTGCAGTAAACAGAAAGGCCGACGATCGAGAGATGCGAGAAAAGCGGCGGTCTCCGGTCCTGCGTCCATGGTCCAAACCTGACCAAACTGGACAGCAAGCGATCTGATCGAAAATTCAGTTTAGTCTGTTTAAGTTTTTGTCCAATGCTCCATGCTTGCAGTTTCTCGTTTCTCTTGTAGAAAATAAGATGGGTGGTGCGCAATATATATTCATGAAGCGGCCTGCCGTTGATCTGCTCTCAACTATTGCAAGTGTGCAACTACTCTGCACAATAAATACTCTTACACATGTAAAGTAGAGTGACATCGATGCATCTTTCTGCTCTATTAGTTCTTGTGCTCCTCCCCCGTAGAAGTGTTGATACCAGCGTTTACTGTATTGTTTTGGAGTTACCGTCTTATACGATATGGCGGTTACCATAGTAACTATCTGAAACTGCATGAAATTTATCTCTAAATATTTGAATTAAAAAATTTCAAATCTTACGGCTAGGTCGCGGTTACTACGCGATATCGCACGGTAATCACATGGTAAGCCGCGTTAACTGTGATATGTTGAAGCTAAAAAGAAAAAATTACGAAAAAAATTATAAAATATAGTAAAAATTCTAAAAATATATAGAAATGTTGAAGCTAAAAAGAAAAAATTACGAAAAAAATTATAAAATATAGTAAAAATTCTAAAAATATATAGAAAATTCAGAAAAAACTGTAGATATCTCTAAAAACAATGTAATATTGCATAATTTTTTTATAATTCTTGCTATCGTTTTTTAAAATAAATAGAAATTATATACCAACTCATCTCTTATTTTTTAATTTCGATGGAGCTCTAAAATATAAAATAAACTTCGTTATTTCACAAACTTTCTTCACCATAGTGATCTATAATTCAAGTATTACCTACTAGAACTTTTTTAGATTCTTTATTTTTTAAAAAAATTTAAATTCGGATAAAATTTATTCAAACCAAACCGCCGGTAGCTGATACCGTACCCCGGCGGTTTAGGCGGTGGTTTGGCACACCCTGTTGGCACTAACCGCAGCAGTGTTTGTTCAAAGTAAGATAGAAAACTCGGCTTAGAAAGGAAGAAAGGCCAACATATTTGACCGGACAAATTCTCTCTCAATAATCTCTCTTGCGGCAACCAAAAGGGCACATTTTAATTATCACGTCACCATGTTTTTCTCTCTCAGGTTCCCTTATTTCCTATTAGAATACACCGCGTCAATCCATACGTTGCACGGTTATTGTTGGTGATGTTTAAAATATTAAAAGAAAATTTTACAATCCAATAATTCTGAAATTTGTAATTAATAAATATTGAGCTGTGCTCTGTTTGGAGTCTTAGTTATACCTTTTTCATGTTTTTAGTCTCAATTATAGATTTGGCCTGATTTAATAATTTTCCAAACTCGTAAGTTGTACTTAGTTTGGGGCCTCAATTATAAAATTTTCATGTTTTAATAATTTATAAAATTTGGAATTAATAATTCGAGCTATACTGAGTATGGAGTCTCATTTACATATTTTCATGATTTAATAATTCCTAAATGCACAATTGATATACATCAAGTTGTCAATTGTCATAACCCCATAACTCATAATATATGTGTTTAATTATGCCCACAACATGCAGAATAAATGGGTTTTCAACCCACGTGTCGCAAGGACTGTCATTATTGTTATAACAAATATTAAAATTTTTAATAATGTACTAAATATTCAGTTATTTTCGCATTGTACCTACTTAGAAAACAAAAGAGCCCACGCAAGTTATAACTGCTAATTATTAATTTTGAGTTTCAGATTTAAATCAATAAAATACTCCCTCCATTTTTAAGTAAATGGCATCAGAACTAATAATTCTCAAACTTTGATCTCTCGTCTTTTTCACAAAAAATTTACATATAATTTAAAAGATTCCATATTATTAAAATTTATTGCATCTTAAACATAAGCATAAAACTTACGTCCAGCATACCAAATTGGAGATGTGGCAAAAAAAATATTTATGGAACTAATAGTAAAGGAATCTGCGTGTAATTCTAGATAAAGATAAATTGTAATAATTATAATCTTCAAAATTCCGCTAAAAAACATACCAAAGTAATTAGCTTGGGGGAATAATGATAGCATACCCGTATCATGAAGATCAAAATTTGCAAGCTATACCAGTGCCACTGGAAATTAAGAAAGAACTTAACTATATGCATAAACATCTTCAGAGAACCTATAATGTGATAAGGAGGTGGTCAATAATTTAGCATTGAAGAGGAAATAAGCAGAATGTGAGCAAACTATATTGGACCATATTAAACAAATTAATAATCAATATTTTTTATAATTGCATTACCGCAACAAATCATGTTATTTATTGCAAAAATCTGTCTACAAAATAAAGGAAAGATATAGACACTATATCATATATGCATAACTTGTAAAAACAATAGCATCTGGTATTCCAATATATAGCAATCTCTGCTATTCTAAAATTTTCGTCCGTCGCTAACGTCATCATCGCATTATGCTAACATCATGGGTGTCCGTCGCCGATTTGGTCCGTCCTCTGTGTCCTGTGGGCACCACGCTGCCCACGCGCGTCGCGTTGTTTGCGAGTGTGTCCGAGTCGGTTTCAAAAAAAAAACAAATTTGGTTCAGGCTCGTAGGAGATGCTGTTGTTATATTGGGTGTTTGTAAATTAACAACCAAACTTAATAGATCGACTCGCATATCGAACGATTAGAGCAAAACTAGCATGTTGGCCGGGTTCTGTCAGGTCTTATAACCGAGAAAGATAAAGAACATTGCTCGACATTAGGAGAAGAAATGTAAAACGAACGGAGGATTATATGTTCTTAATCAACAACCGAAACGAGAAATTTGAGAAAACTAATGGACATGTACACAGATCCATCCAACAGAAGCTGTCTAACTCTTTTCCCAGGCAAAGCACAAAACAAATAAATCGATTCCATTCACATGCAAAGCACAGAAGTAAGAATTACAAGGAAAAACATCTGACTGAGCATTGTGAGGAAGCGTGGAATTTTCACGTGAGCTTTGTGTTCTAGCAGATGTAGATGATATTATACGGCTTGACAGCTTACTGTTGCAGACCTATATAATATACACAGACAAAAAAAGAGATATATATGTTACCCGCACATGATGATCAAATAGCTTCTTGCAATTTGATTCACCAATGTTATTTTGGCGACATGATGATGGGCTGATGCCATCGATCAAATTTGAATTCAGATATTGTGTGCCCACTTGAACCAAGCAATCTGCTCATCTCAATTCTCAATTACGAATCACTAATGACTGAGTAAAAAATTGAATCAACGCAAGCATTGCCTTGGAGGGGCATTGAACAAAAACGACAATTTAGAAGGAGCGCCGCAGCAATAAATCGATCTATGTGTTATCAGCGGTTTGTTCCTGACACTTCAATGCCGAGATTGCACACGAAATATGGGGACGGTAGGGGGAGATTCGGGGATTAGGGAACATGAAGAGATTTGGCTTACCTCGACTCTCGATTGATGGAGCTCCTCCCTTTGCAGCCTCTCGGTCGAAGGCATGATTGTTTTTCCCGTCTGATGGAGTCTGAGATCGATATCACAGTAGGTTCGGCAAATTGACAAATATACAGTGGACTACGTAGGTATGATCGATAACTTTGTATCGTAGATTGTTTAGGGCTCAAAAATGGCCCAAATATTTTATTTAACATGGATTCTCAATATGATCTATGGTCATATAGTAACTTTCTGATTAACGTAGAAGCTCCTAGAAAGTTTCCAATTAGTATAGGTTTTTCTCTATTATGAGGACGCAGATGTACAGTGCCCCTTAACACACTTTAAAAAGATAAAAGACCAGTGGTGAATCTTTAATCTCACTAAATTTCTAATAAAAACGCACACATATGCACAATATTCATAAACACCAGGACTTGGAGAACCTTCTTTATGTAGCAGAAGCCATTGACAGAATCCTGCCTTGGCTTGTGGCCGTTGCTGGTCGCCATTGGCTATTCCTCGTGTTATGTGGCTACTTTTGGGCGAGCGGCTATTTTGTAATTCCATTACTCTCCGATGATACCTTCCGATTCGGTTCGATATTGCTGGACGGTGATGTGAGTGAGTTCAAATCGGAAGACCGAATCGGTTTACATGCAACTTGTAAGTTTTTTTGCCAGCTATAGATAGAGTTGACTCTATCTTTCGGATGGTGTTCTATTTAGTTTTCTTGTTCTCTATCAAATTGTGATCTGTAATACGAAGTTGTTCGATCTGCAAACTCTATAATAATTGATTGTAGCTTCTTCAAAACAAAGACCAGAATGAATTCCATTATCTAAAAAATATGTACTACATTCCAGCATGGTGGCTTAAGCATAGCACAGCAAGAATGACTGCCTAGCGGCCGCGGTAAGTACATGGCCCTCGTTGGCGACGTGAATGCCTGGGCTAGTGAGATGATGGACCAGTGAGATGTTCGATCAGTTGCTTCCCTAAGGCCGTCAACCTCTGCATCGTGAGCGCCTGCTAGGGTTGGACGAAAAACCCGTGGCTCGCTAGCTTGCTCGGCTTGACTCATCTGAATTTGTTAACGAGCTAAGCCAAGATTTCAGCTCTTTAGGTATAATCAGTGGACGATAGGGGAAGATCCGAAGATGAGGGAACATGGAGAGATTTGGCTTACCTCGACTCTCGATTGCTGGAGCTCCTCCCTTTGCAGCCTCTCGGTCAAAGGCATGATTGTTTTTCCCATCTCCTGGAGTCTGAGATCGATACCACGGTAGGATTGGTAGATTGACAAATATACGGTGGACTGCGTACGTATGATCGATAACTTCGTATCGTAGATTGTTTGGGGCTCAAAAAGGCCCAAATATTTTATTTAACATGGATTCTCAATATGATCTATGGTCATATAGTAACTTTCTAATTAACGTTGAAGCTCCTAGAAAGTTTCCAATTAGTATAGGTACGTAGATATTATTTTCTCCATTATGAGGACGCAGATGTACAATGCCCCTTAACACACTTTAAAAAGACAAAGACCCATGGTGAATCTTTAATCTCACTAAATTTCTAGCGAAAACACACACATATGGACAATATTCATAAACACTAGGATTTGGAGAACCTTCTTTGTGCAGCAGAAGCCATTGACAGAATCCTGCCTTGGCTTGTGGCCGTTGCTGGTCGCCATTGGCTATTCCTCGTGTTATGTGGCTACTTTTGGGTGAGCAGCTGTTTTGTAATTCCATTACTCTCCAACGATACCTTCCAATTCGGTTCGATATTGCCGGACGGTGATGTGAGCGAGTTCAAATCAGAAGACCGAATCGGATTACATGCAACTTATAGGTTTTTTTTGCCAACTATAGACAGAGTTGTCTCTATCTTTCGGATGGTGTTCTATTTAGTTTTCTTATTCTCTATCAAATTGTGATCTGTAATGCGAAGTTGTTCAATCTGCAAACTCTATAATAATTGATTGTAGCTTCTTCAAAACAAAGACTGGAATGAATTCCATTATCTAAAAAATATGTACTACATTCTAGCATAGTGGCTTAAGCATAGCACAGCAAGAATGACTGCCTGGCGGCCGCAGTGAGTACATGGCCATCACTGGCGACGTGAATGCCTGGGCCAGTGAGATGATGGACTAGTGAGATGTTCGATCCGTTGCTTGCCTAAGGCCATCAACCTCTGCATCGTGAGTGCCTGCTAGGGTAGGATGAAAAACCCGTGGCTCGCTAGCTTGCTCAGCTCTACTCATTTGGATTTGTTAACGAGCTAAGCCAAGATTTCAGCTTTTTAGGTATAATCTGGGGACGATAGGGGAAGATCTGGAGATGAGGGAACATGGAGAGATTTGGCTTACCTCAACTCTCGATTGTTGTTGATCGTTTTTCCTGTCTGCTGGAGTCTGAGATCGATACCACAGTTGGATCGGTAGATTGATAAA
This sequence comes from Oryza meyeriana var. granulata, assembly GCA_003991445.1. NCBI lineage: Eukaryota > Viridiplantae > Streptophyta > Magnoliopsida > Poales > Poaceae > Oryza > Oryza meyeriana. The sequence continues at coordinate 195,138 of RYFJ01002251.1, forward strand.
TATACGGTGGACTGTGTAGATATGATCGATAACTTCGTATCGTATATTTTTTGGGCTCAAAAATGGCTCAAATGTTTTACATGGATTCTTAATATGATTTTTACGGTCGTAATAACAAAATCCATCTAATAAATGGTCATATCTTTCTGATTAACGCAGAAGTTTCTAATAAATTCCCAATTAGTATAGGGAACAATGATTCCCCTCGGGCGTCCGGACTGAGAAAAAATCGGATGGACAGTAGCAGTATATGGCAACATGCAAGCAGTACTAGTATATGCCTACATGCAAACTAATAAAGCTACATGTCAAACTTTAAAACGATTTTTCTCCTAAAGTATTTATCCAATCTACAATCCAATTACACTATTAAATTTGTTGTAATTAATCTTTACAACAAGATCTCATATGATTATATTCCGATAAAATGTTTTTTAGTCTTTTATGTTACAATGGATTTTTTTTAATGTCACACCCACCGATTTATTTGGATGTTTCAATAAGTATTTTTTTTAATGTTTTATTAGTTCATTTGTAAATATTGCACTTGGTGTTCTATGGATGTTATACTAAGTAATCTATAATGTTTTAACAGTTACAAGTTGATGTTTCATAAATGATATAAAAAGGTTTTAACAAAATCAAGTATTTGCAAATATATCGTATGTTTTATATTATTTTTTTATGTTTCATTTGTTGGAACTCAATGTTTTATGAAGTGGTTACCGATGTTATAGTCAGCATTTTTTTAGTTGTTACATCTTTTTGAAATATTTTATGAAGTGAGTTGAAATATTTAACCTCAAGTGATGAAACAATTTTCTTCAAGTGGTGAAACAACGCTCGTTTTGTGAAAAAATATTTTTTCTATTAAAATATAATCGTGTGAGATCATATTGCGAAGATTTTATTGCAATGAATATAACGGTGTAATCAGATTATAGATTGGATAAGTAATTTAGAAGAAAAAATCACTTAAAGGTTTTTAATTAGTTGGATTTAGATAAGCATCTCATGAGAAGAGGAGAGAGAAAGAGAGGAGTCAATATGTAAAGAAAACAGGGGAGTAGTATATGCATGCATGCAGCTAGGCTAGGGGAGCAGCTTCCAATTTTTTACATTCTGTTGGACTTCTGACGCGTAGTCATCTCCTTAGTATGGATGTAGATATTTTTCTCCATTATGAGGACGCAGACATACAGTGCCCCTTAACACACTTTAAAAAGACAAAGACAAAGACCAGTGGTAAATCTTTAATCTCACTAAATTTCTAATAAAAACGCACACATATACACAATATTCATAAATACCAGGATTTGGAGAACCTTGTTTGTGCAGCAGAAGCCGTTTAATGAATCCTGCATTGGCACGTGGCTGTTGATGGTCGCCATTGGCTATTCCTCACGTTCTGCAGTTATTTTTGGGCGAGCGGCTGTTTTTGTAATTCCATTGCTCTCCGATGATACCTTCCGATTCTGTTCGATATTGTCGGACAGTGATATGAGCAAGTTCAAATTGGAAGACCGAATCGGATTACATGCAACTTGTAAGTTTTTTTTGCCAATTATGGATAGAGTTGTCTCTATCTTTAGGATGGTGTTCTACTTAGTTTTCTTGTTCTCTATCAAACTGTGATCTGTAATGCGAAGTCGTTCGATCTGCAAACTCTATAATAATTGGTTGTAGCTTCTTTAAAACAAAGATTGGAATGAATTCCATTATCTAAAAAATATGTACTATATTCTAGCATGGTGGCTTAAGCACAGCACAACAGGAATAACTGCCTGACGGCTGCGGTGAGTACATGGCCCTCACTGCTGGCATGAATGCCTGGGCCAATGAGATGATGGCCCAATGAGATTTTCGATCAGTCGCTTCCCTAAGGCCGTCAACCTCTGCATCATGAGTGCCGGCTCGCTAGCTTGCTCGACTCGACTCATTTGGATTTGTTAATGACTAAGCCAAGATTTCAGCTCTTTAGGTATAATCTACTTGCAAGCCAAACGAACCAAGGCAACTAACCCAGCCCAGCAATCTAGCATAGCACAACAGCCTAGCCCAGCATAGCCAATGTAGCCCAACAAGGCCAAGCGGTTGTCTAACCCTAGAATCCTCCCCCACCAGTCCTCACTCCTCACTTCCTCAGTCAATCTCTCTCTCTCTCTCTCTAATAGGCACTGTCTTCGTCTTGCTCTTATTCGGCTCATCATGTCTCGCCATCTTGCACCGCCAATGGGGTCATGGTGCTGTCAGCCTATCCCTGCCCTGACCGCCAAGCGGCCATCCTACCAGTCGGCACCGTCACAGTCGAGCTCATAGCTGGCCATCGCACTCGTGCCGTCGTCCATTGGCCCTGTTTGGATCAAGTAGCACAGCTAGAGTTTAGAGCTAGTTTCTAGCTCAGGACTAACCCTAAACTAACTCTAGCCAAAGTGGTGTTTGGATGCAAGGGTTAGATTGACAATAAATGTACTTTTCCAATCATTTGTCTCATTCTAACCATCTTTCTAGCCGGATTTGATGTGACAGCATCTTGTGTGGCCTCCTCCCGCTCACAAATGATACAAATAAATCATCTTTACAAATCAAGCATCCAAATCACAATAAATTTTAATTTGTCCATACAAATGAGATGTCTCACACGAACTTACAAGTGTTCAATCAAGCTAAACAAAAAAAAATTACACTCCATGAAACAAAGCATTAGCTAACTCATCACGGAAGGCATTCATGTTGACATCTTCAACAAGAGGTTCATCTTCTGGCCATCCTGATGCCGAAGAACTAGGCATTGGGTTATAATTTTCATCCGCATCACAAGCATCAAATTCCCTATCCGCAATTCTGCTCTCTCGAATAAAATTATGAAGAGCCATACAAGCAACAATAATTCTAGTTTGCTTCTCCTCTGGAAATCTTGGCATGTTCAACAAAATCCTAAATTTCATCTTCAACACTCCAAAAGTTCGCTCTATGACATTCCTAACTTTGGCATGTGCATGGTTGAAGATTTCTTTCATACCTTGTGGCGGCGGGCCATTTTGCCATTGCTCCACATGGTACCTTGTACATCTGTATGGTGAAAGGTAGCCCGGCCTGTTTGGGTACCCCGCATCAACCACATAATACTTCCCTACATATTTTCAAAGGCACACAATGAGACTTAGATGAACAAGTGTAATTGGATAAAAATTGTTGCAAGACAGTTCAATTGGCAAACCTGGTGGTGGATGTGGAAATTTGTGATGATGAGTAGTTAAGGCATCTTTGAAAACTCTCATGTCATGTGCTGAACCAGGCCATCCCGATAACACAAAGGTAAATCTCATGTCGAAATCACAAACAGCAAGCACATTCTGACTGGTCTCATTGTGCCTGTTCAAGTATGGAATCCTCTTACTCTTATCCACCACAACCTTCACATGTGTTCCATCTATAGCTCCTATGCAATCGTTGAAGTGTGGCCAGAATGCTGGATTTTCTAAGTTTGGGTGCACCTCTGGAAATGTTGGGTCCTTGGGTTTTATGTTCTCATGTGCTAACTTAAGAAGGCATTTCAAAACTCTGTTAAATATCCTGCTTACTGTCTCCAGAGACCTCCTAAAACGGTTATCAGCCTGTCTAACTGACTGTGGTGAACCAACAATCCATAAAAACATAGCAAGAGCCTCTACAGATGTCAATTTTTTAGTGGACTTCAACCCATACCTCTGGACCAAAGTATTATGTAGCCTGTAAAATAAAGGTCTCTCAACCCTAAACATGTTGTAACATTGGGTATCTCGGGCTAGTGTCTCATGCACCCAATCTAAACCAGAATCTCCAGCTACCCTCCTAGGTAGTTTTAGGAAGTAGTTATCAGAGTACATACCCAAGATAGGAACCATCTGGACAATCAAATTTTGTTGCTGCGCCAAATTATTGCGGCACATGGATATAATTTCATCCTCACTTGAGCTACCTCCATCATCTTCTTCTTCCTCAATCATGGGGCCATGATCTTCTTCCTGCCAACACATGTAACAAACTATCAGCACACATGTAAGCATATTAATAATTCAACTTAATATTTCAACACTTGACGTCACAGCCCATAGATAAATTTAAATAGGTTGAACACATAGCATAAAAGTTCATTACATCACAGATAATACTTCTTAACCACACACACAGATGATAGGTTCAGCACACAGATAAAGGTTCAACATCTTAACACAAATATGGACCCAAAAGATCATATCCTAACTACTACAGATTGTTGTCCATGCACCATTTCTTGAAGTAACCCAACCTAAGTTTAGGAGTTAACTGGCCACAGAAGAACTCCCTTTGGTACTGTGTTGCGAACATCTTTGACATAGCATATACAGAGTCAACGGTTTTCTCAACGCCACACTCAAATGCAAGCTGCTGACACCTCTGGACAGAAAATGCAGCCTTTTCATCTGCCCGTTGCTGTATTTGCTTAGTGTTGGCTGCGACGGACTCTTTGAAGGTAGTGGCTATGTCCTTCACAATCCTCACCATAGGGCTCTTGCTCTTCTTCACTGGACTTGTCAAAGTGCTTGTAGTGCTGCTCAATGCCCTCTTGCCTTTCTGGCTCCTCTGGTTGCTTGTACTTGTAGGTGTCGCTTGAAACTCTTCATCTTCATCTTCTATCCCTGCATCTTGCCCCTCATTGTCACCATAATCATCTCCAGGCACAAAGGCTGTGGTTCCATCCACAGTGTAACCTCTGAACAGTTCATCAAGCAAGTCCTCGTTTCCTGGAGGACCCGACAACAGCCTCTTTAGGTATGGTTTTTTCTGTTAAGACATGAGAGTATAAAAGATGATCAGAAACTAGTTAAGATATGAGAGCACAATACACAATTTGCTAGGGAACAGTGTACCTCTGTGTGTGTTTGCCAGAAATCAGAATCTGCATCAATGGATCCATCTGGTCTCCTCCCCAACCCTGTGTGCATTTGCAAATAGCGCCAGAAAGAGTGGGTGGTTTTCAGTATGGTTAATTGGTTCTTCACCTGTCCACGGGTATACACCAACCTCCTTCTTGCAAGTAAGCCATCGACAACAGCCTGGTACCCTTCACCACTCATTTGTGCACCATTGTACCTCCCTGCTCTACGTTGCTCTATGCATAATTCTAATAAACAAGCATTATTTGCATCATTCCATTGGGCTCGACTAGCATGGCTCACCGGAGGACCGCCGGAGCTCGCTAACTCCTCCACATCGTCCTCCATTGCCGCATCGTCATTGTCGAACGGAGCGCCAGAGCCGGATGCTTGCCCACGGATGGCGCGGGTGCTCGGTGCCCTCGGCGCTCGGTAACGCGGTACACGATGGCCGCCGGTGCCACGGAGCTCCGTGCTGGTGCGCTGGGTACGCCGGCCGGGTGCTGCGGCGGCCGAGTTCGCGCGCTGCCGAACGGGGCCGCCTGCCCCCGACGACGATCCGCCGGGAAAGACAGCACCACTTCCTCCTCCGCGACCAGTTGCCGCCGAGGAGGAGCCACCAAAGTGCAGTTGCCGGGCATAGGGTGCCGCCGGAGTCGCCCTCGCGTCTCCTGCTCCGGCACGCGGTGGGCGATATGGAGGGTGCCCGGAGCCCCTGACGCGGGCAGGGAGGAGCTCGTTGTCGTCTCCCTGGAGGATGTCACCATAGAGCTGAAGCCTCGGGAACCCCTCCGCCGCCGACGCTTGCGAGTTGAGGTCGAAACCACCGCGACCAGCGGGAGCGTGCGCAGGGCCAGTCGCAGACGGCTGCGAGCCCCAAAAGTTGTTGTCGAAGTCATCTCCGTCCATGGCTGCAAAGCTCCCCTGCAATCGACGGAGGCGGAGCACCTGGAGCTGCAATCGATGGATTTGCGTGCCACGCACCTGGATCTGGAGCAGCGCGGTGCCAAGGGGCCCGGCGCCTTGACGACCCGAGCTACGCTACGACGCCGGGCGGGACTTCGAAGGCACCACCATCATCTGGATCGGAGGGCGGGGGTGGCGGCCGAGGCCGGGGAGGCGCCCGGGCGCAAAGGCGGCGACCGAGGCCGAGGCAGCAGCCGGGAGGAGGCAGTGGGAGGACGCGGGCGCGGGAAGAGGCGGCGAGAGGAGGCGGGCGCGGGAGGAGGTGGGCATTGGCCGGGAGGAGGCGGCGGGAGGAGGCGAGCGTCGGGGAGGAGGTGGCGGGAGGAGGCGTCGGGGAGGAGGCGGCGAAGCCGAGGAGGCCGGGAGGAGGCCGAGGCGGCGGGAGGAGGCGGGCGTCGGGGAGGAGCCAGGCCGGGAGGAGGCGACGGGAGGAGGCGGAGAGGCGGAGGAGCCGAGGAGGCCGAGGCAGCGGGAGGAGACAGGCGTCGGGGAGGAGGCAGGCCGGGAGGAGGCGGCAGGAGGCCGAGGTGGCGGGAGAAGGCAGAGGAGCCGAGGAAGGATGGGGAGTGGGGAGGGAGGCGGCGGCGTGGTGGAACACGGGAGGGAGGGGATCCGGTGTGGGTGGATGAGGGAATAACAATTAATTTTCAGTGGGCCCTATCTCAAATAGCCCAAATAATCACTCCTTGGAGAGGATAGTTTTTTTGATGGGCTAGATGCAACTAGCCCCAATCTAACCTTCCTGTTTGGATACTTTAGAGCTAGTTGAGCCCCAAATAGCTTAAACTAGCTCTAGCCCTTGGATCCAAACAGGGCCATTGTCTCATGCCCCATGCCCACCCGTCATCATTGTCACTGCCTGCCGCCCTTGACCGCCATCCCTAGCCAGTCACGCGCCAGCATGGCACACAGCCTCCGTCCCTCTCTACCCCGAGTGCAACAGCGATGACGGGACACCCTCTCTCCCCCCAGCGCAACAGGCGATGACAGCATTGTTGTCCGTGCCACCCGCCTTCGTTCGCTTGACGCCGCTGTCCACAAATCGACCGCCAGGGCCTCAGCCATGACTTCATCGGCATCCCCTTCTGGCTCACGTGCTAAATGAGAAAGCTCTAGCTAGCTAACGAGCCAAGCCGAGCTGAACTTCTACATCGGTAGGATAGCAAGCCAAGTTGAGCCAACACATTATGCTAACGAGCCAGACCGAGCTGAGCAAACCTAGCTCGATATTCACACCTACTGCCTAGTCCCACACCTCCTTCCAGAGCCAACAGCGACAACATTTATGTCGTTGTCTCCGACGAGAAGCATTCTATCCTGTTGGCCCCGATTAATTACCATCGCCTGTTCATATGAGAAAGAGAGGAGGAAGAACAAGAGAATAGGCTGAAAGGTGGGCCCCACTGACACGTGTGCGCAATATAGGATAAAACCACTTTGGATTGGGTATAGGTGGTAACTCATCCGCTCCTTAAAAATTCAATGGTGTTGAACATCTTGTTAGGGGTAATCCGAACTGACGTAGTAGTTCAGGGAATACATCAGACTTTTTGCAGTAACTAGTTGGGTGTCCGACGGGGAAAAAGGTATGCATTAATTTTAAATAATACCGGGTGAAATATAATTTTAAATAATTATTGAGTGCAAGTTTGTTGTAACAAAATCCTTAACCTAGCACGAACAATGATGATGTCACATTTTTATAGTTTTCAAATGTTAGTTTCATGAACAGAGAAAATTGATAAATAGAATGGCACACTAAGTAAGCACATGTATATATCTAAATATTTCCCATGCATAATATACTAATATACTACAAACTGAAAATTGACTTACTCTAAATATTCTTAATTCCGGATGATAGCTTCGGCAAATGTACAAGGCAAATACAGTAGAGCATGCGTGCGTGCGTCTGGTGAGGTATATATATAAGCTGGCTCCTCCACAACAACTGGCTATACCCCTGCTAATACAACAATCTGCACATTTTCAGCTAGGGCGTGGATCTCTGTTTTTTTTTTGTTTCATTGCTCAATTTTGCTAAGAGGAGCAAAACACGCGCAAAGCCAAAACCCTAATAATGTCTTCTGGTCAGTGATAATAAGAAAATGTCACTCTCAACAAATGTGATCAAACAATTGTTAAGAATTGATTCCCCATATTATTTCTCAACTTGGTTTAACAAGATTAATGGTAGAAACATATCTTATTCTTTATATTTGACGGAAAGGAGATTGTTGACAGAATGCAAGTTATATGTTTTACCCTACAACAGTAAAACAAAAACATCAACTGCAGGGTATTCCATCTATCAATCAAGTACATAACTATCTCTCTACAAGGAGCAAATCACTGCTCTAAACAAACCAGGAAACAAAGTAGAAACTTTCTATCACCTTCCAGCAACCATAACAAAAACACTGATATTCACCCGTTGGTGACCGCTGAAACTTTTCAGTGCACATGCACTGCAGTCTGTAAAGACTAAAGAGAGATATGACCTAATTCATAAAGGAGTGGGGATATGGAATAATTCATTTCAACGCTGTCCAAGACAGTCAATGTACCATCACTGTACATGCTTAGTTGTAAGGAAGTGCCAAATATAATTAATGTGTCTGGCATATTAGCTACCACTACAACTGATATTATCTTCAGTCCAAAAAGGAAAAAAAAATGTCTTGCATGATGCACCATTGATCGAAATATTGTTTAGGTGCCAACTCAATAGTCTCATTATGTAGCAGAACTAAAAATAATGGAATATTTTACTTTCTCTTCCATAATCAAAACAGATCAGACCAATATTCAGGCAGAGCGCTTAGCTTGCTTGACATACATAGCCCTTATGTAACAAGAGTTAAACAAAAGTAGGATATAACACTTGAAAGCATAAGGTTGCACAATAAAAGAAAGAAACCCATGGCACAGGATAAAGAGGTTTGAAAAGCAAAAAAAAAAACAATGAACCATAGATATTTCGAATTGCATAGTTATGTAGACTTAAAATGTTGCCTCTAATAGCTAATACTTAACTGGTGGTGTACTATAAATGTATTTTCAGTATGCATGAGCTAGGTAGATTCCTGAATAAATGTTGGCTCTAATAGCTAATATTTTTACTGAACATAACTAATCACTTGCAAAAATTACAGAGTGCTCTAATAGCTAAAATTGATTTAGAGCACCATTTAGCTAAAATTGCAGAAGGTTTTTTTTTACTAACCATTACTGGTTCAATCATTAACACGAAATGAATACTGACACTATTAAAACGAAAATCAGATATGTTAATCAGCTAACCTAGTTACCCCAAGATATGGTAAAATACATAGGACCTCCTATGTCTGATCCAGTAATTGTCACGCAGCTTGAAACCAATATGTCTAACAAATCTCAAATTATGTTGATTTCATCTGCTACTGCTAGAATTAATCTCATGTAATAATAAACAGGAGAAATTATGTTGGGAAGGGAATCAGTAAATGACCTTAGCCAACAAGCACAAAAGCAGCAGCCATGCAGTAGTCTTCGGTGTTAACGCTTGTCAGTAATCCAGCATCACAACAATTAGCAACTATCCATGTAAATAAGAGTATGAGCAAACCTCGGACAATTTAATTTGCTGGCAAACACAAAACAAGCAAATGATATTCCATTACAAAGCAAAGCGAAGTGATCTTATATTCAATTGGCTCCAATACGAAACTGACACAAAATCAGCTACTTATTAAGTGCTCTTCAAATTAATATGCACATTAGCTCATTAACGGCAAAGAAATTACGAAGCCTATATAGCTTTGCTTTGGAGAAAAGGTTAAAAAACGTCCCTCCTATCATAAAGAGAGAATTTGTCTATCTAGTTGTCGATCCATCACACCTTAAATTTCAGATCTCAAATAATCTAAGTCATCATCCCTATTCGCAAGGTGGCCATCTCAAATAATCTAAGTCATCATCCCTATTCGCATGGTGGCCAATAGTGGTATCTTTCATCAGCTGTCCTCAACCCGTTCCATAGAGCAAGGATGCAAATTACTGTGCTACTATACTATTCCAAATAGTATCACTAATCACTGGAAGCTCAGAAACTTACTTCTACAGAAATACAGAAGCCAAAAGTTATCTCAAACTATCATATAAACAAGCTAAAGGCTTGGCAGTAATCCAAATTGCAATAGATCAATGTGTGTATCTATTTATTTCTTGTTGAAGGATTCAAGCATGTGCAGGTAATTCAAAAGGCCATAACACACTACCAGAAAATTAAATTTTTGTGAGGGTTAAAATACCCTCATGAAAATAGGAATACCGTCACGAAAACATTTTCGTGACGGTTCACCCTCACGAAAAACCCCTCACGAATCAGAAGCCAGGAAAATATCGTTTTCGTGAGGGTTAACCGTCACGAATTATTTTCGTGACGGTGCTCACCGTCACAAAAATTACGAGGCCACCGGGTCTACACACGTTATTTCGTGACGGTTTCTCACCGTCACGAAATTATTTCGTGACGGTGAGAAACTCACAGGAAAATAAATTTGCATGAGAGTAATTAAGGCACCGTCATGAATACTTTTGTTTTCGCGAGAGTGTAAACCGACATGAAATAAATTTGCACCGTCATGAAATCTGTTTTCATGAGAGTATAGGATCGCCATGAAAATTAATCTGCATAGCCACAAACTCTGTTTTTGTGAGTGTATGAACCGTCACGAAAAAATATGTAACCATCAGTAACCCCTCAATATCCCTCAATTTACAGATTCCAAATGTGCAACAAATATTGTGAATAAAATTCCAGCACAAAGCATGCAACCCAAATCTGATTCCAACATACATACATATATATATGAACTGAGTCCAGCCATTACATTACCTAAAGCCAAAGGCAATAATGTCATAGAGATATATATGCATACATTATATATATGGCTAGGTTTGGTTTCACAACCTTGGTCACTAGTTACCAAAAGTAGCATTGCATCCGTTCATTTTGAATGAAAACAACCCAAAAGTATGAGGGGGAATCATATACTACTTCACAGCCCTCCATTGCATCAACTGACATTGATATTACTTCCATTCATGCCAACCTATTCGCTGCCACTAGCATGCATGTCAACCTCTTCGCTGCCAACATTGTCACCAGAGCCATCACAGCTATTATCATCTTCATCTAAATCATCATAGATATCATCATCTTCATCTAAACCATCATAGCTATCGTCATCTTCATTCATCACATAGTCATCATCATCGTTGTCAGTGTTGATGTCGTTGGCACTAAGCATATCAATTGGGTTAGTGGCAGCAGCATGTGCTGAAGCAGTAACCTGGAGAAGATCAAACATGTTGGAAAAGATGTCTTCAAATAAAAAAAAAGTTGTACAATAGAAAGTGCTGGTGCCTTTTGCTAACAATGCACAGACAAGATGTCATTGATTTCAGAGGAAAATGTTAATAAGGAAATGTACTAAGCTGAGCCAAACAAGATGTTAACCTGTTGGCGACGAGCATCAATATTTGCTAGACGACTTAGCAGTTCAAGAGGTGGTTGCCTCTCAAGATTTGCATAAAGACTCTGCAATTGAAAATGTAGGCAGAACAGATACATGCAGATGATTAATATATTGCTACAAGGAATGGAAGATGTATTACCATGATCATTTGACGGCTAACACTATTTTCCTCAATAAGAAGCTCATTTGTTTGATTCAATTTCTTGTTTGTTTGATTCAATTCCTGATTTGTCTTCCTCAACTGCTCATTTTCTTCTACCACAGTTCGATAGGCAGCAGTGTTGGTTGAACGAATATTCCTTGATTTCGCAGTTGCTATCAGTGTTTCCTTATCCACAACACCATCAGCTATTGGCACACGGCCATGGACCAAGCCACCTTCCATGAAATACAGCGCTTGTGCATCCAATTCCTTTGAATTCTCAGCAAGCTATGTTCTTGCATTGTAATTATCCTTGAACAAAATAGTAGAGTCATGACCATATAAAATAGAATAAGTTATGACTAAAAGGATCTAGATCTTGCAAAGTGGCTTCCAGAAAAGAAGAGGTACATGTCATATTAGTTAGGTACCAATACTAATTTGAAGGATGTTTAGCACACAATGAATTCTTGCATGTTTATATATTTTAGCTTGCCATGCTGCCATTGCACAGTCATATGTATATATGCATTTCTCAAGTGTTTTTTTGGAGAACACGTACAACAGAACTAAAACATGTATACACTTTAGAGCTGCAATAAAAGAAGAGAGAAAGCACCTTTTCTAGTGGGGAGGGAATACATGGATTACATACCAAATGGTTTTGTGCTCTCCGGCTAGGGATGGGAGCACTTCTTCCAGTGTTGTCCACTTTTTTAAATCCACTCTTCATAACAGCATATGTGTTTAAAGTTCTAGCCTTGTCAGGGCCAAATTTATATTCCTACAAGGCCACCCAATTGAAGTTACATAATTTTGGAAAATTGGGCTAGATAATCTGTGTGCAAGCATGAGTGCATGAGATTACAATTTACATATAAGCAGTCTTCAATAGTAGAAGCAAAAGTTCAAAGCAAAAGGATTTCATACCAGCAATTGTTGTGTCTCCCCCCATGGCCTAGATCCTCCTCTATTCTGAGCAACATGTTTAGATTTTACGCGTGATGCTTGGGCTGCCCTCCTCTTGTCCTTGTACTCATTAGAGGTCCAATACTTGCACAAGAAAGCCCAAGCATCTTTACTGCACCAACTTGGTACGCAAGTTAAATATTGTTCTTCTGTAAGTTCTACGATGCGTGCTTGATTGTCATTGCAATCCTCATGCTTTTTTATAGCATCTAAACGAGCTTGATACATCAAATCAGAAACTCTTTTCACTAGATAACTCTCCAAATTACGCTCGGCCTTTCTAATATCAGCTCGAGTTACCTTGAATAGAGTCTACATATGTAACAAAAGCAAAGTCAAGTATTTTCAATAAAATGCAAGAAGCAAAAAAATAGATGCTAGTTAGATTAACTACCCAAAACTCCACCTTTACTCGTCTAGCATATGTTATCCCAGTTTCATCCTTTCTGCTGTAGTAATCATGCCATGACAATGCTGCCCGTTTGTCAACAATCCTACTTTCCTCATCACGAATATCAACCATACCAGGATATAGCCGTTTGAGAATAACTCCAACTTGTGAGCCATACTTATAATCTTTAGGGTTATAGTTGACATATGTGAATTGACTAACAAAAAAAAAATGACATGTCAGTTTGCAAAAATAGAAGAAAAATTATATGCAAGTAGATGAGCAGCTTGGCAAGGAGTTGACATGCAAGTAGGCAACTAGCTGATACTAGAAACCAGATCTGTTTAGTGAACCACATATAACAGTTTAAACATCCTACTTGCTGGTGTCCTTACTTGAACAAACATACTCAAGTGCAGAACTACATTAATCTTGGTTTGAACAGTCCAAACTCTACATTATGTTCAAGACTAGGTTCATATGATAGCACCAGATTTTTTAGGCTCTAGCTCCATGAAGAAAATCATAATATACTAACTGAACACCTATAGGCTTCAGCTGAACCCTCCCTCCAGGTGTAGGTACTCTCAATTGTGTCCTATTCCTCTTTCCTCTCCCTCTTGCTTTTGCTGGAGGTTCCTGCTCAGCCTGTGCATCGCCAAGAGCACCATCGTTGGAGTAATTACCACAACCACTGCTCATTTGGGCATTAACACAGTCATCAACAACTCTTTGGGAGTTGGCACCATCAATACTAGTCCCTTGGGAGCTCCCACCACTGGCTGCACATGACCTTCCTATCAGTCCTTTGTGGCGTAGGTTGTACATATCCTGCAGTATCAGAAAATGTTAAGTCCATAGTACAGTCCATATAAAAAGGCATATATTTCAGAGAAGACAGAATAATACAATAAATGAAACTTGAATGTTAGATGAAAGGACATGTAACAATAGTTTTTTGGTTACAGGGAAATGACAAGCAAGCATTCAAAAGTACATTCAACTTATAGCTACAATAGTTCCAGAAATCCCATGCATACAACATAATTTATTTCTAGAAAACAGGAATCTAAAAATCATCGGGGTCATTAGGTGCATATTCATCAGGCAGATCATCTTGGTCCTCATCATCATCCTCATCCATCTCTAGCTCATTAATGTCTTCTTCAGCTTGAGAATTCAGTCTGGACAGAAATTGCAAGTCTTGTGTATTTGTTATCTCATCTGAGATAACTGGAGTTGTGTTGTCTAGTTCAACCCCCAAGTCAATAACAAATGTGCCTGCCAGCCCATCCTCTTGATAGAATGACACTTCTGTAGGCCCATTAGGCATATCTAAATCTTCATTGACGTCATTTGAAGGAACATAATTCCATGGCGAAACATGAAATACAACCCACCAATCCACTAGATCTGATTTGTCCTTGCATGCATATGGCAAATAGTAAACTTGTTTAACTTGACTTGCCATGACAAATGGTTCAAACACCGAAAGCCTAGAAGAATGCTTAATCTCCACCAGCCCTAAATGTTCAGTGCGCCTAGTTCCATTTGGTGTTGGATCAAACCAGTAACAATCAAACAAAACCATCTCTAGTTTCAGGCTCCCTTCCCATTTTACTTTTATAATGTCCTTAATAACACCATAATACTCCAGCTCACTGTTGTCTTCATCAATGCAAGATACACAGACACCACTATTAGTTGTGGTAAGTCTAGATTTATTTCTCTCATAGTCATCCGAGCGAAATCTATACCCATTGACATCATATCCCCCATAGCTGGTTACCATTTTGCGAAAACCAAAAGATATTTGGTGTATGGCATTATCAATGGTAGAAACCTTCAAACACTGCATGAGCATAGCAGCATGGTATGTCAGTTTTAGAAATATTTGGACTACTATATTAATCTATTGTTATATTAGGAGCATTCAGTAAAATTACTTCTTCTTTCAACCAATCAAAGAAGTTAGGTCCATGCTGTCCACGGCTATTCTTCCACCCATTCAACCTCAAATCACAGAGCTGGTCAGGTTTTGCTATAGATCGGCTCATCCATTGTTCCTTGTCAAATTTTCTAAGGTGACAAAATAGGTTATCATATATAGTGTCAACAAACTAGATGGAAAATAAATGAGGATTTATATATTGATCATGTGCATACTTGAATAATTCGTCCATCTCTAGCATGTTTGTCAAGATGTATAAGAAAGCAGCCTCGCACTCCTCCGTTGAGAGCTCATGAACACCCCTAGGGCTCATGCAACGGCCAGGATATTTAAAGATTTCAAGGTTGCATGAACTTGTGAAGGTAGAGGCACCATCATTGTACCGAGGAATCTTGTTTCTAACTGACCGAGCTTCTGGCCTAAAGAAGAGAGAGAGGTGATTTGTTGCCTCCTCAACTAACTCTGCCTCAACAATACAGCCTTCAACACGAGCCCTGTTTTTTACCTTCCTTCTTAGCTTTTGGATTCTCCTACATTAACCCAACAGAGATGAGAGAAGATTACTTTCGCAAAAACATTCTATATTGTTTATGTTTTTACCTCTCATATGGATAGCTCCAACGGGATTGGACAGGGCCTCCTAGTCTAGCTTCGCGAGGAAGATGAATAATTAGGTGTTGCATAGGATTGAAGAAACCAGGAGGGAATATCTTCTCCAATTTACAAACAAGAACAACAACTTGCTGCTCTAGTGAATATATGGTTTCCTTGCTCAACTCCTTGGCACACAACTGCCAATAGAAAGAGCTAAGTTAGCCAAACATAGCCATATATTTTCCGGAAGGAAGCCATGGAATGCAGCAGGGAGTAAGCGTTCCATGAATATGTGGTAATCATGGCTCTTTAGGCCAAAGATCTTCCTTTGTAACAAGTTAACCCCTCTCCTAATGTTGGCTGCATAGCCATCGGGAAACTTAAGCTCTTGAAACCATTTAAGAATTTTTGGCTTGTCATCCTTACTAATGCAAAATGGAGCCCGTGGCTTCTCCCACTTGCCATTTGCCTTCAACTTTAAATGTTGCGATGAACGATTGCATATCTTCTCTAGATCTTGCCTTGCCTTAACATTGTCCTTAGTCTTGTCAGGCATGTCAAAGCATGTGAACCATATTGCTTCAGCTACATTTTTCTCATTGTGCATCATATCAATGTTGTGTGGCAGCAACAATTTAGGAAAGTATGGAAGTTGCCAAAGGCCAGAATCATGGGTCCAATTGTGCAAAATACCGTAGTTTTTTGTATCACCTACAAATTTGCTCATTTGGGCAAATATTTCCTCCCCCTTTAAATGCCTTGGAGCCTCATCAAGCACCACCTTACCCTTACGAAATGCATTAGCTTGAGATCTGAACTCATGATCTCTAGGTAAGAAGCGCCTATGGCAATCAAACCAGCTAGCTTTACGACCATAATGAAGTGTAAATGCCTTACTATCACACAAGCACACAGGACATGCAAACCTACCATGGGTGCTCCATCCAACAAAGTTACCATAAGCAGGAAATCATGGACTGACCATAGATAGGCTGCTCGCATTGTAAAGTTCTTCTTGAGTGAAGCATCCCAAGTTTCTACCCCCCTCCCACAACCTCAGTAATTCATCAAACTAAAGGCTGCATTAGAATACTCAGTTTCTTTCCAGGATGTTCAGGACCCAGGACCACAAGGGCAAGGAATATGTACTCAGATTTCATGATTGTGCATGGAGGAAAGTTCAATGGAGTAACAAACACTGGCCAACAGGAGTAGGGAGCTGCATTCACACTAAAGGGTGTAAAACCATCTGTTGCAAACGCAAGCCGCACATTTCTAGGTTCACAAGCGAAATCTGGAAAGTCTTTGTCAAATTGTTGCCATGCTTCCCCATCACAAGGATGAACCATCTTATCAAACGTGCAAGGCTTATGAGAATGCATTAGCTTTGCTGTGTTCTTATGCAAGTATAACCTTTGTAGTCTATCAGTGATGGGAAGGTAACGCAACACTTTACGTGGCACTCGGTTATTACCATCATCATAGCGAGATGAACCACAAACATCACACTTGTCTTTACTTTCATTTGTTCCGTAGTAAAGCATGCAGTTGTTATAACAAACATCTATTTTAACATATGGCATACCAAGACCCTCAAAAAGTTTCTTTGACTGGTAAAAATCATTGGGCAACTTTGACTCAGGAGGCAAAAGTTCATGGATCATTTGCAAGTTTGCTTCAAAGTGTTGAATTGACATGTTGTACTGTGATTTCAAAGCTATCAGGCGTGCTATAGCAGAAAGAGATGAGTGTGTTGTGTTTTCATGGACTAATTGATCAGCACTTTCAACCATCCTATAAAAAGCTTTAGCATACATAGCTGGCTCCTCATCATTTAGCAGTGGAGGCACAGCAACTAGGCCAGCCAACATTTCATCCATCCGATCAGTTTCACCAATTCCCTCATCATATCCATCTTCATCATGGCTATTCACAACTCCCTCACCACGTGCAGTCCATGTTTGGTAGTTGTCCTTAAATCCAAATCTACACAAGTGCATCTCTATT
The DNA here is from genome assembly GCA_003991445.1 of Oryza meyeriana var. granulata. Taxonomy (NCBI): domain Eukaryota; kingdom Viridiplantae; phylum Streptophyta; class Magnoliopsida; order Poales; family Poaceae; genus Oryza; species Oryza meyeriana. Next base: position 212,578 of record RYFJ01002251.1, read on the forward strand.
GTGAACTTATTTTGCCTAACACAATTCTGACACCTAGCACATGGACACTTAATGGTGCCATCTTCAACTAGATTAGGCATAGAGAAGGCACGATCCAAAAATTTGGTGGTGTTTTCAATCCAATCACTAGAGGGAGCATGTGTACGTGACCAACCAGTGTACATCCACTCGCGTTCTGCCATTGTTTGGTTCTGTTTTAAAAAGATGTCTGAATTTAGATAAAAAAACAATTTAGCACAGCTATCAACCATATATCACCACTATTTTATACATATTTACCAAACAATCAAACATCAGACATGATATTGTGATATATGCAAAAGCAAAATAGACAGCAATCAACTATCCACCAGATCAACATCAACACATACATGGTAACTCTACTAATTTGCAAAGATGATTCTCTGTATGCATGGGTCGATGCAAAATTGATACTATTAGCCAGCTTCCTGAAGTGAATCCACTGAACTCAATTCATCTTCTATATGCAAAATTCCATGGATAAAATTCAATGCATGTCCTGCACTTCATTTCAGTTAAGTTATGGTTCAATTAAGTTCAGTATACAAAATCTTGATTCAGTTTAGTGCATCAAAATACAGAACACAGCAACATGCAGCAAGCATTCTCACACATGCATAGCCAGAGCACAGCACAACAATTTTTTAGGGGGGGGAGGGGGGGACAAGGGGCTTTACCTCACTTGGATTGGACACAATAAGCTCACATCGGTGGAGACTGCTCCCCCAAGATCGGCTCTGCGTCGACGGACAGCCGCGCCGCCCTCCTCCAAGCTCGCTCGGCGTCGGTGTTGCACGGCCCCCTCCTCCCCCAAGCTCGGCTGGCTCAGCGTCCTTGCTGAGCCCTCCTCCAACCTCAGCGTCGGTGCTCCTCCAAAGATGAAGCAGGGAGGCAAAGGTTGGGGTTGCGCAGCAGGGATCCAGACGACGGGGCTCTGCTGACCCGGCTCAAGAGGCGACACTCAGGCAGGCCGGCTGCAGCCAATCTTGGGAGGGAGTGGCCAGCAGGCAGCAGCCATTCTGTGGGGGTGGCGGTTGGCGGCCGGCTGCTGTTCTTGGGGAAGGAGTGCAGACGGGATGGGATGGAGTCAGGGCCTCGAGGCCGACTCGCCGCTCGCAGTCGCGGTCGCGGGGGAGGAGGGCGAGCGGGGTGGGATGGGGGCGACGGCAGCTGTTGGGGTTGGGGATTGGGCAGTATACTGGCTGGTGCCTGTTAGAGTTGAGGGGGAAATTTGGTGGGTGTGGTTCTTTAGAGGCGTGAGCGTTTGGCGCCAAACGAAATCAGATTCGGCGCAAGGTGAAATCAGCCCGCGAAAAAAAATAAGATGGTACTGTGCATTATTTCGTGAGGGGGCCATTATTTTCGTGATGGTCTAAAAAATACCCTCACGAAAACACCTATTTTTCGTGGCAGTATGTCAATCACCGTCACGGAAATATATTTTCGTGGCGGCTTTTGCTTCACCCTCACTATATCTAATACTCTCACGAAAGTGTAATACCGTCACGAAATCTCAGTTTTGTGGTAGTGACACTTCACAATTTGGTTGTCCCTGCAGTATTCATGCTTGGGGAAAGGAATTGGGGAGGAGAGTCGCAAATGAATGAATGAATGGTGAGTGTACCTGCTTGGTGAGTGTTCCTTTTCTTATCCTGGAAGTCTGTAACTCTGTTGCATTTCCCTAATGGAAACGGGAGAGGTAATCTCTCTTGCTGAAAAAAAGCAGTTTGCAGCATTCAACAGAATATTGCAATGGAATTAGGCATTTTTTTTAGAGCAAACAGAATACCTGCTTGCAGAAGGGACCTGGGGAGGTGAGGGCATCATGGATGTGGTCACCAGTGGGTTCCATCGCCACCGCCTCATCCAGTAGATATCTAGATAATGTGTGGGTCTGCAGTGTGGGTCAACCATTGAGAGTACATTTTTGTTAAATAGGGCTGACGGCAGCCGGGATGCAGGGCTAGAGGGATGTAGGGCAGAGGGGGTTGTTTTTTTAAACTAACTGGATTGTTTCCAATGTTCAGGAGCATCAGGATCTTTTGGTAACGAACTTGCCAGCTACACTATCTTCACCAAAGGTACATTTTTCGACCTTGTAAGTACAAACTGTAAGTATTTTAAATAAAACTCACTTTATTCCATATATTTTTACTATATATGCAGAAATTTTTGGACACTAGAACAGTATGAGGTTATATATGCAATGTTTTACTGAGAAAGAGAGATCAGGTACTTTGCAAACATAGGACAATTCAATTGCAGGTGCAGAGTCATGCATGCAATTAGATAGCAAGGATGATGCCCTAAGCCTTATTTCAGCTGTGCTTGTATCAGAAGTACCTCTTACAGTTGTTCCTGAGCCAACAAGAGCACAATGCTCTGAGTTGGATAGGGAGGGTTCTCAGCTAATTATTGAAGGTTGCAAGCATATTGTACAGCTACTTAAATAGTATGCAATTTGTTAATGACACTAACTACAATTCTCCCATTTGCAAAGGATGATCTGAAAGGTGCCACTGGATCCAACTTAGTGAATGAAAAAATGATCAATTACTTTAAAACATCTGGTGTTCAATTTTTCAACCTGAGTTGATAACGAACTATGCCAACACTCAAAACATTTTGAATTTTAATAATCCCCATTTCATGCTGACAATGTACTTACTTTAAAACATCTGGTGTTTAGTTTTTTTATAGATAACGGCAGCCCTTATGTTAAGATTCACGCTAAGGAGACAAGAAAATAATGGGCACCAAACAGTTTCAAAGTTTCTTCAAATTTTGCTTCAGAATCTGAACAGCTAGATTCATTTTACTGATGGCTAAATGGTGATTCTTCATTGTTCCATTGATTTTCAGTTCCATGGACCATGAATAACGTCTGCTTTTTATTGTTTAGATATATAGAAATTTATGTATAAACCAAATTGCCGCCGAAGGCTTATCTACTACTACAAAGGTGCACTGCTGAAGGCCTATCTACTACTACAAAGGTGCACTATTAAAACTTGTTTCTGAATTAGGTCATCAATGTTTCATCAATTTTAGGTTCATTGTTTAATTTTTAGGACCATGAATGAGTTTCTCATGTTTTTTTCTAGGATCTATCTTTATATTGATGAAACAAAAGTGGCAGTAATTGATGAAGCAAACAAGATTACTCACAGGTCGATCCTTGACAACGCCGGCCCTTGTAGCGGTAGGGGAGGACAGCAAGGAGTCGTGGTTGAGGCACGACGTGACCGGACGGCGAGGGATCGATGGCGGCCGAACAGAGGGGCATCGGCATGGGACTTGTTGAGGCGCCTGAGCTCGGCGAGGACGCACTTGGAGGTGAAGAGGGCGGGGGCCTGGATGCGGAGAGGAGGGCCTGGAGGGCGCCATCGGCGGGGAGGAGGCGGTGGTGGACGGAGGTGCCGTCGACGAGCACCTTGTAGGGCTCGTGGAAGCCGAAGCAGGTGGCGTAGAACTTGACCACATTGCGGTGCTTGGACCGCCACCCTCATCCCCTCTCGTCTCCCTCACTCTCCCAACCTCCTCGCGGCAACGGCTGGATCTGGAGCTCGGCGCAATCCTCCGTCGGCCGCCCTTCGATCCTGTCCCCTACATAAGCACTGACAGCAAACCCATAGCCAGCGACGGCGGCTGCGCCTCGGACAAAGAGTACACCGGCGAGAGAAACAGTGAGTGCCCTCTAGCGGCGGAGGAGAGCGCCGGGGCCTTCGGGTGGTTGTGCTCTCCGGGTTCATGGCAGTGGTCGGCGCCGCTGTTCCGGTGGTGCTCGATGTGGCGGGAGGAGGTGAACATGCAGAAGGGGTGCCATCCGCTGTCGTGGAAGAAGCAGCAACCCGTCGTGGACCGCCACCGCTTCCTGCCTGGCCTCCCCCTCTTCCCGCTCTTCCTCGTGCTCATTGCCGACACTGGTGGCGACAGAGAAGACGGAGCTGAAGAAATTCATTGGCGCGTGTGAATCGAGGTTCGGATTTGGATCTGGGCTCTCGGGACTGGAGGCGGCGGCAGACTGAGGGGTACGGGGGCTGAGGACGGGTGCAAGGAGGCGGCGGCTGAGGGCGACGCGACGAGGGCGAGGTGGTGGCAGCGGCGGCGGGAGGAGATCGGGGGAGGAGGGTGGGAGATAGGGGTGTCAGGAAGAGGAGATCGGGAAGGAGGGGGATGCACGTGTGGGGTGGGGTGGTGGGGGCGAGATGTGGAATGGACCAGGAGGGGGGGCGCACGCCACATGGGGATGGGAGGATCCTGGATCAATCTGACCCGCTGAAATTGAAGCGAAGGAGCGTTAGAGAAATCTGAGCTCTCACCGCCACCATAAAAATCTTTTTAAATAAAATGAGTTAAAGTATGAAAGATCGGAATTTTTTTTATTTTTATATTTATTTAATAAAAAATTTACAAAACTACATTTTCATTTTAAAAATTTACAAAAATATACTTCCGCCGTCCTTTGGGAGGTCGATATGTCTGAAATCGCCCTCCTAGAGGGCAATATGATGACGTGGCTGACGGCCGTTGGCCGACGGCCCACGGCCATCAGCCATTTTGCAGGCGGCCCCCTCGGGCACACAAAAACCGCCCTCTGAGAGGGCGGCAAGGAGGCCGCCTGTAAAAATCTGGCCGGGAGGGCTGTTTTTGTGTGCCCGGAGGGGCGCCTGCAAAATGGCCGACCCGGGCGGTTTTTAGCCCGGGCAGTATAAACCCCCTCCCAGACTCCAAAAATGTCATAAAATTCACTGAAATTATAGAAAAAAAAAGAAGAGAGAGCTGAGAGCGAGCCTGAACGAAAGCAGCGAAGCACTGTCAGCTTGCTGATTTGTCTGCAGGTAAAATCTATTATCTCTTTGTAATTTCTATTTCTATGCATAAATTGATGTAGTATTATACTGGTTATGTATATAGTACTATATGAAAATAAATTGTTACTCGTAGATCTGTAGGTCTTTAGTTAATGTGTTAGATGATTTAATTTTTGTAGAGATGTGAGGAGAATATTGGTATCTAGTTTAACTGTATTTTTTCATCAACAGAAATGTCAAATAAGGTGATATTTCAGTTATTTCACGGGCAAGTGAATGTTAGATATGGTCCAGAAGGGGTAGATCTGTCGGATTTTAGTTCAACGGCTAAGGGGATTGATAGACTAGCTGAGAGAAGTTTTGGGTCAGTGTACAACTGGCTGATGCGAGGGTTTCGATTGAACCCCGAGCTCAGCATAATAACCTTGTATGTAGTAGTCAGTTGTGCAGCTGAAGGTTTTTTTTGGGAACTGATGCCAGTGGATTGTACTGCCACTTGGAGATGGTATGTGGAGAATGCATTCCAACATGGTTGGCCACTGGGCATACTTGTGTCGATATATGAGAAAGAAAACACTGCTGGTGCAATGCCCGTGCAAGATGATGAGGGTCCAAGTACGGCGGGAGGTAATAGCGAAACAATGGAAGAAAATGAAAAAGGGAATGAAGGAGGGAATGAAGAAGATAGACAGCCAACAGGTGTGGCAGATGAGGGAGAACAAATCAACAGAATCGTCGAAGAAATGGTTAGGGAAGATTCTGAAAACGAGCAAGCAGAGCATGATGATTTGTCTGATGAGGACACCATGATGCCTGCAGAATGGAGCAACCAGGACTTCTCTAGGCTTTCTATCTCTAAGGGACATCATGTGTTATGGGAGTACAAGGAAAATGAGGTCATCCAAGGAGCTAAGTATGCATATGTAGAGGATTTAAAGGAGGCAGTAAAACAATGGGCCGTGTCACTTCAAAGGGAGTTCTCAGTCGTGAAGTCAAGCAAATCGGTCTATGAAGTAAAGTGCATGAAGGATGGGTGTCCATGGCGGGTGCACGCATTCAAGAGTAAATGGAAAGATTATTGGCAAGTTTCAATCGTGACTGAGCATTCATGTTATTTACCCGGTGTTGAAAAATATCACAGAAATATGACATCTGCATTTGTTGCGACAGAGATGTACTCCCATATTATTAACAATATAGGGTACGAACCAAGGTCAATTGTTAGACATATTGAAGAGAAATTTAAATACACAATTAGCTATGCTAAGGCTTGGAGGGCAAAACAGAAGGTTGTAGAGATGAGATTTGGCACATTTAAAGCATCCTATGATAATTTGACTTGTCTGTTAGGCTGTATTCTTCAGAGGAATCCGGAGACGTGCTACGACCTAAAAGCCTTTCCATCAATTCACCATGGTAATAAAAGTGTGTTGCAACGAGTATTCTTTGCATTAGGTGCTTGCATTCAGGCATTTGTCCATTGTCGTCCCATCCACTGCATCGATGGGACATTTCTGACCGGAAAATACAGAGGACAGATCTTAACAGCAATTGGAGTTGGTGGAAACAACCAAGTTCTACCAGTTGCTTTTGCTTTTGTTGAGAGTGAGAACACTGATAGCTGGTATTGGTTTCTAGAAAGGGTTAAATCTGCAGTTGTACGGATGAGACCAGACGTATGCCTTATACATGACCGTCACGTCGGCTTACTGCGTGCAATTGAGGAATTAAGATATGGATGTGTTGAGAAGGGATACCCACCAAAGTGATCTGATGTCCAAAGCAGATGGTGTATGCGTCATATGGGTGCTAATTTCTATAGACAATTTAAGAATAAGCACCTTATGGATCTTTTTAAGAGGCTTTGCGCCCAGAATCAAGAGAAGAAATTCAATGAGCTTTGGAGGAGGTTGGATGAGCTGACCTCTAAACAAACAGATGAGCAGTCCAGGAGGGCTACCATTGGAGGGGATGAGGCTCCACAAGCTCTTGAACCTCTATCAACTGACGGACCTCATATGAGAAGAAGGTCTGCATCCTCAGTTAGAAAATTTTCAGATTGGATTGAGAATGAGCTAAAGGAGAAATGGGCATTGTTGTATGACAAGGATGGTTCTCGGTTTGGCATAATGAACACAAATTTGGCAGAGGTTTATAACTGGGTGATGCGTGGTGTTCGAGGGCTCTCACTTGTTGGCATAGTTGAATTTATCTTGCATAGCACATGCAAGTACTTTAGAGATCGGTTCAGAGCAGCTAGGCCCTCAATGACGGACAATAATCTTTTCTTTGGCACACTACTGACGAAGTATCTGCAAGATAAAAGTAAAAAGGCCCGAAGACATCGTGTTCTACCTCAAGGCACACAAGAACACAGATTTGAAATATTGTGTGTCGACAAGGGCATGAGCGGAATCTTCCGTAAAAGAGTTGTGCAGGAGTGTGTGCTGAAGGAAGACGGGACCTGCAAGTGCTCGTGCCGAAAATCTACTCTGCTCCACAAGCCATGCTCTCACGTTATTGCCGCGAGCGGTGAGTGCGGGATAGAAGCACGCTATTTTGTCTCACCTTATTTCAGGAAAGAAGCAATCTATAATACCTGGAGCGGAGAGATATACGGTTTCGGTATTGCGGGTACATTTACTATGGAGCATCCTCAAGCTATGTACATTCTTGATCCAACAAAATTGAGGGATAAAGCAGGTCGCCGCAAGACAAGACGCATCCGTAATGACATGGATGAGTCAGAAGCCAGTGGAAGGCATAAACGTTGTTCAAAGTGTGACCAAACAGGTCATACATATAAGAAATGTCCAAAGGATGCAACCGGTCCAAGTGCGGCGGAAGCTGGACCGTCGGGTTCAGTCGATGATGGCAGGCGTCCTACGGGTGAAGGCACAACTTCAAGACGACCCCGTCTTAGGCGTTCTCGAACAATTAGTGGTGCTACGGTGTAGCGTAAGTCTATACTAGTTCTTTGTTATAGAAGGATATGTACCGTACTGTTGTTTTTTATTATCATGTAACAATGCTATAAACTATAACAATAATTAACGCTAACTCTCTATTTGCATGCAGGTATGGCGTACGATACACCGAAGCTGTTGGACCGAGGTGTCGACCGGTCCCACCGGTCTTACCTGTCAGCCGTGGAGGGTGCCCACTTACCCACCTTCCGTCCACGGCCTTCACGTCACCTCCTGCGGATAGATCCTCGGTTCTGTGAGAGGTAAGAGCTGTACGAATATTCATTCACATCGTTTGTGTATATGTATGTTCCCCAATATTGATTACAGTGCTATATTCTGCAGGTTGTGTGAGGCTGGACTTCTTCCGCTGTGTAGGCTAGTCGAGCCCGCACCGGACGAGAGAGACCCCGCCAAGCTATGGGACGCTGATCGGTCACTTATGGCCGCACTGGTGGATCGCTGGAGACCGGAGACCCACACGTTCCACCTACCGTGCGGCGAGATGACTCCCACACTCCAGGACGTGTCGTACTTGCTGGGACTTCCCCTCGCAGGAGACGCAGTCGGCCCGATCGACGGGGAGCATGGTTGGTCGCAGGACATCACTGCTCGGTTTGCGCCCGTGCATCGTCGACCTGAACTTGGACACCCGAGTTCGCTACCGACTTACACCACGATCGGCCCCTCGCAAGCTTGGCTGTTACAGTTCACCGTAAGTCGCGGATTCCTTTCATTCACAATCATCTGATCTACAAAGCAACAGAGCTGCTGACTATAATCTTCCTTTACAGCCTGATAAGCTAGCCGATGACGCCGACGATTACTCGGTGCGGCGGAGCATGGAGGTGTACCTGTTGTGGCTGTTCGGGTGGGTGATGTTCACCAACACTCACGGGCACGTGGTGGACAAGGGACTGATCCACTACGCTCGTGCGATCGCCGACAGCGAGAACGGTCTCGTACCGCAGTGGAGTTGGGGATCTGCTGTGCTAGCGGCGACGTACCGTGCTCTTTGTGACGCATGCACAAAGACCGATCCAGGTGCGATTATCGCCGGTTGCCCTCTCCTTCTGCAGCTATGGGCGGCCGAGCGGTTCGCGATAGGCCGTCCTCTGATTCAGCACTCTGTCTACGAGGGCGGCCTTGGAGGATTGTACGGCCAGTGGCCCGAGGACCGTCCGACTATGGGGACCGTATGGTGTCGACGTGAGGTACAAAATATGAAATTCTATGTTTAGCAGTTATGCGCAAACACTGACGTTTAACCTTTTCCTATTTTGCAGCGTCGTTACGCCCACACGCAGGTTAGGAGGGCCCACCCCGAATTCGTTTTGGAGTTCGACCGCCTGCTGCCCACCGACGTCGTCTGGGAGCCGTATAGTCCGCAGGCCATCGCGGCCCGTGCACCGCTCGGACTCTCTACTCTTTGCACGCGCAACCAGGCGTACTGGATGACGATGGTGCCGTTGGTGTTCGACATCTTCGTCGAGCCCCACTCTCCGCAGCGCGTGCTGCGACAGTTCGGACTACGTCAGTACTCCCCTATGCCCGTGCAGATCGATGTGCCGCGCGATGTGCACCGGTTAGTACAACTGCGATCTTTGTTTACTACTATAACTATTTAATATAGTCTAATGCACTCTCTGTAAATAGATATAATCGTAGGTGTCGGAGGATGAAACCTCGACTGCGGGAAGTCAGGAGACCCCCCTTTGAGATTCGGCCAGGGGAGTAGTTCTCAGGTGACCGCGGCGTCAGACGGATCAGCGCTCGGGCAAGAACAGGGGGGCCCGAGCTGGAAGATACAGGGGTTCGGACCGTCCGATTCGAGAGCGGACCGTCCGAACCGTGACAATCGCGCGGGAGAGAGAGAGGCAGGAGGCGTTTAGACAGGTTCGGGCCGCTTGAAAGCGTAATACCCTACTCCTGTGTGTGTGTTGCTATGTGGGAAATGTGTATAGCTGTATTACAAGGTGTTCACCGGCCCCGGCCGCCCTACCGGACGCCGGACCCAAAGGAGACTCATACGAGCTGAGGTAGAAGACCAAGGCCTCGACTGGGAGGAGTCCTCCACCGAGAGAAGCTCTCGACCAAGAGAAGTGCTCGACCAGGAGGGGTTGATCAACTAAGGACAGCTCTAATGTGGACTCTGGCTTCAGCGGTTGCTAATGCTAAAGTTTTCCTCTCTTTTCTCCCCTGGTCGGCTTGGATCCTCCTTTTATCGTGCAAGGGGAGTCCACAGTGCCTCATGCCTAGGGAAAATTAGCTACAGCTTGTCTTGTTCCACGCATGCCGGCGGCCTACTGCGCTGCGCCGGAGAGATGTCCAGTCGCGGCCTGGCTCTGCTGCTGCGGTCGGGTCGGCAAGATGCCGGGCTGCTGTGGGTGGCTGGAGTGTGAAGGTGCTGTCGACTCGGCCGCCGAGGGTGGCTGGTCTAGTCGTTTTGCCACTCGGCTGCGGGCGGCTGGAGTACAGAGATGTGACAGAAGTTGTCTCCTGGAGATGCTGTCGGGAGACAAGCGGGAGGCACCCTGTCGCCTCACCATTTATGTGGGTAATTGGAGAGCTGGCGCAGAGCCTGCCGGGGACCGACATGTGGGCCCCGGGCAGGGAGTGAGGCGATGGCGCCCGGAGGCAAGGCACGGGCCCGAGGCCAATGACGCCCCAGGGCCGAAGCCGATGGAGACGGCGCCCCGGGGACGAGCCCGGGGCCGATGGTGATGACACCTCGGGGACGAGCCCGGGGCCGATGGAGAGATGAGCCCTCGGGGAACTGACGTGGCCGATGACCCACGCGTCCCCAGGGCATGTGGGACCCCCTGTCCCATTTCGCCGACAGTGGCCCCTGGCCCTGTTGCTCGGCCGGAACCGCTTCGAGCAGGAACGGGGCCACGTCCTTGAAAAAACGAGGGGACGCTGGGTCCGCCTGGTTCATCTTGAGCTGGTGGAGCTTGACGTCTTTGGTGCTTTAGATGGGATATACGCCCGGGACTCGGGCGTCGCCGTCGAGTTCTTCGTAGCAACCCTCTGGCCGGAGATCGCGGCAGTAGACAGGTGCGTCGTCCAATCGAAGGGCGCCATCGAGCCTGCCGCCGACGAGGACTCCCGCGCCTGGTCCGAGATGGAGGCGCGGGAGAAGGAAACACTCTCCCAAGAGGAAAGCGTCTGGGCCCAAGAGGCCGGGCTCGCGTCTCGGGGGTGTGAGTTCGCCGCGCGCGAGGAAGTCGCGGAGGTTCGCGAGGAGGCGCGGGAGGCCGTGGTCGAGTCCGCTGCCCCGGAGGCAGGGTTCCTCAACCGCGGCGAGCATCTTGTAGAGCTGATGCCTAACGAAGAGGTCGAGGAAGACGCCGGTTTCCTTCTGACGCCATCCGCGGCCGCCTTCGGGGCCCGGGGACCCTCCATGCCCCCGAGTGCTCCCCTTCTGACGTCGCCCAGGGTCCGGTCAGAAGTACACCGGTGACCGCGCCCCGTGCGATCCGGGTCTCGCTCGTGCTTGCGCTCCGGTTTGGCCTGTCTTGTACAAAGAGAGATATTTGCATATGTATATGGTCATGTTTATACTATTCGTACCTTGGTTTATTGTGTTGTTTGGAGGTCGCTTGAGCTCGGGGCCCCATGTCTGGGGACGCTGAGTACCGGGCGTCGTCCGACAGCGAGATCCAGCAGCTGCGAACAGCCGTCGCACCTAAAGCCCCTGTACGGGCCCTGGTGCAGCCGCCTGCCCGGGAGTTTGGTCCCCAGGGGCGGCGAACACGACGGTTGAACGCCCCGGGAGCTCAGCCCCCGAGGGCGCGAGCAGTCCGGACGCAACCCTTGCGGAGCGACGAAGTCCGTAGGTCCGGCTCCTTCCGTCTTCCGGGTCCGGGGGACCTCCGTGCCCTCGGGCGCCATTGGCCCAAGGAGCGTAGTGAGGCCGCGAGGACACTCTTGACTCGCCGGGAGCCCCTTGGGAACTGATCCTGCCCGGGCCTAGGGTCGCCAGGCAACGAAGCCCCCGGCGCCTCGGGGGCGGCCGGGGTGGAGCTGGCCAAGTCGGGCACCGCAACCCGCCCCGTGAACCTATGCTGACCAAACAGGGGAAGAATACAAGTTGAGCAATATGTAAGGTTGGATAACGTATCTGGATATTGCGAAGGGCGGCATGGCTTCGCGAGCACAATCCCGGGACCGGGAGTGTTGCTCGCCCCTGGGAGCGCCGAGCATCCGGCCGATCCGCCGTGATCCGCCATAGCTCCCAGGTCCCCGGGAGCTCGGTACCAAGGGGCTGCGGGCGACCGAGCGCAAGTCTCGCGGAAACGGCTAAATCCGTAGGCTTGACCCCTCCTGTCTTCCGGGTCCCGGGGGCCCTCCGCGCCCCCGGGAGCTATTGGCCCAGGGAGCGCCGTGAAGCCACGGGAACGGACTTGGCCGGAGACAGGGTGGCTAGGCAGCGGAGCACCCGGCGCCTCGGCAGTTGCCGGGGAGGAGCCAGCCAGGCCGGGCTCCTCGGGCCGCGTCGAGGTTCGGAAGGTCTGCCTAATCCTGCCGGGAATTGGTCTAATCTGTATACAACGAACTCCCGAAGGGGTCCTCGCGGTCGCGACCGTGTGGAGGGAGAGATTACGCATAAGCATTTTGCCCCCTACCTCCGGAAAGAACCGATCACCGAAGCTAGCCAGGCAGGACGTCGGAGCCGCAGGGACACGGGGCGCCTCCCGGAGGGCGCCATTAGGTCCCCGCAAGCTCGACAACGCCCTGGACCTAGCACGTCAGGATACGATTACTCGTCAGTAGGGAACTGATGATAATGCGCGAACCCCAACCGTCGCATGGTCGCGGCCCGAGTATGCCCCCAGGGGATGAGAAGAATGTATTTATGGAAGAATTTTGTGAGGATGCTCCCAGGCTTACCGAACCCGGTCGGGAAACATCGATCATCAGGAAGGGGCCTCCCACAGGGGGAAGGTTTACTTCTTTCCAGCACGTGTAAGAACACGGCGGAGAACCAACCCCCAACCCGAAGCGATCGGACCCAAACCTTACGCTAAAGATAGCGCTTGAGGCCTTGCTGGTAACGAGCGACGCGGAGCGGAGCGCGCCACCTTCGTTCCTCGAGGAAGTCGAGGTTGTCGAGCTGCTTATTTGTCGTGGTTGATGTTTGTCGATGTAGCGCTGTACCCGAGAGCCGAAGGAGAGGTCTGGCGACAGAACGGCTTCGGCCCGGTACACCAGGAAGAAACGGGGTCTCCCCCGGCGCCCAGCTTGGTGTGGTATGAATCGCCCCCAGGACCGCCGGGAAAAAGGTCTACTCTGCACATAGTGAACTGTGAGAGCGTCCGGTTCGTTCCCTTGTCCATCCCATGCTATGAGCCGTGGCGTCAATCACTTCCCGAAGGCGTTCTCGTGGTCGCGCCCGTATGGCGGCTGGATTTTTCGCATAACCCGGCCACCGTACGGGCGTGGCCCGATGGTACCCCCAGGGGGTGAGACTGCCCCGAACGCAACACACGGAAAACGACGAAAGGAACGAGACCGGGAAGGATATTAAAAACGTTGCTTATGTAAAGTGTATATACATGGGGCCCCGGCCAGCGCCGAGATTTTAGAGAGATCCGGCGCTGGCCTGGGCTCACCCTGACTTACAGGATGTTTATATATATAGATTTGTGAAGATGTTGATGTGCCTAGGGATGGAGCTCGGACTCGCTTCCCTCGCGAGCCTCGAGACTGGCGAGAGGCATGTGCTCGGGACCCGGGGGCCCTGGCAGTCATGCGGAGGATATGTGTCCGGGACCCGGGGGCCCCAGACTGGAATATGGTTTTGATATAAGCCAGGTTCCGGGGGCCCGGGCTTGAATATGGGATGTGAGACGACCTTCCGGACGCATTCTCGCCGGGGCGGTGCTGTCCGGGCTATCGCGCCTTATTCCGGGTGTCGCGTTCCTAGGCTCGCACTCGCCTTGGCGAGGGCTGCCCTGGTTCGGCACCTCGGTGTCGGGCCCGGGGCACGGATTCGGGAACCCGTGTCTCGGCTCAAATATGTGCCCGGGACCCAGGGGGCCCCGGACTTGAATCTGGGATGTGAGACGACCTTCCGGGCGCATTCTCGCCGGGGCGGTGCTGTCCGGGCTATCGCGCCTTATTCTGGGTGTCGCGTTCCTAGGCTCGCACTCGCCTTGGCGAGGGCTGCCCTGGTTCGGCACCTCGGTGTCGGGCCCGGGGCACAGATTCGGGAACCCGTGTCTCGGCTCAAATATGTGCCCAGCACCCAGGGCCCCGGACTGAAATATGATTCGATATGTATTGTCAACATGAGCCCGGGCACGGGGCCCGGGTAAGGACATGGACCATATCGGGACGACTTCCCCGAACCTGCCCTTGCCGAGGCAATGCTGCTCGGGTACTCGCGCCCTGTTGAAGCTGTTCCGGATCGGGAGCGGGATTCGGACCGTCCGCATAAGGGTCGGACCGTCCGAGTTGCTACAACCGGACCGTCCGTCGAGGAATCGGACCGTCCGAACTGCTTCGGTCGCGCTTGGCTCGCTAAGGTTCCTGCCGGAAGTACTTGACCTGCTTGGCCAAGCTTTGGACGGCACGGCACTCCGTGAGATCGTGTGAATCCGTCTCGTGGACGGTGCACCACTTTGGGGCCGCTGCCGACGGAGGAGGCGCACGCGCGGGCCTTCGGCGCTTGTCGCCGTTGTCGTCCCCGCGCGCCCGGGGGGCGCCCATAGCGGCCAAGGCGTAGGCCTCGGCGGCCGCCTTGGACTTCTGGCGCTTCCTCCTGTCTCGACGCGACGCGGAGCGTGAGGACTCGCCGTCTTCTTCAGGGCCCTCGTCAGGGGCCTCAGGGCATGGCCTGTTCCATGCCCGAGCCTCCTCCTTGCGGGCGCAGAGGTCAGCGAGGCTGAATAACTCAGCCGTGGTCTGGACGTCGCGGGTTCCCAGCTTCTCCAGCATGCGCTTGTCGCGCACTCCTGAGCGAAAAGCGTGGATAACAGCGTGAGGAGCGATGTGGGGGATAGTGTTACGGACCTGGCTGAAGCGCTGCAGGAAATGCCTCAGGGACTCGTCCCTACCCTGACGCAGGTCGTGGAGGTCCGCCTCAGTCCCAGGGCGCGGGAAAGGGCCCTGGAAGTTCGCCATGAACTGGTGGCAGAGGTCCTTCCACGAGTAAATGGACCCCTTGGGGAGGTTCATAATCCAGGAGCGAGCCTGGGCCCTAAGAGCGACGGGGAGATAGTTCGCCATCACCTTGTCGTCGCCGCCAGCCGCCTGGATGGCGGTAGTGTATATCTGCAGAAACTCCGTGGGGTCGACGGATCCGTCATACTTCTCCGGCAAGCTGGGCCGGAACCTGGCCGGCCAGCGTACCTGCCGAAGGCCTGGGGAGAGCGCCAGGCAACCCGAGCCGCCATACTGAGCAGACTCGGGCGATGGGTGACGGTTCCCCGTCAGTGGGTTGGAGCTGGAGGCCTGGGCCTCGGAACGCCTGGCGGCGTCCGCGCGCCGCTCGCGTTGCCGCTCCATTGTGACCCGGGCGTCCTCATGAGCTCGCACCCGGTTTCGCCGGTTATGGTGGTCGCCCTGGCCGTTCTTCGTCCCGGGCGTGGCGCCGCGCCTTGGGCTTGATCCTGGCTCGGGGGAGCGGGCTGGCTCGTACTAGAAGTCGCGCAGTCAGCTCGCCCGGCCCCTGTACTGCTGCCGGCGGCGATCTGGCGATGGGCCGCGCCCACAAGGTGGGTGACCTCGTTGAGCCAGCGCTGTTCCCGGCCTCCGGCCCCGGTAAACGCCGGGGGGTGGCGCAGGAGGGCTTCCGCCGTCAGGAGGGCTCCTTGCGGAGACGCAGGCTGGAAGTCGAGGTTGCGGCGCGCCGTGGGGTGGCGCGTCTGCTCGCGCCTCATGGATGAGGTCGCAGCGGACCCGGCAGGGCACTTACCGGCTCCCTCCGAAAAGGAAGGTGCCGAGGCCGGGCAACCAGGCCACCGCTGTGCGAACTCGGTCCGCAGGGCGCGCGCCGCACGCCCCCAGGAAGACGAGGAGGGGAAGTGTGGCGGGCGCGTCGCAGGGCTTGTGTCGCCCGGCGAGGTGAAGCCGCCGGACTCTTCGTCAGAATCCCGCGGGCGATGGCCTCCTGCCATGGTGTGCGTCGGTGTTGGAGACGCCAGCGTAACACCTGAAAAGGAAACTCCCCCTACCTGGCGCGGCAGCTGTCGGAGGATGAAACCTCGACTGCGGGAAGTCAGGAGACCCCCCTTTGAGATTCGGCCAGGGGAGTAGTTCTCAGGTGACCGCGGCGTCAGACGGATCAGCGCTCGGGCAAGAACAGGGGGGCCCGAGCTAGAAGATACAGGGGTTCGGACCGTCCGATTCGGGAGCGGACCGTCCGAACCGTGACAATCGCGTGGGAGAGAGAGAGGCAGGAGGCGTTTAGATAGGTTCGGGCCGCTCGGAAGCGTAATACCCTACTCCTGTGTGTGTGTTGCTATGTGGGAGAATGTGTATAGCTGTATTACAAGGTGTTCACCGGCCCCGGCCGCCCTGCCGGACGCCGGACCCAAAGGAGACTCATACAAGCTGAGGTAGAAGACCAAGGCCTCGACTAGGAGGAGTCCTCCACCGGGAGAAGCTCTCGACCAGGAGAAGTGCTCGACCAGGAGGGGTTGATCAACTAAGGACAGCTCTAATGTGGACTCTGGCTTCGGCGGTTGCTAATGCTAAAGTTTTCCTCTCTTTTCTCCCCTGGTCGGCTTGGATCCTCCTTTTATCGTGCAAGGGGAGTCCACAGTGCCTCATGCCTAGGGAAAATTAGCTACAGCTTGTCTTGTTCCACGCATGCCGACGGCCTACTGCGCTGCGCTGGAGAGATGTCCAGTCGCCGCCTGGCTCTGCTGCTGCGGTCGGGTCGGCAAGATGCCGGGCTGCTGTGGGCGGCTGGAGTGTGATGGTGCTGTCGGCTCGGCCGCCGAGGGTGACTGGTCTGGTCGTTTTGCCGCTCGGCTGCGGGCGGCTGGAGTACAGAGATGTGACAGAAGTTGTCTCCTAGAGATGCTGTCGGGAGACAGGCGGGAGGCGCCCTGTCGCCTCACCATTTATGTGGGTAATTGGAGAGCTGGCGCAGAGCCTGCCGGGGACCGACATTTGGGCCCCCGGCAGGGAGTGAGGCGATGGCGCCCGGAGGCAAGGCACGGGCCCGAGGCCAATGACGCCCCAGGGCCGAAGCCGATGGAGACGGCGCCCCGGGGACGAGCCCGGGGCCGCTGGAGACAGCGCCCCGGGGACGAGCCCGGGGCCGATGGCGATGACGCCCCGGGGACGAGCCCGGGGCCGATGGAGAGATGAGCCCTCGGGGAACTGACGTGGCCGATGACCCATGCGTCCCTAGGGCATGTGGGACCCCCTGTCCCATTTCGTCGACAGTAGGGGACATGTAGCCGGTGTTCAGTGGTATCCTCGACTGCAGAAGTATGTAGACGACTGGTTGTTGGCGACGGAGGAGGTGGTCGACGAGATACATGCACACACTGAGGAGGCCTACCTAGCATACCTGACGTGGTACCAGGCCCGTACCCGCACACGCGTAACGTTCACCCCAGATGATCCACAGCCACACGTCGCCGCTACGACGGACACGTATCCTAGACATCGTGACCAGGACTACTTCCATGCGGTACGTCACATTATCTTTGCACTTTGCTATGTTCTTTGTACGTGTCCACAGTTCTAACACATGTTCACGTCACATCTGAAATAGGCCGACGCAGCGCGACAGGTTCAGGCTGATGTAAACGCAGCGTTCGGACGATTGGACAGTGGGATTGTGCTGAATGCCGATGAGCAGAGAACGACCTTCGGGAGGATTCATCAGGCGATGCTCACAGTGATTCGTGCGCTCACTTGTCGTGCGGTCGATGCGGTACCTCCCGTAGTTGTACAGCAGCAACAGCCACGGCCAGCAGGAACAGGAGCAGGAGCAGGAGTGCGACCGCAGGGTTCCAGTCAGCCATCTGGCCCCTCCAGAGGTAAATTGGACTAACCATCGTTCATAACATGTTTCCTTTTACGACATATACTGTTGTACATCAATATGCTTCCCTGCAGCTTTCGCTACACCGTACCTACATCCCTCTGGAGCTAGCACATCGACGCATGGAGTATACCACAACCGACAACACGCGCAGCTGGGCATGACAACTGCCCCTCGGGCCACCACAGGAGGTCCTTCAGGTTATATCAAACTTTATTTTTGCCTTGTAAAATTTTGGTTTGCAATTATCAATATTTTGGTGTACATAGTTCTACTGTACAGCGCCGGGGATGTTTGCTGGTGCTGGCTCCTCCCCGCAGGGCGTGGGCGTGACAACTGCCCCTCGGGCCACCACAGGAGGTCCTTCAAGTTATATCAAGCTTTATTTTTGCCTTGCCAAATTTTGATTTGCAATTATCAATATTTTGGTGTACATGGTTCCACTATACAGCGCCGAGGATGTTTGCTGGCGCTGGCTCCTCCACGCAGGCCGCACACGGCAGCGGTTGGGCACCGGATCCTTTCGAGGGGGACGACTTGAAGGACTCGGGCGAGGAGATCCAGGAGATACTACCAACCTCGCAGCTCGAAGGAGCTCCGCCACCACAGACACAGGACCCACCAGCTGCCACACCTGTGTAGACGACCCGCGCTGGCCGTGCCGTACCACCAGACCGGCTGACGTACTCCCAGGGACAGGTGTGAGCGCAGGATAGGAAGATAAAGAGGGCTAGAGGTCATGGTCAGGGCCCGTAGTACGTTGCATCTGTGATAGTTTGTCTATTGTATATCATGTTTTATTAATTCTACATATACTGAAGAAACCCCTTTACTTTATTTACGCTCGTCGATCGTTTACGATCTATGTTTGTGACGAAACTGATCAAAAATATAAAATTTTCAGTTTCAATTTTACGGCGAAAGTACATTCTGAGCGGTGACAACTGAACACACGTTAATTACATACGAACATAATGAAATTATCCATACTAGTACAAACGGCACATCAAACGTTTCTAGTTATCGTTATTACGTGCCTTAGGAAATTTTAAACAGATAACCAAGTAGAGATGTAACTACTGTGTGCAGCGTGGGTACTTCCTCTTCCTTGCCGCCACAGATATGCCTGTCCGGACCGTCCGGACAGGGTGAGGATGGTCCGGACTATATAATGCAAAATAACAATTTGTACAGTGCGGACCGTCCGAACAGGGTGACGATGGTCTGGACTATATATTGTGAAACGGCAATTTGTACGGTGCCGTGGGTCGGCCATTTGCAGGCGGCCCCCGGCCACCCAAAAACCGCCCTCTGAAAGGGCGGCAAGGGGGCCGCCTGCAAAATAGCGGTCCGGGGGGCGGCCATTTGCAGGCGGCCCCCGGCCACCCAAAAACCGCCCTTCCTGGCCGGATTTTTACAGGCGGCCCCCTTGCCGCCCTCTCAGAGGGCGGTTTTTGTGTGCCCAGGGGGCCGCCTGCAAAATGGCTACGGCCCACGGCCGTCAGCCACGTGAGGGCGATTTCAGACATATCGCCCTCCCAAAGGGCGGCGGGAGTATATTTTTGTAAATTTTTAAAATGAAAATGTAGTTTTGTAAATTTTTTATTAAATAAATATAAAAATAAAAAAAATTCTGAAAGATGGCAAGGGGATGGAGCCCAAGGCTACTGTGCAGCCTGGGCTTGACATGCTCTGGGCCCAACTCCTGCTGCTTGCCATTTTGCTGCGTGTGCAATTTTCTGCGTGCTCGGTCTCCACAACAGTCCACCCCTACCAGGCCAATTTGCATTGACAGGATTCACATTGCATAATATCGATAGCCATATTTCTCCTTTTATATTTTATAGAGACAAATATAACATTATTGTAGACAAATATATATATATATATAACGGCGACACCGGCAAATCTAGTGATTAAAAGCATCATCGAAGATAAAGATATTTATATTGTACCCTCTAAAAGGTGTAGCTCTTCTTAATGATAATCTAGCCATGTAGTCCGAAGAAAATGGAAAGGGACCAACCAATGAGTTTTTTGCAATATGGATGAGATGATTCGTCATCTCTTCTTTGATCGCCGCGTTGCTCATTCTTCGTGGTGGACAGATTTTGTTGGTTTTAATGTCTCCCTACCCTATAATATTTGTAACATGTTTGGGAATTGGCTGCATGGGCTTAGCAAAAGTTCGAGTTCACGATTTCATCAGGATCGGAGCTTCTGCTTTTTGTTTGTCAACTTGGCTCTGTCATAACGATGTTATTTTTTATGAAATAAAGGTTTCTAATCCATTATAGGTATCATACACGTGTGTAACAAATTTTTAGAGGAAAATTATTGTAGGAAAAATTCCTACAGTATATACATATATTTTTAATAATTACAATGTACGAAGGTGTATTTACATATTATCTAGCCACTGTTGAATACTTGGGAAGTAAATTGTTTTGCTCTATGGATAACCATGGCAAATTCATGTCTGAAGTGAGAAAAACATGTTTGGATGAGAGGGTTTATATTCCTGAAAATCCTGTTGTTTCTTGTGATCCAGATGCTCCAAGTCATTGTTATCACTATCTTCATGTGAAAAGGCACTTGTAACTTTCTTTGTAGAACCTCTATTGCTTCTTGTACAGAAATATTTCTCCTCCTTGTAGGACAGAGCAAGTCCCAACAGACTTGCGCAAAAGGGCAGGTGAAGAAAAGATGTTCCAGAGTTTATTCATGTTGTAGGTTGCACATTACACAATTGTAATCTAGACGATTAAAATTCTTCCTTCTGAGCATGTTTCTTGTGTTTAGTCTGTCATTAAGAAGCGGCCAGAAGAAAAGTTTGTGCTTTGTTTGGGAGCAACTTTTCTAGAGCAGTTATAAGAAACTGGGATGACAGTCCCCATGAAATACTTATAGGCTTTGACTGGAAAGAATTGATCTGAATTCCAGATATATATGTGTGTACTTCGTGGGTTATGATGTTGCAGCAAGGGGATCAGTATATATTTACAACTAAATCCACACGCTTGGAATCAGCCACTAGGGATCTCTTTTCCCGATTTGGCTGGCGCACTAGTTGAATGACTGATTTTTTATAGATTTTATCATATGTTGTAGGATATTTCCAGTATTTCTCGGCAAAGACTTCTTTTATACCTTTTTGATTGTTTGCACATAGTGGAAAGGTCAAAGGTGCAATATACTTTCCGTTACCTTTTTTTACATTTTTAATACCTTTTTTTTCTCGGCAAAAACTATAGAGACAACCATGGAAATAATCTTCCCAAAGTATTATGTCTACTTGTAGGGAAACAATTAAATTAGTATTCTTAAATGTTGTGTTAAAGACATTTCTCAATGCAATGTCTTTTTTTAATGTGTGTACGAGCAATGTAATGTAGGAAAATAATTTACACTCCTTTTTATTTACTTGTTCAAACAAGATTGTATAAACTTCTGTGTGGAATGATTATTAATTAATTTCTATAGACATTGTCCAATAGGAGCACGATGCGCAAGTACTACTAGGCTTTTTTAGAAAGTTGTGATGTGTGTTTAGTGTGTATTTACTGTATATATGTCCAAACAGGCAGACTAGGCCGGCACGGCATGAGGTCCGGTCTGGCACGGCCTACTACGGCATGGTCCGTTTAGGCACGGGTGCTGTAGTGGGCCATGACGTACCGGCCCGCGTGCCTCCTCTCGGCCCAGGCACGACACGCCAAGGCCGTGGGCCGTGCCGTGCCGGCACAGGCCCGTTGGCGGCCCACCATGCCTGGGTCGGCCCTATCCGCTCCCTCCCAGCTTCCTGCGCTGACAGGCCTGTTAGCCCACGCCTAGGCTATGCCAGCCTGCCGGCCTGCCTCCTGTCTCGCTTGCACCGTTCAAAATTGAACGGGCGCGCGCGCGGCGTGGACTATAAGGTGGTGGGCCCCGCCTAGCGGACGGCGCCCGATGGTAAAAAAAATTGGAAAAAAGAAAAATTGAGTTAAAGTGACTTTAAAAAATTTTAAAAAATAAAAAGTGACTTAAAAAATTTGTAAAAATTAGAGAACTACTAAAAAATATGGAAAAAGACACAAAATTATTTGAGATAAGTAAAAAAATATGAGGGTATTTTTTGATGATATTGGAGGAGGAAATTTTCATATTTTTAAACAACCAAAATAGCAACACATATATAATTATGTAATTTAATTTCTGCATAGATATAGGGAAAAATGAGCAATGACCTTTATTGAATTTGATATTACACAGCTGCCTCACTAAAAACTCTGTTATATAAAAACTCAATTTTGAGAAAACTATGACAAAGAAAAAAGAGTACAGCTAAAGGCTAACAATCAAAAAAAAACTACTTTAGTTCCTCATTTTCTAAGTAAAGATTTTCAAACTGAGCAGGCAAATCTTGGTTCTCCGCGGTGTGTTGGGCATGTTTCTTGGCTAGCTCCCAGTCTTTGACCACAAGTAGCATTTCTAGCACCTCACTGCGGAGATTTCTTCTTCTCTCCTTAATAATTCTTCTGCAAAGACTAAATGCCGATTCAGAGGATACCATAGACACAGGCACCGTGAACACATCCGGTGCTAGCTTTGAGAGCATAGGATATTGGGTCTTGTGATCATTCCACCACCTTAGAACGTTGAGATCTTCCTGGTTGATGGAGTCGCTGTCCAAGTAGAAGGACAGCTCAAGGGTTTCATGTGAAGCGTTTGCAGGACTTGCGGTGGCCTAACTTCCACCACCGGTGCTCGAAGAAGAAGAGAAACCACCCCAAATTCGGCACCACTGTAATTTCTTCTTACCTGGTATAGGGACGGGTGGGGCTCTTTGCACGCGAACTCCCTAAAACTTAGTTTCATACTTTTGAAACACTTCATACAATTTAGTCTTAGCATCAGAATAGTAGTTAGTGTAATCAATATTCATTGGATCCCCAATAAGATTCCAAATATTAAGGAACCCCCGCATTTTACCCTTAGGATCAAGAATAAATGCAAAATCATACAAGTATGGAATGTCCCTCCAGTATTTAAGATATTTCTGCTTCATGTAAAATACTGCAAGTCCTAGTAGTTGGTCATCTTCATATTTTCTTAATAAAGTGGCAATCTCAAAAATCTTATGCAAAATTAAATTAGCAGTTGGATAGTAAACACCAGACAAAGTAATAGTTGCATCATAAAATGTTTCAAGGAAGTAATAAAATCTTTCCATAACATGCCAAGACTGTTCTGTCAGTAGCAGTTGCCCGTCACTGGTAGGGGTGGCAACGGGTCGGGTCGGGGGCGGGTTGGGCAGGAACGGCCCCGCCCCCGACCCCCGATTTCTCCACCCGGCCCCGGCCCCGATGCCATGGGCGGGGCGAAACATGGACCCGGCCCCGGCCCCGCAGGGGCCCCGACCCCCGAACGGGGCCCCGAACCGCGCCCGCGCCCCCCCCCCTCGCCCCGCGCCCGCGCTCGCGCCCCCCTCGCCCCGCGCCCCTCGCTCCCGCGCCCCCCTCGCTCGCGCCCCCCTCGCCGCCCGCCGCCCGCCACTGCCGCCCGCCGCTTGCCGCTGTCGCCTGCTGGTGCCACTCGCCGCCTGCCGCTGTCGCCTGCTGGTGCCGCTCGCCGCCTACCGCTGTCGCCTGCCGCCGCCGCCTGGCTACCCTGCCCCGTGCTGCTGCCGCCCGCCCCGTGGCGGCGCCGCCCGCCGCCTGCCGCTGCGAAGAGGGAGGAGGCGATGGGGAACCGGCGCCGCCCGCCGCCCGCCGCTGCGAAGAGGAAGGAGGCGATGGGGAATCGACGCGCCCGCCGCCCGCCGCTGCGAAGAGGAGGCGATGGGGAACCGGCGCCGCCCGCCGCCTGCCGCTGCGAAGAGGAAGGAGGCGATGGGGAATCGACGCGCCCGCCGCCCGCCGCTGCGAAGAGGAGGCGATGGGGAACCGGCGCCGCCCGCCGCCTGCCGCTGCGAAGAGGGAGGAGGCGATGGGGAACCGACGCGCCGCTGCCCGTCACCGCTCGTCGCCTGCTGCTGCGAGATTGGGTTGGCCGGTTGCGGTTGGGGATTAGGGTTGAGACTGATGAGGAGGAGTGAGTTTATATAGTCCGGGTTAATGGGTTTACTGTTACTTCGGGGCCCCGCGGGTGACCCGCGGGTTCAGATCCTCCCCCGAACCCGCACCCGCTTTTAACCGGGGCCCCGAACCCGACTACCCGCGGGTCTAAATTGCTACCCGCCCCCGCCCCCGTAAGGGCCGGGTCCCCGGCGGGACCCGGCCCCTACGGGGAAATTGCCACCCCTGGTCACTGGTAACAACATTCTTAGACTAAACAAAATAGTTAGTGTATCCTTATAAGGCAAGACATATCTCAACATCAAATAAATCGAGTTCCATCGATAGCCTGCATCCGTTTGGAACTTATGTGGATGCTTGTTCGAAGTGATACAGAATCCTTGAAGGTCGCAAGTCAAGGATTAGAACTATTGAGCATGTTATGGTTTCATGGATGGAATCGAGATATGCACTTACTCTCTTAAAACCAGATTTAACTATAAGATTGATAACATGGCATGCACAGCATTGATGTAAAAGAAATGATTCAGCATAAATATTGAATAAAGGCTGCAGAATTTCCATTGCTCTGGAATTTGCAGCTGCATTATCTAGAGTTACTGCAAATATTTTATTTGTGAGGCCAAATTCCTTGCAAACTCTAGAAATTCGTTCAGCAGTATTTTCTGCAGTATGTGAAACATCAATTAATTTTAAAGCTATTACTCTTTTTTATAATCAGATGTGATACTAACAGAAAAGGTGCATGTAGCAAACAATTATTTAATATTGTCCTGGCCTTGGTTGTAAACATTCACCAAGTCCTGGGTTATGGTCTATCTACTAACAGCTTGAAACCTAGGATTATGAGCAGTTTTAATGTAAGTCTCAAATGCAAGAGACTCATCAAAATTTATGGGTAGATCCTCTCTAGCAATTAAACGGGTAAGAAAATCTCGTGCTACCTGAGGATCATACTCCCATGAACATACTGTCGATGTTTTACACCGGCAATAAATATATGGGGCTAGTCGGCAGATGGAAACTCGGTGGATTGCAAAGGAACACAAGGAGATTTATACTGGTTCAGGCCCTCGATGTGAGGTAATACCCTACGTCCAGTTGTGGTGGTATTCCTTTGAGGATTGATGTTTGCTTCTATGAGCTCGTGCCCTCAGGGGGCGCCCTGCCTCCCCTTATATACTGGGGGACAGGGTTACAAGGTAGGAGTCCCCGTCGGATTACAACTAGGAGATCTCCCCTTAGAGATATAACGCACCCGACTAGGACTGTATATTCCTTTCTATACAAGGCGAAGTCTGCCGAATCTAGCTATATCTCTAATTACAAGGCTAGGCCCATCCTCTATCCGAGTGGCCCATATGCTTGTCATGAGGTACCCGGGGCCCATGGCACCCACAGTAGCCCCCGAGACCTTCATAGTTGAGTCACAGCTGATGCCAAGTGCTCATCCTCCACGGTGAAGTCTTCCCGAGTGCATTGCTCCCGAGTGCTCTTTGTCTGAGTGCTGCTTCTCCCGAGTCCTGCTTCATGTCAGCTGGCAGCGAGGCTATGAAGGGGCTCCATGTAGATGTTGGAATAGTGTGCGCCGAATAGGCGCACCTATTAGGTGTAGCCCCCGACTTTGTGCTTAATTGTGAAAACAATTAAACATAAAGTCAAAGATCTTTAACCTTGAAGTCTTTCCCGAGTAGATTACTACTGGTATATGAGACTCTTCGGTATCGTGTCAACCGGAATATAATTTATAGTCTTGCCGAGTAGGGAACTACTCGTATGTGTGACTCTTCGACTTCATGTCAGTCGGAATGTGTGTTTGTAGTCTTGCCGAGTAGGATGCTACTCGTATATGAGACTCTTCAGCGTCATGTCAGCTGGAAAGGGGAATGTTTATAGTCTTTCCCGAGTAGTATACTACTCGAAAATCAGACTCGTCGGCATCATGTCAGCCGGAATGATTATTTATAGTCTTTCCCAAGTAATATACTACTCGAAAATTAGACTCATCAGCTTCATGTCAGCTGGAAAAGGTGTTTATAGTCTTTCCCGAGTGGCGTCCCATTCGGAAGTTAGACTCTTCAGCTCGTCAGCTGGAAGATTGTTTATAGTCTTTCCCGAGTAGTGCACTACTCGAAGGTTAGACTCATCCGCGTCATGTCAGCGGGAATGAGAATTTTATAGTCTCTCCCGAGTAGTGTACTACTCGAAAGTTAGACTCATCCGCGTCATGTCAGCAGGAATAATGCTGCTCATGGCAACTGGTGGCCACGCATGTAGGCCGAGTACCACTGTATGAAAAATAAATCCATTACGTGGTTAGGTGTACTCGAGAGAGATACCTGCATCTCCAATTTTAATGAAGACCAGCTTGTGATCCTTGTAAGGATGTATCCTCGAGACCTGGTGGATAAGACAGATACCCAAACATATATGTTTAGCAATAAGGCTCTCATGAAGCATATCTGTTTACCTCATCGGTTCCTGTGGGTAGCACCAGCGCTATAATTTCAACTCAGCCTGCGGGCGGCCCACATGGAGCATGCTACTGTAGGAACTCATATCTTGGTGGCTGCTACCAAATAAGCCGGCCTGAGCCGACCTATCCAGCATAGCTCTAGAGAAGTATCATCCATCGCATGTCAGGATGAGTTTTTTGGTGTTGGTAACCGCAATCAGCCAGAGAAATCCTTATTCGCAAGCCTTTCCGACTTACGTTCTGGATGCAAACTGGTTGCCACGTAAGCCTGAGTAGGTATAATGCAGGATCTGCTTGCCCTCCTCAGGTGTGACACAGTGCATGAGAACTCCGGATGCACTTTGACGATATAAGTCTTCTCTGACTTGGGTAAAGCCGAACAAGGTACCCGAACCTTGCATTAGCAGAGGGTTCGGCTGGCGACCCTCATGGGGCGTACCCTATCCAACAGAATTATAGCCAAGCTAGGCACCCGAACCTTGCATTAGCATAGGATTCGGCTAGCGACCCTCATGGGGCGTACCCAACCTGACAGAACCGTGACCAAATAAGGTACCCGAACCTAGCATTAGCATAGGATTCGGCTGGCGACCCTCATGGGGCGTACCCTATTTAGCCGAGTGGTATACAGCCCCGACTGGCGCCGGGGGCCGATTGTTGGCTCGCATGGAGCGTAGTCGGGGAAGATGACGTCCCGACTGGTGCAAGTACTCGGTGAGTAGCCCTCATGGAGCATCCCGAGTGTATTTTGGCAGACTTGTCCAGCCCCCGAGCGTAGGAGATGGGCTCGTAGCCCTGAGTTCCTGTCACGCGTATCCGGAGCTGGGCCTGCAATATAAAGATATCGGATGAGTAGCATCTGATGATGAAAACAATCATCCGAATTAAATGTATTTTACAATATATGTAAATACGTGTTCTCCCTCTTTTTGATATTAATTTCCTCGAGTAGTTGACCCCTTACGTTTAAGCACTCTGCCCGACTAGTCATAGCCCCCTAGCGTCGGGAGTTGGCTCATGGCTCTTTCCCAGGCACGCGTTTTGGGTGACTTGAGTTCGTCTTACATGGAGCAGAGTTTCACGGATCGAGATTTATGCTACTCGAGTACTTTTGTAATCATTTAAGAGCAAAAACGGAAAAAAGTAAATGCGCAGCTTGTACACCTATTAGGTGTAAGCGGCTGTGGCACTAGCAAGGCCGAGTAAGGAGATGTTTATCAGAAAGCGACTTAGCTGTTCGGTATTTGGGAGTGGGGATGCCATCCTCGTGTTTGAGCTTGTGAGCCCCCGAGCATGTCGCTTGTTGTTCTGATAATCTTCAGTTGTTGAAGGTCGAAGGCGGTTGTGACCGACTGCCACAATAGAG
Organism: Oryza meyeriana var. granulata; assembly: GCA_003991445.1. Classification (NCBI taxonomy): domain Eukaryota; kingdom Viridiplantae; phylum Streptophyta; class Magnoliopsida; order Poales; family Poaceae; genus Oryza; species Oryza meyeriana. The sequence continues at coordinate 240,286 of RYFJ01002251.1, forward strand.
CCGTCTGACTTGCGTTTGCGATTCCCAGCTTTAGTCGGGACCGCGTCGTCGGTGTCGTCCCGCTTCTTCTGTCAGGGTGACTTGTTGTCATCGAGGGCCTCGGCAACAGCGTGAGCCGAGTTGGCGTACTTGTTTGCCATGTCAAATAGGGCCTTGACAGAGTTGGGAGGCTTCCGCGTGAATTTGTCGATGAACGAGGTGTCTCTGACTCCTTTTCGAAAGGCGGCGATGATGACCTCGTCCTTGATCTTCGGGATTGAGTTCCTCCTCTCAGAAAACCTCTTGATGAAGTCACGAAGAGACTCGTTCTTCCTTTGGCGCAACTGATATAGGTCGTACTCGGAAGATGGCCTCTCGTATGTTCCCTGGAAGTTGGTGATGAACCGTTCCCGGAGTTCTCCCAAGAGCCGATTGATCGCTTTGGGAGTCCTGTTAGCCATGTCCTCGCTGAGTCGGCTAGAGCAACTGGGAGGTAGTTAGCCATGACTTTGTGATTTCCCCCAGCTGCTCGGATCGCCAGAGTGTAGACCGTGAGCCAGGACTCGGGATTGGTCTTGCCATCGTATTTGTCGATGCCTGTAGGCTTGAAACTCGACGGCCAGTCGACCTGTTGTAGCTCCTGGGTGAAGGCCGGTATGCCTTCGTCTTCATGAGGACTCCGACCCCGACTACGGCGGCGAAACCGCTCGTGGTGGAGGCCGAAATGCTCGTTCTCGTCTTCCAGTTGGCGTTGCTCGTCTTCTTCTCGTTCGCAGCGCCGAGCATTGGTGTCCTGCCGAAGATCACGCCATAGTTGGCCTCGGAGATCCCAGTTGTCCCGACGGTCACTTCGACGTTGCCGGTTGTTGTTTGGGTTGCCGAGTGACGTTTAGCGTGACTCCGTGTGCAGCCGACTAGAGCCGGCCGCTCGGCGTCGCTTTGAGGTAGACGAGACTGCCATTGGGGATGCCGACCGGTTGGTCGGTATGAGGGTATCGCCCGACTGTTGGTGCTGCTGACATGCATCAGCGGTAAGCATGGCTTTTATCCTTGCGATCGTCGGGGTGGCCTGGTGATCAGGCCCAAGTTGGACCGTGTCCAGTAGGGTTGCGGCGGCCACGATGTTCTGTTGTGGCGTGACGAAGACGTCATGGTTGCCGACTTTTGTTTGGAGGGTATGTTGCTGAGCGGTTTGCCCAGCCCTGCGTAGGCCGTCGTTGCGGGCGTGCAGGCGTCTTGCTTCTTCCTCCTGTTGTTCTCGCAGTCGACAGGCTTCCTCCTCTTGTGGCTCGTGTCGTCGGCATGATTCCTGAATAGGAGTCGAGCCTCTGGATGCCATGAAAATTTCTCGCGGCGGAGTGAAGCTTGCCGAGCTGGTATCCGACTTAGAGTCGTAGTCCGACTGGAAGTCGGAGTCCGACTGAGAGTCGTAGTCGGAATAGTTGATGGGGGTGATTACCACTCCGACCTCCCTAGATCCGATCTCGAGCGGCTCGGGGCCGTATCCGAGTCGAACTCCAGGGGATCGGGTTTGCCGCGTCGGACGTAGGTTGTAGATATCCGCGGCGTCGCCAAGTCCGAACGGGAAATTGACGATCTCTTCCCTTCTCGGCCCGATCTCGGCCGGCTCGAAACCGAGTCCGAGTCGAACACTAAAAGGAAGAGTTGTCCCTGGGCTCGGGCGTATAGGAGATCGCCGCAGCATGTCGTCGAAGATTGCCGCAGCGTCGTGTGGGCCGACTGGCGCGGAGTCGGCTGGTTCCTCGACCGGTTGGATCGTGTCCGTGTCGGCCAAGATGAGATTGCCGATCTGGTCGGCGATGACGTCGAGGCTTCTGAATGCGATTGTATCTCCGGGGGAGAGTTCGCCGCCGTTGACTTTGGTTGCTGGATCCATCGAGCTTGTAGATGTAGATCGCGCCGAACCCCTACCTGGCGCGCCAACTGTCGATGTTTTACACCGGCAATAAATATATGGGGCTAGTCGGCAGATGGAAACTCGGTGGATTGCAAAGGAACACAAGGAGATTTATACTGGTTCAGGCCCTCGATGTGAGGTAATACCCTACGTCCAGTTGTGGTGGTATTCCTTTGAGGATTGATGTTTGCTTCTATGAGCTCGTGCCCTCAGGGGGCGCCCTGCCTCCCCTTATATACTGGGGGACAGGGTTACAAGGTAGGAGTCCCCGTCGGATTACAACTAGGAGATCTCCCCTTAGAGATATAACGCACCCGACTAGGACTGTATATTCCTTTCTATACAAGGCGAAGTCTGCCGAATCTAGCTATATCTCTAATTACAAGGCTAGGCCCATCCTCTATCCGAGTGGCCCATATGCTTGTCATGAGGTACCCGGGGCCCATGGCACCCACACATACTGTACCGTCAGAATTTAGTACCAGTTGCTGCTGTCGTAGCTGGTAACCTTGCTTCTTCGCACACGCCTCAGCATGCCGCCTCAAATGCCCTGTTCCACCAGAAGATTTTCCAGAGAGTTTAGTCTTACAAATTCTACATTTCGCGTAAGTTACCTTCCTTCCATCCGTGCCAGTCTGTAACGACCCGTTTTTCTTTTCCCGCTAGTCTTCGTTTTCCCGAGCTCCCTTCCTATCCTGTCAGCTGTGCCCCAGTTTTTCTCCCCTGCCAGCCGACTACCTTCTCCCTTGAGCCGAGTAGATTGCTACTCAGTCCTTGTATCCTACCCTTCCTTTGTTTTACTCGGACCTCCTTGCCGCCGAGTAAGCACTGTGAAGTGGCCGACTACCTTGTTGAGACCTATTGTTTCCTTGTCCCCCGAGTTGCACCCGCCCTTGGACGCCGACTACCGAAGTGGAGAAGAACCAGTCTTCACCTGCCCGCAGCATCGCTTGGACCAGTGGTCAGTCCGAAGCCCTGTCAGTGAGATTTCTCCAAATCTGTCCTAACCTTGACCTTAATGTCTCATCGCAGCTACAGTGCCTGCCAACTCCCTGACCACGCCGGACTCCCAAGTCAATTCCTGCGTGGACATCAAATCATTTGTCAGTTCACCTTGACTTTTTCTCCCTACCCGTTGCCCAGCTCCACCGTGCCTCACTCTTACATGCCGGCTATATATATTGAGCCATCCATGCTCCTTCTTCCTTTGTTTTGCAAACCGGCCAGCTCCAGCTCTGCTGAGTTCTTGTTCTTCTCTCAAGCTTTGGAGCTCTGTCGCCTAGTTCGCAAGCCTGGTTCAGCCGACTGCCACCTTTTCTGCAGCCGACTACTTCTCGATCCTTTTCTTGGTGTTTTAACCCTCCTGCTTATCAGTGTTTCTTTCTGCTTGTTCAGAGCCTGAATCGGTGGACGATCCAGAAGCCGCCTTCGCCGAAGAAGACCCCTCCTTGGAACAAGGCAAGCCTCTTTGACCATATTGTTTCCCATATATGCAAAACTATGTTGTTTGGAAAATATATGCATGCTTAGTTTACACCTTTTTAAACTGTTGGCTTTGGTTTGCAAGCGCAACCGATGGACCTACCCAGTAGTAGCACTGATTTTGGTAGGATGTTGATATATTTCTCCCTTGAGAGCCCCACAAATGGCACGCTAGCATCCTATCTGAGGATACGATGCCGAGTAGAATGGCTTAGCTCTGCAACGTTGTTTGTCGTTTGGGAAAACAATGGGTTTTACTAAACTGATTGAAAAACCAGGTACTCTGTGTATCGGCGTGTTTGCGAAACAAATAAAGTTCTGAAAATTTTGATATACAGAGACAGTGCCTGTGTGGTTTGGCTATGTATTATCATTAAGGACCGTTTCCTTTGGGGATTCCATCCGAGTATCTTACAGTGCGACCATATGGGTATTATGGGATGCCCCTGGCCGAGTAACTAGTAGGTTTAGGGAAGTTCAGTGCCGACCACTGAATCCTGTGTGGATCTTTTGGCTGGCATTGGATAACCCTAGACTGGCTTTGGAAATGGCCTTGTCACGAATTTCTGGGTACAGGCCAGTACTCGGTGTAATTTTCGTGTCGGATGGGTAAAGCGCACACCCTCTGCAGAGTTTAGCAGAACTGTTCGAACAGCCGTGCCCACGGTTAAGGGTGATGCAAGGTGATTCCCATAGCGTAGATTTGTTTACCAGTGATTTGTGAAAGTGTTTGATGGAAAGGGAACCGTGACCAGAGTTTGCCGAGTGAGCAAACGGAAGGCCTGTGTGGCCAGAAACGGATCTGTGTGATCCGGGGTGTTAAGCACCATAATCAAGTGAATGAAAAGTAAACAGGATGAAGATCATGCTCCCGGGTTGTAGCCAGTGCAGCAAACTTAAGCCCCCGGGTTGTAGCCAGGGCGGCAATTGTACCAATGTCTTCGGGTTGTAGCCAGAAGACGGATTGATCAAGCTCCCGGGTTGTAGCCAGGGCAGCAAGTTGATCAAGTTGTGCTCCCGGGTTGTAGCCAGGGAAGCCACTTTAGCTAGCTGGTTGTAGCCAGCGTAGCGGGCATTAAGTGCCATGAACATGCTCCCGGGTTGTAGCCAGAGCAGCAATGTTCGAGCCCCCGGGTTGTAGCCAGGGCGGCGGTTTAGCTAGCTGGTTGTAGCCAGCGTAGCGGGCATCAAGTGCCACAGCTGAGATTTGGTTGTAGCCGAGTCTCAGGGTCAACGAGTGGTTGTAGCTACTCGGGAGATACAGGACCAGCAAATGCGAAGTAAAAGATGATAAGAACATGTATGATTATGCTTGATTCATTAAGTGGCGAGTTGTTGAAAAGCAACTTGCGGAATGGATCGAGGCGTGAGCCTCTTTCCGACAACTAAAATTTGGATCTCACTAGTGTTTGTAAAGAAAAGAGTTTCTAAAGGCAATTTTCGCAAATAAACCCTTAGCCTTTCTGTCTGACCGTCATGGCATCTTTTCCCGGCTTGCTGAGTACGAAAGTACTCACCTTGTTCATATATATGTGTATAGTAGGTTTTAGAGAAGAAGACGAAGACCCAACTGCTGCCGAGTTCCTCCAAGACCAGGCCGACTACGAAGACTTCTGAAGGTTTTGAGCCTAGTTCCCAACCGAGCCTGTGATGTAGTTTTTGTCCAGCTTCCGCCCTGTTTCTGCTGTTTCGCTAGTTTACCTGTCGATTATTTTTGCCCATCCCGGGTTTGTCCTAGATGGATCTCCTTGTATTTATATGTGTACTCTGTTATGTATTTATTGTAACTCTGAGTTGTATCATTATTGTGCATACCCGACTACTGATCCTGGGATCGGGTGCCGTATGCACATGGTGGCCTTCCACCTAGTCGGGGAGGCGTCACACAGTCTTCTTGATCTCATCAAAATGTTGCCAGGCGGAGAAAGTTCTTGATCTCTTCGAGCCGGTTGCCGGCGATACGCTCCCGCTCGCAGTTCCGGATCCTTCCGAAGCTGCATGTACTTCCTTCGGCTGTCCTTGCGGTGTAGGAGCCGACTCGGAGTCATCTCCCTGCAACATCGGCACATAGCTCGGGTCGAAGTTACTCAGTTGGAACGTCGGGTAGTTCGGATCTATCCTGAAATATAAATAGAGAAAATTAGTACCAAAAAAATAGTACGAACAAAGAACAAAATTTAGAATTTTTTTTACCTTGCAGAAGCACTAGAGGCTGCAGCTATCAGCTATGGGAATGTGGAAAATTTTTTATTTTTAGACAACATTTGTCTAAATCAAAAATTTAGAGCACAAGAGAGCAAAAGAAAGCACAAGATGAGAGATTGTGAGGTTTGGATGAGCCAACATGTTCCTGCCAGCTGCCCTATTTGTAGGAAAAATTTTCACATTTTTTTGAATTTTTTGGTATTTTTGGATTTTTTTTGGACCTCTAACGGCTAGATTCAAAATCTAGCCTTGAATATAGCTGTTGGGACACGTGGCAGGCTCTGATTAGGCCACCTCAGCCCAACCGACCGTCTCCGCCCTGTCCCCCCAGATCGGATCGTCCGCCCAGGGATCGGATCGTCCAAATCCCCTCAATCGGACCGTTGCCCCCTCCCCCCTCCTGATCAGACCGTTGCCCTCCCGCCCCGCTGAGACCATCCGCCCCGGGATCGGACTGTCCGAATCCCCACGATCGGACCATTGCCTCCTGCCCTTCCTTCCCCCCCCCCTCCCCCGCCCCCTTCCCGTGCCGGCATGGCCGGCTGCCGCACTCCCGGCCCAGGCACGGTTACTGTAGCATGGTGTCCGAGTCAGCCTATCAGGACACGGCCCACTTGCACATCTATAATTTACTGTGAATGAAATTCTTAGCAACCACATTACACTGGCCACTACATGTTTAGTTTCAATTAACTTTTGAGTCATTGCACAAAGCATGAACCAAAATAGTGATATTTTTTTCCACTGGTTTTTTTTTTGAAAAAAACGATAGTAATAGATCGAGCTGGCCCAACTACATGAGCAAGCGAACGAGCGCCTCTTCCTTGTCTCCCAATCTGTCCAACCTCCTCCAACCCAACACCTCCTCCTCCTCTTCCCCCTCATAATGTGCTTTGCCATCAGAAACACAGTCATGTGGCTGCCGGATAGTCATAGGGAGGCATCGGACACGGGAATCGCCATGGAGGCAGCTGGATCTACAGCAAGGGTGGGAGCTCATGGAGGCACAGGAGACCAAGGCCGAACTCACAGCGTGGAGGTACCGGCATAACGTATAGCTAAGTCCTGATCTCTCTCTCTCACACACACACAGATCCTGTGGTAGATGAAGGACAGTGCCGTCGACGTCATTGAGGTATATTCTACATATATGTACTTTTGCTCACCACCTATACATAATATGTCAAATACAACTTAAAAAAAATATCAATTTTAAGAGTATAAATTTATCAGAGTTCTCTCTTTTTTTTTCATGCTCTTTATGTATAATCAATCTAAACTTGAATGTTTCCATATAGGTGGGGTAAGATTATATGTGCACTTACAATTTTGTTTTGAATTTTTAGTGATATATTTAGTTGGTGCGCACAGTAAGAGTGTACCTGAAACTTAGGTGCACCTGGATATGAATTGTCCAATGCTACTTTTTCTCCATCGAGCAAAGGGGAAAAAGTGTGTACGTGCCAAACAGCAAATGCTCATCCCCGGTCGAATCTTTTCTACAATATATATCTTTCAGTAAACTTTACAAGGTAACAGTACCATGCACTACGCGAGTAGTCCAAACTTTCGCCTGCACTGCAACGAATGTACATATTCGTTTGCCCGTGCATCCATGCAGTCCCATTTATATATTCCTTTTCAACTTTCTGCAGACACACAGTACATATATGTTGCGTTAGAAAAGCAATTAACCGTACGTTAGCTCCTGAGAAGAAATGTAGCTCATCTGATATCTTTCTACTGTGTGGTGCATGATCGATCCATCATGCATGCAGATCGAGGTTTTCACCTTTCACCATGCGCACTGTACTCATATGCATATATATATGTGCATTGCATGCAGCTAAAAAATAATGTAATGATATATAAACATATTTTCACTGGTTGCTACGCTGCCCAACAATCCAATAGATCAGAAGTAAAGCCTAAATCCAAGCCCATATCAGACTACGACTCATCTGTCGATGTGCTACTGCATCCATGCATGCATGTTAGCCTAGCTACATCTACATGCGATATAGCATGCATGCAGTGTGTGTCGTTAGCTGGTCCAAACGAGCGACGAAGAGTAGTACGAGTATAGCTCTTTCTCTGTATATACAGCTGCATGCATGTCTGCTGGGTACAGGCCTGTACGTACGTACGCATATACAGGCAGGTTCAGGAATCAGAATGATGCGTGCAACACGATGCGATGCGAGCACAAGCTGCAAGAAACCTGCAGTTTGTCAAGGATTTGCAAGCATTGGCAAGCTTGCAGGAGGAACACCGAACATGTACAGCAGGCCTCGGGCTTCGTGAGTGGTGAGCCGATAGGCCGCTGGCTACACGGCCTGTTATAGGAGCTAGAAGTGTTCGCGGGCGGCGGCAGATTTGCTAGCAAATGCACTACCGTAAGGTAAGTTGAGCCTACAAAGTAGATGTTGTCACATTTTAAGATATCACAAAATCGAGTAATATGGCATCGAACCTAGCTAGCGAACATTCTATGGAACAATTATAAGTGGAGCAAATTTGCTAGCAAGCAAAAATATTAATTGAAAGCATGTATTTGTAGGTTGCTACATAAGGTTGAAGAGATGTACATGGAATAAGCATGAGCGGTTCAAATTAGGTACTAATCAACTAAAAAAAAGTAAAAAAAATAACTTTCCTGACTCATGCAGCATAACTGGAGCAAAGATAACTTGTGCAATAGACTATTTTGTGAAATGCAGCAGTATAGCACTTCGATATTTTTCGTTTAATATTATCACATCAGCAGCTTAAGATCACCATTCATGGTTGGCGAATCAAAACATTGTTCATAGTGTGACTACAGCGTTAAGGTAACTATTCAATAAAACAGAAGCAGAACACATACATGATAATTGAATGTAAAGTTACAACAGCAAACCTCTTGGAAAACCTTTTGAACGAAGTTAGGATGAGCATAGCTTCTTTTCCACTTGGTTAGAGCAAAACATAGCCTATCAGTTACCATCCATACTTAGGCACAATGAAAGATCATGTACATCTCAACAAGGTTACAACAAGGCTACAGGTTCAAAAAATATTAAAGATGAGAATATGAGGTCATGCTTAGGCATCAGAAGTGGAGGAGGGGATCCATGCTCACCAGCTTGTCCACACCACCTGGAGCAGTGATGCCATGCTACTTGCCGGTTTGCCCGCACGGATTTTTAAACTAAATAAGATCACTTGGTTGTAGAGATTGAACAAAATATTAGTGAAGGTCCAAAAATGGCAATATTTCATTCAGCTTGTTGGTAACTGTTCTGAGATCAGATGATGTACATATCACGATCGATCATCAGCATGCATGTCAAGTGTCCTGGAATGCAATGCAAAAGATAATTGTCAGAAAAGTAAATGGTTTGATTTAATTTGAAGAGCTGCCAAGTCCTGTTTTAGTTCATGAAAAATGAAAAATTAGTTGAATACAGCCTAGGAAAAATTCAAAACTTTATTTTTATTTCTATCAACTTGCATAATCTATTTTGTTTGCTTTACTGAGGAAAGTTTTCATTGAAAGTTTTGTAAAATCGGAAATTTCAGATAAAATTTATTGCTTCTGCTTATCAATAGTCTAGCTAGATCTACTACAGGAAATATCAACCTGCAAAATGCTCACTTAAAGAGATACTCTTCTATTTCTATTCTTGTTGATACAGTTTAGTTCTGTACTAAAACAGCGACAACCTGTATCCAGTATCCAACTCTAATATCCAACTTAAAGTTTGTAATAGGCTCCACGGACACAACTACAGATTCATTAATAATTCAACTGGATATTTTTTCTCACAGTGGATTAGTGAAAAAACAAAAGTGCCTACCTCTTTCTCATGAACTTCTAGACAAGTATCAAATCAAAAAAGAAAAGGAAAATAAAAAAACACCGAATGGCTCTCAATGTTTGGAGGTATATTATAACCAAAAATGCCAGCTTTTCAAGCCATTTTTAGCAAGATTCTTCGAACAATTTTCCCCATATACATACCAGGAATCATCATATCATAAATCAAGTAGAGCAAATATCTTTATCCTAAGTCATTACACACAAAAGGAAGAAACAACATATCGAGAAGCAGTACCTACTCAAACTTCCTGCATCCAACAACTCTTGATCAAATTCAGTCAATGGAAGATTAGATCACTTGAAGTTACCCACCGGGGTTCAGTGGGGAGAATACAGGGAGAAGCAGATGCCCATGGCAGCTAGGAAAGTAGGAGGAAGCAAGTGGCATCGAGCTCCACTGCCTGTGCTCGCCCCGCACAGCTTGAGCCCTGTGCTACTGACACTTGAACACTAGGCCGCCAACTCTAGCGGAGGGAGAGACGCCGATGGGGAGAGGGAGGAAGAAAGGAGACCCACCTTCTCTCTTTGGCTGCTTAGGTACATGAGGCCGCCACAGACACTATGGACAGGCCACCTCTGAATCCTCTTGTCCATTAACACCAGCGCCAGGCCATGTTGGAATGGACAGAGAGATGGCAGCGTACAGGGGGAGCTGTCTCCGGAGGGCATGGAGACGATGCCGGGCCATCGGCTCGCAAGGAAAAGAAGATGCGCGGGCCGGCGTTGAGGCCAACACTCAAGCTAGCGAAGTTAGAGATAGACCGGCCCTAGATATGGACAGATCCAGACACGAGTGACCAGATCCACCGTTCACCGACGACAACTTGGTGGTGGCGTGGTGGAGGAGCGACACCATGGGCTTTGACGAGGGTGGCACCATAGGCTCGTGAGGGAGAAGAAGCAGCCAGCTAACGCCGTGATGGAGGAGGTGGACCGTCCACTGACGGGTTAGCAGCAGCCAAGTGGAGGAAGCTCATGAGGACGATCCAATGAAGAATTAACGTTGGCTGAAAAGAGGGGCAGCGAAGAATCCTATGTCAAATCTGTACTCAATATCAAGCTGTAACGAAAATAACAAAAAAAAATTACAAGTGGAGGTAACGTGCGGGATTGGTGACCACGGTGAACGAAAATTGAGGAGGAAGTGGAGGAGCCCTTCGGGATCAAGCTGTTGTCACCGCTCGCAACACCCAAGCATGCACTGCTGCCACCCGACCACCGTACGGAGCCACAGCAGGTGGGAGTCAGCCGGTCGACCCTAGATTAGGGTCACGGCAGATCCAGTGATGAAGGGTCAAAGCCAGCGTTCCCTAACCATGAGGATGGCTCTACAAAAACTCGTAGGAAGGGCAGCTCAAGTGCCATCGTCCACTCGTGAGGGGTAAGGAGGGGCGTTGGCTGGTGCCATCTATCGGGAAGAAGAGGGCCGCAGGTGACAGGAGGGGGTGCCCGAGCGAAGGAATCATAGGAGGCATGGGCTAGAGGAGGTGTGTGGGTGACAGTAGTGGCAGGAGGCATGGGCTAGAGGCGGTGTGTAACACATGAAGAAAAAAAGAGAAAAGAAGCAAAAAGAAGGGAGCTTCCTGGGCCGGCCATGGGCAGGTCCGGCTCATCCAACCAGCCCACACCCCTCTCTCCTGTGCTTCTCCTCCACCAGTGCTCTTTTCCCCTCCCTCTCACATTCCCTGCCTCTCCCTCTCTCTTCCATGGCTATCAAGCCCTCAATCCCCTCCCTACAGCACCAAATCTTTGGGAAAAACTAGCAAAACGGATCGAGCTCAACGAGAGGAGCAAGAAAAGGTGCATCTTTGGTGTAAATCCGTCCTTCCCCGTCTCTTGCTGCTGCCCTAGGGTTTGGGGGTAACCAAGGTGAGCTAGGTTTAATCTTCCCCAGCACAACTTGGATGAATACAATGGAGTTCTACCTTGGGAATGAATGGATTAGTGGGGAGTAAGGCTATTTGGGAGTTTTTCCTCGAATTTCAGGTTCGCAATTTCTGCAGTTTTGCTTGGGGGAGCATTTTGGGCAACTTAGAGGCTGAACTAAATGTTTTGGTGAACTAAAAAGTTGCAGGTGACCTTCAGATCTATGTGTATGTGAAATTTCGTGATTTTAGCCTAGGCGGTTTAAGAGTTATGATTTTCCTATGTTGGTTGTCTTGTTCTGATGAAGTTCTAGACAGAACTAGATCTAGAAGGATTTCGAGACTCTTATCAGTGTTTTTAGCCTTTTCATGTATGAGAGCCTTGTAGTACTTTCCATTATGTTTCCAGATTGGTAAATATCATGATTTTTGGGTGAAGAGAACTCTAGTTATAGAATTTTATTGTCAGCTGTACTATTTCCTTAGCAGGATTTTGACTTAAGGTTTCAGCATACTTTAGGCCATCTAAATAACTCTTTCTGCAAGGGTGCATAATATGAAAGTTGTATATTATGAAATTCTCTATTCTCTGGTTAAATTTCATGATTTTTGGACATAAGGATCTAGAGTTATGTAAATGTGAAGCTTGCTGACTCAATTCTTGAGCAGATTCTATTGTCTGTTTTTAATGCAGTTTAGGCATTTATAAACATGATTAAAATAAAAGCTCTACAGCAAAGTTGTAGGCCTTGTTGTGTAGATTCTAAAAGTGTTTTCGTTTGCCATCATACCCTGTATTGTTTGGAAGATGCAAGGAAGTGAAGCAGCACTGCTGCAATTGTTTTGCTCGGATATCGGTTTGGCGCGTATGAGCGCTTTAATTTCTGTAGCTACTTGTTAGCATGAGTTTTTTTTCTTATCATATATTGTTAAAGCAGGTGGTATTGCTCCGGATCGCACCTAGAGCGGTCAACCCTTCATTGGAGACAAGTAAACGTGGTAATGGTTTGCTACAAACTTTAACTTGCTATTTATTTTACCTCTACCTTAAAATTTCAGAAATATGATTGCTATAATAAGGCCGCTCAAACCACATTATAATCATTTTGACATATGCTCTATGTTTTTCTATGGTGATATTTATGCTCCTATGTTTATGGATTGATGATGCTCCGGTTGGTATGGTGAAATGAGTCGTGTTGGTTATATGGAGAGATATTCATGATATTATATGCAGTTATTCTTCTTTTATAAGGCATTTGCATTGCATCTCAGTCATTCATGGGCATATGGAGTTATGTCGCCACTTGTAGCCGCGCCTGTACCGGTACAGCATCGTTTATTGGGCATAACGATGCGGTTTCATACTTTGTGGGGTACGAAGGCAGGAGGCATGGCATTTGCATTGCATATGCATTTTAATTTTTTTTTAGACCATGATATACATGCCTTGGTTTAAGGTTTGGGGAGTATTTGTGGGAGGCTATGCTTCTCCCTAGTTCGGTGGTAACCAATCCTTATCTTATATGCAGTTGTTTCGCTTGTTGGAGGTATCTCATTGCTTGATGTTTGGTTAGCATGTACTTGAAGATTAAATCGATGCTTACTAATCTTGCAGTTTAAATAGTCTATTAAAGTAGTTTACTTGCTGAGATTTCATATCTCACCCCCCTTTCTATCTCTTCAAGTACTCAAGTGGCTTTTGCTTGAAGGGTGGGAAAGTAGCAGCACATACTACACATTCACGTCATCTATTAGTATGAAACGTGTGCAGTAATAATAATAGTACCAGAACTTGGAGCATCTATTCTTCAGATAACCTTAACTTAGACCTTGTGGTTGTTGTTAGGTTGTTCTTGTCAGACTTTGTTTAATGCGGAGCTACTCTTAAGGATGTTTTATCTTGCTGTTGTACTTAGTTTTATCTCTCCTTATGTTGTTGCTTCCACATTGCTCCGTTATAGGGGTCATGCTACTGAAATTTTTTGTTGGATAGCCTTCTTGCCATTCTTTTTGGTTACCCTTTAGGCATGGTTTTGTGGGGTGTTACAGTTGGTATCAGAGCTTAGGTTTTGATTCTAGGAAAGGAAGATAAGGCTTAATTTGACACACTTGCATAGGTAGGTGGGGGTACAGGTGTATATGTTTGTTTCTATGCTTGTTTTATTTAAAGTTTGCCCTCTTCTTTAGAATGTTGGGATTAATTGGTTTGTTGGTTGTGTCTTGTGGTGGTTGCAGTTATGCCATCTAAGAAGCGTAGTCGGCCTGAGCCGAGAGGCAATGCCCAGGGAGAGAGCAATAGTCAGGCGGATCTACTAGCTAGAATGCAGGAAATAGAAAATGAGTTGAGGGCACTCAGGCAGGCTAGTCGTAAAGGTGCTGGACGAGCTACACCTAGTTCTAGTGCAGCCGTTGCTATGGGTCAGGATGAGCCTACTACAGGGGGTCCTAAGAGTGGGGTCTCACTGAAAGAGTGGGTGGGCATGAAGCTGGATAATTTTGATGGTAGTTCCACTCTAGTCTAGGCTGCTGATTGGCTATCATATGTTGAGGACAAGATGGAGGCTTTTGAGGTATTGGCTCAGGACCGTGTTCGCTATGGCACACAATTACTAAAGGGCGAGGCACAAATCTGGTGGAAGGGTGTGCAGTCTGCTCACACTGTTACACATGGTCCTTTGTTTTGGGCAGAGTTTGTTAGGCAGTTTGAGCGGAGATTCTACCCAGCGACTTTCCTGGACAAGATGAAGCTTAATCTAAACAATTATGTTCAGGATAAGAAGACAGTGGCCGAGTATGAGATTGGCTTCAACCAAATTGTTCGCTTTGTTCCACATGTGGCCCATGATGAGGTAGAGAAGGCCAGGCAGTTCCGTCAGGGCCTTAAGCCTGCAATTCACCATGTGCTTGGCGCCTTTACTATCACAAACTTTCGCTCCGTGGTGGAGCAAGCTTTAGGAGTTGAGATGCAGCTTATGTACACCGCTGACCTTTACAAGTCCTCAGGTGGTGAGCAGTCTCGGAGTCAGGGAGATAGAAAGGGCCATTATGGTGGTCCGAGTCATAAGATGGGAAAGTCTCAACGTCACCATGCTTATTGTGGCAGTTCCACTCAGTCTCGCACTTCAGGAGGGACTACTCCTGAGTATTGCACCATTCCCAAACCTGGTATGGGGATGGTGTGCTTTAGGTGTGGTGATCTGCACTGTCTCAAGGAGTGTTGATGGTCTGGCAAGTGCTCTATTTGTGGACAAGACCACAAAAATGTGGTTTGCAAGAAGAATCCCGATGCCAAGCTTCGATGGGAGCCAGTGTCTTCTTCTTCAGCTTCTAGTGGTACGGTTCAGATGATGGCAGTGCCTCCTTCTACTCTCGTGCCCGTGCTGCCTACACATCAATACCTGCTGCCACCTTCAGATATTCCACCAGTCCCTATACCTCAGTCTGGGGCCTTCTGGTTGCCCCGCACTACACCTTTGACACCCGTTGTTCCTTGGGTTCCTGCACCGGCTGCTCCTACTATGGGACCCTCTTCTTTGACTAGTGTCCTAGGGGTATATGCTATGCCGTCGGCTGACAGCAGAGACCGTGGCGATGTGGTGACAGGTATCATTTCAGTTGATTCTTTTGTTGTACGTGCTCTTTTTTATTCTGGAGCTAGTTTCTCGTTTGTCTCGGAGGTTTTTGTTGGTCATACAAGATTGGCTATACAAAGTATTGGAGAAGCTATTGTGGTTAATTCCGCTAGAGGGCCTATTTCTAGTTCTTTTGTCTATTCTGGTTGTGTTGTTTCTCTTGTGGATGAGGATTTTATTGCTAACCTAGTAGTCATTCCGTTGGAGGGATTTGATGTGATTCTTGGCATGGATTGGCTTTCTCAATGTAAGGTTGTTATCTCTTGTTTCTGGAAGACAATCTCTTTACAAGCACCATCAGGGCAAGAGGTCATTTTTCTGGGGAGTGGTTTGAAGTACACCCTCTCTTTGCTTTGTCACTTGCTACCAGACCGTAGGACACGAAAGTCTGGCATCCTTTTTGCTATGGTTGATGATCATGGGGCTTCTTTGCTTATGGAGGACATTCCAGTGGTATGTCGTTATCATGATGTTTTCCCTGATAAACTTCCTAGTTTGCCTTCCGAAAGAGAGTCAGTTTTTCAGATCAAGTTGATTCCTGGTACATAAGGCACCATACAAAATGGCTCCTATTGAGCAAGTGGAGTTAAAGAGGCAGCTGGATGACCTACTTGCTAAGGGTTTTATTCGCCCAAGCGCATCGTCTTGGGCTGCACCTGTTTTGTTTGTGGAGAAGAAGGATGGCACAAAAAAGCTCTGTGTCGACTATAGGACACTTAATCAAGTAACGATCAAGAACAAGTATCCTTTATCTCATATTGATGCCCTTTTTGATCAGTTGAGAGGTGCTCAGCTGTTTTCCAAGATTGATTTGCAATATGGCTATCATCAACTTCGAATTAAAGATGAGAATATTGAGAAAACGGCTTTCAATACAAGGTATAGACACTATGAGTACGTTGTCATGTCCTTTGGACTAACAAATGTTTCTGCTGTCTTTATGGAGGCCATGAACAGGATGTTACATGAGTACTTGGATATTTTTGTGGTGGTTTTTATTGATGATATCTTGGTCTACTCTAAGTCCAAAGAGGAACATGAGGTTCATCTCAGTCTTGTCCTGGATGCTCTTAGGAAAAACAAGTTCTATGCAAAGTTGAAGAATTGTGCCTTTCGGCTTTCTAAAGTGAGCTTTTTGGGACATGTGATTAATCAAGATGGTATTATGGTTGATCCAAAGAATGTTGCCTCAGTGGTAGGATGGCAAAGGCCAACCAACATGACAAAGGTTCGGAGTTTTCTTGCACTCGCTGGTTATTATAGGCGGTTTGTGAAGGGTTTCTTAATCATTGCAAAACCAATGACTAGGCTGACCGAGAAGGGTGCTCCATTTATATGGACTAGTGAATGCGAGGCCAGTTTCGGACTTTGAAAAGTAAATTGGTGAATGCTTCTATATTAGCCTTGCCTGAAAGTGGCAAGCGTTTTACTTTGTATACGGATGCCTCTCGTATTGGGCTTGGTTGTGTGCTTATGCAAGAAGGCAAAGTAATTGCTTATGCTTCACAACAGTTGAAGAAGCATGAGCAGAATTATCCGACACATGACTTAGAGCTGGCTGCAGTGGTCTTTGCATTGAAAATCTGGAGGTACTATCTTTATGGTGAGTCATGTGACATCTTTATTGATCATCAAAGTCTTAAGTATATCTTTACTTAGAAAGAATTGAATTTGAGACAATGTCGATGGCTAGAGTTGATAAAGGATTATGATGTGACTATCCAGTACCATCCAGGAAAGGCGAATGTGGTGGTGGATGCACTTAGTAGGACAGGGGTTCCCAAGGCGGCGATGCCCTTAATTTCAGATTTAGATTGTATGGGTATTTCTTTTTGTTATATGGGTGTTGCAAACCAGGAGACTCAAATGATCGTTCAGTCTTCCCTACTTGAGCATGTGCATGAGGCTCTGAAGCATGATCGCTTGCTTCAGGAGGTTCGAAAAAGAATTTCCAAAGGTAGACTACGAGAGTTCAACATAGATGAGCATGGGGTGATACGTTTCAGGGGACGTCTTTGCGTGCCATAGAAGTTAAATGTGAAGATGGATATTCTAAGGGAGGCACATCGAACACCTTATACAATCCACCCTAGGGAGACCAAGATGTACCGGGACTTGAAACAAAACTTCTGATGGAAAAGGATGAAGCCTGATATTGCTAAATATGTGGCAACATGTGGAGTTTGCCAGCAGGTTAAGGCAGAGCACAAAAAGCCTGCAGGTCTGTTAAAGCCTTTGGAGATCCCCAAGTGGAAATGGGAACATAATACTATGGACTCTGTAGTTGGTTTATCTCGGTCACCACGAGGTAGGGAGGCTATATGGGTTGTTGTTGACAGACTCACAAAAACTACTCATTTCATTCCAATGAAAACAACTAACTCTGCACCAGACTTGGTCCCCTTATATATTAAGGAAGTGGTGAGATTGCATGGTGTGCCAAAGTCAATTATTTCAGATCAAGACCCCAAATTTGTGTCTAATTTCTGGCAAAGCCTACAAAGTGCTTTGGGCACAAATCACACACTTAGTACTGCTTTCCACCCACAAACAGATGGTCAATCAGAGTGTACTATTCAGACCTTAGAGGACATGCTTCGTGCTTGTGTTCTTTCTTGGAAAGGTAGTTGGGAGGATCATTTAGCCTTAGCAGAGTTTGCTTATAATAATAGTTAGCAAGCTAGTATCAAGATGGCTCCATAAGAGGCTTTGTATGGAAGAAAGTGTATCTCTCCCATATGTTGGGAAACTTTGGGTGAGAGGTCTTTGGTTGGTCCAAATTGGGTTCAAGAGACATCTCACAAGGTGCGTAAAATACGACAAAATTTGTTGGCCGCTCAAAGTCGATAGAAGAGTTACGCAGATATAAGGAGGCGAGATTTAGAGTTTGTAGTGGGTAATTAGGTCCTTCTCAGAGTGTCACCAACCAAAGGTATGGTGTGGTTTGGTACTACAGTTGAAGCTTAGCACAAGGTATATTGGTCCGTTTGTGATCATAGCCTGGGTAGGCAGCTTGGCGTATCGGTTGTAGTTGCTAGATTCATTGAGGAGAGTACACAATGTCTTTCATGTTTCTATATTGAGAAAGTATCTGAGGGACCCTGAGCACAAGATTGATCTAGAGCCAATTAAAGTGGAGCAGGACCTAACAATTGAATGCCAACTAGTGCGCATATTGGACTCTTCAGAGCGAGTCATGAGGAGGAGAACTATCAAATATGTTAAGGTTCTTTGGATCAACCAATCAAAGCGAGAAGCAACTTGGGAGCTTGAAGAGGATATGTGTAAGAAGTATCCCGAACTCTTTGAGACTGGTGAGTTATATGTTTTCTTAGGTTCTTTTTTGCTCGATCTTTTAGTTTGTCGTTAGATGGTGGAATTCGGGGATGAATTCTTTAAAGGAGGGGAGAATGTAACACATGAAAAAAATAGAGAAAAGAAGAAAAAAGAAGGGAGCTTCCTAGGCCGGCCATGGGCAGGTCCGACTCATCCAACTAGCCCACACCCCTCTCTCCTATGCTCCTCCTCCACCAGTGCTCTTTTCCCCTCCCTCTCACATTCCCTGCCTCTTCCTCTCTCTTCCATGGCTGTCAAGCCCTCAATCCCCTCCCTACATCACCAAATCTTTGGGGAAAACTAGCAAAACGGATCGAGCTCGATGAGAGAAGCAAGAAAAGGTGCATCTTCGGTGTAAATCCGTCCTTCCCCGTCTCTTGCTGCTGCCCTAGGGTTTGGGGGTAACCAAGGTGAGCAAGGTTTAATCTTCCCCAGCACAACTTGGATGAATACAATGGACTTTTGCCTTGGGAATGAATGGATTAGTGGGGAGTAAGGCTATTTGGGAGTTTCTCCTCAAATTTCAGGTTAGCAATTTCTACAGTTTTGCTTGGGAGAGCGTTTTGAGCAACGTAAAGGCCAAACTAAATGTTTTAGTGAACTAAAAAGTTGCAGGGGACCTTCAGATCTATGTGTATGTGAAATTTTGTGATTTTAGCTCAGGCGGTTTAAGAGTTATGATTTTCCTATGTTGGTTGTCTGTTCTGATAAAGTTCTGGACAGAACTGGATCTAGGAGGATTTCGAGACTCTTATCAGTGTTTTTAGCCTTTCCATGTATGAGAGAGCCTTGAAGTACTTTCTATTATGTTTCCAGATTGGTAAATATCATGATTTTTGGATGAAGGGAACTCCAGTTATGGAATTTTATTGTCAGCTGTACTGTTTCCTTAGCAGGATTTCGACATAAAGTTTCGGTATACTTTAGGCCATCTAAATAACTCTTTCTGCAAGGGTGCATAATACGAAAGTTGTATATTATGGAATTCTCTATTCTCTTGTTAATTTTATGATTTTTGGACATAAGGATCTGAAGTTATGTAAATGTGAAGCTTGCAAACTCAATTCTTGAGCAAATTCTGTTGTTTGTTTTTAATGGCAGTTTAGGCCATCTTAGAGACATGATTAAAATAAAAGCTCTATAGTAAAGTTGTAGGCCTTGTTGTGTAGATTCTAAAAGTGTTTTTGTTTGCTATCATACCCTGTATTGTTTGAAAGATGCAAGGAAGTGAAGCAGCACTGCTGCAATTATTTTGCTCGGATGTCTGGTTGGGGCGTAGGAGAGCTTTAATTTCTATAGCTACTTGTTAGCATGAGTTTTTTTTTCTTATCATATATTGTTAAAGCAGGTGGTATTGCTCTGGATCGCACCTATAGCGGTCAACCCTTCATTGGAGGCAAGTAAACGTGGCGATGGTTTGCTGCAAGGTTTAGCTTGCTATTTATTTTACCTTTACCTTAAAATTTTAGAAATATGATTGCTATAATAAGGCCGCTCAAACCACGTTATAATCATTTTGACATATGCTCTATGTTTTTCTATGGTGATATTTATACTCCTTTGTTTATGGATTGATGATGCTCGGGTTGGTATGGTGGAATGAGTCATGTTGGTTATATGAAGCGATGTTCATGATGTTATATGCAGTTATTTTTCTTTTATAAGGTATTTGCATTGCATCTCAGTCATTCATGGGCATATGGAGTTATGTCGTCACTTGTAGCCGCGACCGTACGGGTACAGCATCATTTATTGGGCATAACGTTGCGACTTCATACTTTGTGGGGTATGAAGGCAGGAGACATGGCATTTGCATTGCATATGTATTTTAATTTTTTTTGGACCATGACATACATTCCTTAGTTTAAGGTTTGGGGAGTGTTTGTGGGAGGCTATGCTTCTCCCTAGTTCGGTGGTGACCAATCATTATCTTATATGCGGTTGTTTTGCTTGTTGGAGCTATCTCATTGCTTGATATTTGGTTAGCATGCAATTGAAAATTAAATTCATGCTTACTAATCTTGCAGTTTAAATAGCCTATTAAAGTAGTTTACTTGCTGAGATTTCATATCTCATCCCCCTTTCTATCTCTCCAAGTACTCAAGTGGCTTTTGCTTGAAGGGTGGGAAAGTAGCAGCACACACTACACATTCACATCATCTATTAGTGTGAAACTTGTGCAGTAATAATAATAGTACCAGAACTTAGAGCCTCTGTTCTTTAGATAACCTTAACTTAGACCTTGTGGTTGTTGTTAGGTTATTCTTGTCAGACTTTGTTTAATGCGGAGCTACTCTTAAGGATGTTTTATCTTGCTGTTGTACTTAGTTTTATCTCTCCTTATGTTGTTGCTTCCACATTGCTCCATTATAGAGGTCATGCTGCCGAAATTTTTTGTTGGATAGCGTTCTTGCCATCCTTTTTGGTTGCTTTTTAGGCATGATTTTGTGGGGTGTTACATGGTGGGCGGCGCCAGAGTGAGTAGATGAACAGTCCCGAACAAGAGAATGAAATCGCTTGGTTGGGTGGTGTTCTTTCTGAGAGGGCCTCCTACTTAGTAGTAAGTTTACCGTGATGTCCCTAGAAACATATTTTTTTCTTCTTTACATGATATTTTGCTGAAAAACGAGGGCTTTCTCCATAAATAATCAACGACCTATTAGTTGTAGAAGGATCTCTTCAAAAATTTTAAAATAAAAAGGATCTTTCTGTAACAACAAGTGTGTACATGTAGGCAATCAAAGCAACGAACAGGCGGCACACATGTACTACACTATAGACAACCAGCTCAAGTGCTAAGGGACAAGTGGCAGACATGCACGCATCCGAACTTGGCCCATGGCCACAGTGCTGGTGGAAGCAACCGGACACAGCCAATTCCTGAACCCTTCTCGAGGAGTTGCCTTTGCTCAGCTATACACGCGTTGCACATCCAGAGGAGCCAAAAAAATTCCAAAAAACAGCGAAATTTGGAACCTTAAGGAGGTTATCCTTCTTATAAACAGCATCTCCATGTCGTTGCTAGTAGCTACCCAACCAGCAAAACGTGTTTGAACAACCTGACAAACCGGCAAAGACGTCGAGCTGACGTAAAGGGAAGGAATGAAGCAACCGGACAGACCAAGTCTCCCGCAGTAAAGCCAAGCGGAGTGGCAACCGGTTGCTTCCTGTTGGCGGGAAACGGTGCAAACAGCAAGCAGCAGGGAAAGCTGAAAAAAGGGCCCAACGAACATGCGTCGGCAACGGAAAACGTGAAAAAAAAATCCAAAAAAAGAGAAAATTCGATTCCCACCGGAAACTGCTAGGTAGTTATGTCAGAAATTTTTATGTTTCTTGTGGGAAGTTGAATTGTTTGAAATGACTTAAAATTTCTGTAGAATATTTAGGAAATTTTGGTACTCCAAATGGATGGCTCCTAAAGGGGAAAATAATAATGTTTAAGATAGATATTTAATAAATATTAAAAATCAAAACTTTTATAAAACCGTTACATATAGTATCGATAAATTGTGATACTTCATGCCCTAATGAAACAAAAATAATACTAGTATCGTTCACAGAGTTATTCTAGCTAGCCAAGCTCAGTCCATTTTGAGCTTGCCTGCAATGGTTACGTAGTATGTTCTTTTCTAAAAGTTTCATAATATATATGGAAAAGTTCATTTGATAGCCCGACGTTTACTAAAGTCTAAATCTAGTGACGGCTCCAGGAATTTTTTGTTGGGTGGTCCTTCTTGACGTGCCAAACTTCCATAACATAAGAAACTCAATATACATATGTAAACTTTAGTCAAAATATGATACAAATATAGTGGTAGTCTCTCATAGCGTCGCAAATTGCTTAAAATCAGCATTTAGATTCGAAGTTGCAAAAGTAACAACATAGATAAGTTAAATATTGTACATAGATAAAAGATTATAGTACTACTTCTTATCTATTCTTTGAGTCTTCATAGACATGAAATTCTTTATAATGTCTTCTTCGCTAATTTGAGAGAAGATATCCCGTTCAATAAATGTGATCAAACAATCATTCAATAATTTGTCACACATACTATTTCTCAGCTTGCTCTTCACAAGACTCAATGCAGAAAATACTCTCTCAACACTTGCTTTTGCAATGGGTAATATCAATACCAATTTGAGAAGCAAATAAACCAAATCATAAAGAACATGTGTGTTTGTTTCAACAAGCTTAATAGAGAGCTCGACAAGAGTTTCTAGGCCTTTGAACATTTCATCCTTTCTTATATCATCGATAAAATTCTCTAGTTGCAATTCAAGTCTTATCAAATCCATGCTTAAAAATTCCTTTGGATAAAACGTGGCAAGCTTACGTGCTTTTTGTGTATCATAAGAAGCAAATGAATTGAATGTATTTAATACTGACATGCAAATGAGCAACTCCATATTAATCTCATCAAACCTACTGTTAAGTTCTTGGCTTATTTTGTCAACCACACCAATAACCACTTCTCTTCTAAAATGATCATCATTTGTTTGGTCCGGATAAAACCGTGGAGATCTTCCATGAGGCACATATTTACCCTCTAAGGTAGGAACTTAAATACTATGTTTATTGCAAAATGAAACAACAGTTCCTTCAAAGAATTCCTTCCATCCATTGGATCTTAGTTTTTGCATTCTTTTCTTGGCCAAAATTACAAGTGACATTGCATTAATAATATCTTGGTCTCTCTTTTGCAAAGACAAAGATAACTCATTTGTATATCCAAGAATGACAAGCATCAAATGTGTACTGAAAACAAAATCAAATGATTCAAAAGTTCCAACCACGGCATGTATTCTTGGCCAATCATCTCTTTGTGTGGGATCTTTTCCAAGAGATATGAGCACCTCATGAATTGTGGAATGCATACCAATAATATGCAATATTTTTTGAAATGAGAACCCCATCTAGTATCACCGGGCCTAGCTAATCCCATATCTTGGTTTAATCCAATCCCACTTTCTATTTCACCCAATTCAAGTGCTTCTATAATCTTTTGAGCTCTAATATCTCGAAGCATGTCATGACACTTACAGGAAGTGTCAATAATATTCAGCAAGTAAGAAACTTGAGTAAAAAACACACAAAGTCATCATTTCCCTTGGCAACAGAAATAAGAACCAATTAGAGCTGATGTGCAAAACAATGGATGTAATAGGCACTAGGAGATTCTTTCATGATCAATGTTTTCAGCCCATTAATCTTTCTTTTCATGTTACTAACCCCATCATATCCTTGACCATGGATTTGAGAAGGAGTCAAATGATGATCAGTAAGTAAAGTTTGAATTACTTTCTTAAGTGACATAGCAGTGGTATTTGCTACATGAACTACTCCAAGGAACCGCTCACATACCCTTCCAGGTTTATCAACATAACGCAAATAAAGAGCTAGTTGTTCTTTATGTGAAATGTCACTACACTCATCAGTAAGAATTGCGTAATAATCATCACTAAGGTCATCAATGATGCGCTTAGTAGTTTCACCAACACAACATTGGATAATTTCTCTTTGTATGCTAGAACAAGTCAAGATGCAATTTCCAGGAGCATTTTTCAAAACTAACCGTCCAACTTTTTCATTGTTTTCAGTAAGCCATTTCAAAAGTTCAATGAAATTCCCTCTATTATTTGATTATTCACTTCCATCATGTCCACGGAATGCCAATCCTTGGTTTAAAAGAAATCTTAGACATCTAAGTGAATAGGTCAACCTAGTCTTATAACGAATTTCACTCTCATTTGACACCTTCACAATGACATTATCAATTGAACCACCTTTCACAAATAGGTTGTATTTCTCTTGAGCTTTATTGTGAGCACTTGCTACACCTCCACATGTTTGTCAAGTGCTTCGGATTTATTCCAATTTCTCCAACCATCCTTAATAAAATTACTACTTTCGCTACCAAACAAGAAGCATATCATGTAAAACCCAGCATCTTTTGCAACAATATATTCAAACCAATGGTACTTGTGAAACCAAACAAAATTGAAGTGGCACTTCTTACCATATATTTTCCTGATTGGGAAATCATGTGAATAAGGTTGGTTTGGACCTTTCAGAATATATGCACTCCGAACAACATCTTATTCATTGACATCATAGCTTCCAATAGGGGGCCTTAATCCTGGATCAAATTGAAGGTGATTAACATTATACATTGGAGGTGCTTCTTGTTCTTGATTTGTTGATTCAACAACTTCAGTTACAGGTGGCCTTTGAACTAACTTTTCTTCAATTTGTGTTTCTTCTTCAACAGGATCTGAAGAGGATGCCCTCTTCTTTGCCTTTGCTTCATGTTTCCGAAAGAGTGATGCAATATCTCCATTCCTTTTCATATCTCACTGCAATTTGCACCACAAATTAAAGAAACAAAGAAACAAATTCGCACTACAATCTCACCAAAGACAGGAAGTTATACCTTTGAGACTTTGAGGAATTGAGAGCTTAGGCAAGCCACCGGTCGTAGAGGCCGAGGAGGCTGGCACCAAGCCGCAGAGGGGACGACGGGTCGATGGCGACGCGTCGCCGGAGGCCGACGCTGCCGGCCTGCGCCCTGCACCCGTGCGCCGATGCACCCTGCCCAGCTGGGCACCTAGGCGGGCACTGGCCTGCGCCCTGCGAGTGCGGGGAGCCTCGGGCGCTGGCACCGATGCTCCCTTGCTCCTTGGCGGCGGCGCGGCACGCGATCAGTGGCTGACCGACAGGCGGCAATGAGTGGCGAGGTCTGGAGTTGCCGAGTCAGGAGACGGCGGCGGGCGGTGCGGCACCGATGCGCGATGTGGGAGTCGGGAGTCAGGAGGCGCCGTTCTGGTTTCTGCTTCTGCTGCTTCCCTTCCAAGACCTAATGGGCTACAGTATTGGGTTGTTGAGTTAGTGGGCCAATTTTTTGGGGGGTGGGGGTACTTCTGGGCCAAATTCTAGGGTGGTTCAAGGCCCACCTGGACCACCCTCTAGAACCGCCCCTGTCTAAATCAACCACAACATAAGCACAGAAAGTGTCTTCATTGCCAGTTCGTAAAAACCTATCACAGCTGGTTTTTTATAGTTATGAAGAGGCAGTGATATTAACTTCACTACTACAAAACTATTTTTTCATATGGCTAAAATTGATTTTTACAGGTGGGAGAGCCGGTCACCTAGGCTTGTAGAAATAAGTTATTTTCACATGCGGTTAAACAACCGCTTGTGAAAATCGATTTACATGGGCGCTAGTGAAAATCGATTATTTTCATAAGCGACCTCTTAAGACGAGCGCCTACAAAAATCGATTTTCACAGGTGACCTATTACGACGAGTGCTTGTAAAAATAAATTTCCACATTTTTTTATTTTTAGGCATGAAAGAAAGGGAAAAATATTTTGAATTATAGAAGGCATCTATACAGAATTGCATATCGAAAGACTTAATCACATTATTTTTTGCGCAAATTACACGCACGTGAAAAATATAGAGTTCGAGCCCAAGACGTCCTCCTTCACATACTATCTCCCTTACCATCTCACCATCGAGCACTTCTTATCAAGATTGAGGATGCTATTCTTTTAACTTGACATCTCCAAAACTTGCAATAATCGTTTGATGTCCTAAATGATGTCAAATGAAAAAATTGTCAACTACAAAGTTATAGATCTCGTCAAGCTCTATAATTTTTATATAGAGTTTGTCTTTGTCGGAGGTCATTTGAGACATAAATCTTAGATTTTGTTAAAATAAATCTGAGATTTTATAACGAATATTTTGACCCCCAAATGATTTCAAATAAAAACATTGTCAATTGCAAAATTGTAGACCTCGTCAACATCTACAATTTTGATATAAAGTTTGTTTTCATCCCACTTCATATGAAAAAGGTACATGTATATATGTGTATTTTTCAAAAATTGATTTCCACATGTGAACGGCTTAAGGGCCCGTTTGTAAAAATCGATTTCTACATGCAGACGCTTAAGTCGACCACCTGTGAAAATGAGGTTATTTTCAGAGGTGGTTGACTTAAGTGACCACCTCTAAAAATCTATTTTCACAGAAGGTCTGTGACCGAGGACCCTCGATCCATTATTACATGCGTCTAATTTCTTATGTCGCATGTAAAACTAAAGGGAGGTGGCGCCAAAAATGATTTTTTTTTCTAATAAGTGCTTTCAGCAAAAAAAAATATAAATTCCATATGATTTACATTCAAACCCATTTGCATACACATTTGCATGATCACAATTTGTTGGCAGAAAAACAACAAGAAGAGAGAGGATCCATCACAATTTCCATACACAAATGCTCCACACACAAATGCTCCACACACAAATGCTCCACAATTCACCTCCCTGATGCTCTATCTGGCGGCCCTAACCTCCCCGCCACTAGATCGGCAGCCCAGGCCTCCTCGCCGCCTGATCTTAACCTAGGCCTCCCCACCGTCTGATCCGGTGGCAGAAACAACGACGGCGCTGGAGAGATCAGATGGACAAGAAGAACATGGTTGGGGCAGACCAGGCGAGCGGGAGCAGAAGAGTGCAGCTGCAACAAAGCCAGAGGCGAGCGCCCACTAGGGCAAGGTGGATCGGCTGACCGAGCTCAGCTGGTTGAGAACCCCCCCACCCCACAAAAAAATCTCTAAATTATATGATTCAATTCAAGCCAATGCATTTTAACATGTTTCGAGATCTTATTCCGTTTTTTCAAGTTTCTGTCCTTCTTGTTCGTTATTGGGCTAAAACAAGCTTGTTTTTTTCTCGGCTCTAGCAAATGTTCAATGATAATCATGACCACATAAAAGACCTGCAGCTGATGATGACAATGTGTGCATTCCAGGCACTAAAGATTTCCTTTTTTGCTTAGTAAGGAAAACTAAATGCTGCATCAAGACATGATTCTTCTTGCTAGCTCCTACTAAGTTATTTGAAAAGGCGGGTTTAATCTTGGTCTATTCGGCAATTTTTGTTCATGTACATAGCTTAAAGTAAAGTTTATATTTTTTAATTAGTATTTGCTAAATAGAAGGTCTTATTTTTGTGTTTATCACTGGGGCCCTCAAATTCTTGGGGATGGCCCTGCGCATCAAGGCGTCACCCATTCAGATCCTGCCGTTGCTCATCGATTGTGGCCCCAGCGGCTGTTGGCCAGCGTGTCTGACCCACCTAAATTTTTAGGTGTGCTCCACCACTGAGCGAAGCAGACAAAGAAAACCGGAGAGGGAGAGGGCAACTGTGGCTGCAATGGAGAGAGCCAGGGAGGGAGACGGAGGTTGCATGGGCTAACGGTAGCTGCCTCATGAGAGGGAGAAGAGGGTGAGACCGGAGAGTTAGACTTTTGGCTGGTTGATTGGTTTATGCACGTGTGGTGCATTGTGGGTTGGCCAGCACTACCATCGGTTCAACCAAAAACTGACAGTGATAGTATTACTATCGGTTTTTAAAGTGAACCAAAAATATTATTGTTATTATTATAAATGCCCTTTTTAGATGAACCGTTACTTAGGACGGTTGGGATGGGTGTTTCTCCTAGGGTAAACTTCAAACCAGACACTATGCACGGTACAACTTTCTAAGGCTTTCACCATTCATCCATCAACACAAATCGGAATGGTGTTGGCTTATATGGTGTTTATTGGCAGTCGAATCAACAAAAGAATTTAAATAGTTGGAGTTGGGGGGGGGGGGGGGGGGGGGGGGTCAAATGTCACTTACTCCTCTCCCTCTCTCTCTCTCTGTGTGTATTTCTCTATCTAATTTGTAACATTTTTGCTAGCTGGACTCAACGTGAGCGTCATATAAATCAAAACTAGCCCTGTTTCGGTTGAGGATTGCAAAATGAATGGCTTCAA
Source organism: Oryza meyeriana var. granulata (assembly GCA_003991445.1). Classification (NCBI taxonomy): domain Eukaryota; kingdom Viridiplantae; phylum Streptophyta; class Magnoliopsida; order Poales; family Poaceae; genus Oryza; species Oryza meyeriana. The sequence continues at coordinate 268,404 of RYFJ01002251.1, forward strand.
AAGTTGATTATATATGTGTGTAAAGTAAGTGGTTTGGAAAGGTGATGGGCAAAACAGTGTCTGATTTTTCAAGTTTGTACTTGATTTTTTATACTCTCACAAACATTTATATACATAACATAGGTAGTACAACAGGGTACCAATCTCAAGTAGATTTATCAATCACTCCCTGTTACAGTAGACAGTGAGTGATCTTTTACCACCGCAAGTACATGGAAAATTCTCTTATTTTTTACCCCTAGCTAGGTAGCTAGCTAGCTACTGGCCCGGCCGGCCCAGTCCAGAGGTAAAGCCTAAACCCAAGCCGATGGTTCCTGCAAATAGGGTTCTCTCTGCCTGCTGGAACAGGCTGCTGGTCCTCTCCCAACTCGACCTGCTGCCAGCAGTCCCGACGAACGACGACGACGACGCTCCTAGCTACTCCTCTCTGCTGCATGCTAATCGAGACCAGATGGCGACCTGCAGCTTGTGTCGTCAAGAATTTGCAACCCAGCAGCTCGTAGCTAGCAGCACTACTACAGCAGCAGCAGCAGCAGCTAGGATGGACGACATCGCATATGAACACTACCATGCATGCCTGCCTGCCTGCCTGCCTGCCTCGGGTTTCGCGAGAATGCTGAAAGCCTGCCATGCATGGCCGCTATCTCCCTGGCGTTTCCCTCTCACCTCCGAGATGCCCGCCGAGCCGCGCCGCTTGCATGCATTGCAAAACGCATCTATCCCGGTGATCGATCACTCGTCGCTCTCACGTACCACGACGACGACGACGACATCCAGCAGGAGGAGGGCCATCCAGTCGATCGATCGCCATGGCTGTTTCTTGCTTGCTCTCATGGAATGCGCATCAAGGGCATGTACTAGCATGCAAATGTGCGTGTCCTTCGTGCAGGGCTATGTGTACATGGTCGGTCAGTCTAATTGTCCTCCCTGTTCTCGGGATTCAACATTTCTTTCTCTTTTTCTTTTCTTTTTGTTTTTGGTTTGGCAGGAGATGTAGGGCAGTTGAGAGACAAATTCAGAGATGTAAATTGACTGGTGTACGTGATGCAATTTTCTCTGGATTTATATGAGCTATTGCGGTTACGTTGCTGGTATCATCACAGGCGATGAATTGATAAATCATTTTTGCCATGTAACAATTTTCTGGATAAAGCAACTATATATGTATGGCTGTGTAATTAACATTTTGGAGTATCTTACTGTGCACTTGTGCATGTTGGTTTTTCGCCGTCCTACTGTGAAGGAAATAAAAAATGTGAAGCCCAAATACAAGACATAACATATTTCCCTTGTAAACCAAATGCAACCCTCAAACAGATTTCAGAAGAGGATGTAAAATCATTGTCATGAATAATATTTTGTGATGCTTTACAAATGATTTATTTAATAGCAATTGGTTTGAAAATAACTGTTGATGTTGGTGTCAGTGCGTATGACTAATGTGGGTCATGTTGCGATATCTATGCCCATAAACTGTTGTTTTTGTCTATTTATGTGCAGGTGACTTGAGGTCAAACTTAGACAGTGGTGAAGATCGGGACTACGCTCAGGGAGAAGACAAGGTCCTCGCTCCTAGCACGGTTGGGATACCACGTGACAAAGTTGGACTAAAATCAGTTTGTTTTAGGGTCAACGGCAGGATCGGGATAAAACTCAGGGAGGAGTTGAGGTCCAAAATGATCACAAATGCCGAGTGACGAGGTTGGATAGAAGGTGACACACAGTGGATGAACACCGTGTGGTGGGTCTTTGCAACAGGCTTCCTAAATTGGTTGTGCAAGCACCAAAAAATTCGCAGAGAAATTCAAAAGGAAATAGAAGAGAAAAAGGTGCTACAGTACTATGGGGTATTGTAGCACGCAGGAGGGGGACTTCGAGTCTGACTTGGTTGCTTGTGTAGCTGGTAGATGGAAGGGGAATTAATTTAGGAAATTAAAAATAGGTTTGGAATTAGAAGGATTGAGTCCTAATACGATTAGGAGTTCTACTCCTAGTTTGTATGTTAGATGTTTTAGGTATAAATATGAGGGGTTGAGGCTCTAGTAGTGTTAACCTTTAGAGAAGAAAAACTAGAGTTTAGTTTAGAGGAGAGAGGAGTGTTTTGTATGTACTTTGTAAACACATCTTGATATAATAAAATTGATCCAATTCAATAGTTTGTCAAGCTGTGTCTCTTTAATTTGCGCTCGGTTGGACCGGCGATAAGAGGCTGATCAGACCATGATTGACAGGTTAGTCCATTAAATTTTGAGGTTCTTTTTTTTTCTCTAAAAAATTTTGGTTGTTTGGTTTTTCCTACCATTCACTCTCTTCTGATAGGTTTGATTCTTATGTTCGATCCTACAAAGGAAAGACTTGAGCAGCTCCTTTCACTTACCTCTCTTAGTTGAAGCCTTTGATCAATATCAACGGCTGCAAACTATCCTGGAAGGAGTATAGCTCAGTTAAGAAGATGATACTTGGACATATGTTTGGAACACAGGCCAATTCTCTTCAATGAAAGTTTACAGGCATCTTATGGGCACAGTAAACATCCCCAAATAACTCTTACAATTGGTTATGGAAAAGTTGCTCACAACCGAGATAAAAGTTTTTTTCTGGCTCCTAATGACAGTCCAAACACAATAAACATGCTAAGGAGAAAGAATTTTGAAAGACCCGAGACTAATTATGTAGTGTGTGCACTGCGGTAGAGGGAAACACTTAACACCTCTTCTTCACTTGTCCAATTGCTCAAGCCTGTTGGGATTTCATATGTCCTTCAAGATTGAGAGATATTCATGTTCATCAAGCCATTGAAGATATGCAAAGAAAACTAAAAGTTTATTTCTACATGTGGAAATCATTATTGTCATGGCCTAGAGCATCTGGATAACAAGAAACAATAAAATCTTTTGATCCTCTCCTACACATACATAAATCCATCTTTAGCAAAGAGTTTGCCGTGGGTATGTATAGGGCAAAAGATAGTTACAAAAACCACATGCAACAATGGCTAGAAAACTTGTAAAACAACTGTATTTTGTACATTTTTCACTTATATATATACACACACACAAAACACTATATAGGAATCTTTCCTAAATTAATTTTCCTCAATCCAGAAAAGTGGTAGAAACCAAAACCATACCATAATGCTATTTTTTTTGTGGTGGTTTCACTTACAATCCAATTAATTGTTAGAATTTAATTAAAAAAATACTTAAATACTTTAGAAAAAAGAAATGTTCTGGAAGTAGCCCAAGCCACTTACCGTGTTTAATTCGGAGTCATAGGGCTTGACTGGATTGTTGCTATTTCTGAACCTTACTAAAAAATTGGCTAGCCAAAATTTGGCTAACGTAATGTTTCTTGTGATGTATATATTAATTGTTGGCTCTTTCTAAAATATTAACAACACCAGATTGTTGGCAGCAAACCAAATGCATGATCATTCTATTGACGTTGTTGCCAATTTTTTGGTGCGTTTGTTTGGGCTATAAACCAAACAATCCTTTGATCTGCCCACTATATATTCGTAGACCATGTTATAATAATGAGTCCTGAATTGAGGTGACTACAACCATTTATTTCTATTATAATTTACATGATAACTTATTTTATTTAATTTCATCACAAATTCTCCTATTAGCCTCTCTTTCAGGTTAATTGGTTTGTCCTTGAGGAAGAGACATCTGTCACTTCTCTGTTAACATTTCTATGGATTTTTTTGGCAACATAGAATGGACGCGACCTGTATAATCATTTTTATGTGTTCATGCCATGTATAATTAAGTTTCTTGATGTTTTCAGCCTTAGCATAATTGTCCATTTGAATTGTTTTCTCCAATTTTGCACACCTTATAAGTCGAAGTTTAGTCAACCACATGTCGATCTATAAAGAGACTGGAGAAGATGACACCAAGTACATTGGAAGCACGCGGCAGGAACATATATGTACATTCACAGTCAACTTACAACATCCACATCAATCACACGAAAAGATTCATCCATGCATACAAACCAAATGGAAAAGGGTGTTGTTGTATACTGTAGTGCACATGAATCGTGATCACCAAGTACAAGCAAGTCAAATACGTATCAAGTAAGATCTTAGTTCGAGAACAAATATTTATGCCAGTACTGTAAGATGTCCCGCGCAATCTACCCAAGCTACAAGAACTTCAAATATTGCATGATTTATACGAGGGGCCGGCCAGGTAAACAGACAAAAACATAATGTGCAAACTCAAACTTGTAGGTATATATATCATGTCGAGAGAATAATTTTTAATTAAGATAGCTGAATTCATTTTGTATTAATTTGTAATGCATCTGAGTTTAAGCCTCGGAAATGAGGTTCTTGTCAAGTCAAGGTGAAAAGGTAGGATTTCACTAAGCCCCTGATTTCATAGTTATAGCGCTCTTTCCTTAATTAATACATATATAAGCACTATTACAAAACAACACATTCGTGCCGCCCTATCAGTACCGGTTAGAAAAAACCCGATACTGATAGGGAATTTCCTGCCCATCGACTCGGTCTGCGTTCTTTCGGTGCACTGATGTGATGGGTCTTATCAGTACTAGTTCGAAAATTTTAATTTTTGAACGAGGTCATCTGTGCCGCTTTATGGCTAGAACCGGCACTGATGAGGGACTCACCAGTACCGGTTCTAACCACGAACATAGATGACCTTGACATATTAGTACCGGTTTTTTAATATAAATCTAATTTTTTCATACAAACTCAGATGAAGATAAACTTTATATGAAAATTGTAGCTCTTGATGAGATTTACAATTTTGTAGTTGAACACTTTTTCATTTGACGACATTTAAATGTTTAAATATATGTTTTAAATTTTAGATATGAAGGGTCAAAAGGAAAAATATCCATAGTCAAACAGAATTGATGTATACATGAGCTGGCAAGGATAAGAGCACGAGAGAAGGGGGTTTAGAGTTCGAATCCCACCATGATAAGTTATAGTTTTACTTTTGTAGTGCCGGTTCAATAACCAGCACTAATGATTGTTTTGAACCGGCACTGATGACGATTTCTGTTGTAGTGAAGTGAGATGTTTTGAACCGGCACTGATGACGATTTCTGTTATAGTGAAGTGAGAGTGCTTCTTTAATTTAATACACATAATAGATGGAATTTTTTTCATCACATACAGTGTCTGATGAGAGATATGATATATTTGTGTGACGTATATATATAATTTCTAAAATCCCATTGCAACCACGTGGATTATCCACTAGTAAACTCAGGCTTTTCAACCATAGAACCTCCAAATGTGTACGAAGCTAGTACAGAATTATGTGTAAACAAGGTGCTATGCATATGCGTGCCCGCTTATCAGAAGAGCGGGCCTTTTTGGATTAGTTATGATATTCTAACTTCATGTGTACATATATTTTCTTCATCTATTTTTGACCTTTGTGGCGCACACACCTTGATTAGGCTTATCTTAGTTCGTTCCAGTTTCTTCTCAAAACTGCCGGTTTATTCGATCGCATGTGCTCTCCATATACTTTAAGCACTCCAGTCTTTATTCTTTACAAATTCTAACAAATATATACTACATTATACCGCATTATGTGTTATCATTTATCACTTAGACGGTGGACACAAGGGACTGCCTCCAATGAGTGTTTTTCTTAGAGCTGGATCTTACATGCAAGCAATGCTTAAAATTTTAGCACCATCTTGATCTCTAAACTTTGAAAATTCATATCTAGGTCATCTCTAGTCTTCTTAAATTTAGTCCAAAAGTGCCGCATACCTACCTCTTCGGCAACTGGCCTTGTTACCAACATGGCTGCCACTTAGATCTCTCACATCCTCTCTCTCATGCACTCACAGCTAGTGTCAGCCACTGCACCGCCTAACCACACACCCTCGACCACCAGCCACCACCACCTCGATAATTATTAGGCCACCCTACAAGTTTAAAGGCTGCAAGTATATTTTACTCTTTATATAATTTTTAATATATATATATATATATATATATATATATATATATATATTGGTCTAAAACAGGGGACTTATCCTTCAAGTAAAATTTTCAAGATAAAGTGTAACATGTAAACATCCTTGTGTTGTCTTCTCTGTGTTTTGCTACTAAACTGTTGCATGTGTGCCAACAGGGAATGCTACCACCTGCATGCATCTCTATATAACCCTCCAACAAGACCATTCTCAGAAGCTTCTAATAAGTGCCATTTCTAGTATTCAGATGAGAGCCGCTGACAAATCCTAGGAAACAATGGGTAATGTAACTTAATTAAGGCAGATATGCTATCCCTTAGCTTACTTACTAGGAGCAATGTATACAATCACAAATGCCCTAACCCTATGAAGCTATGAGACAGCTGACAGCATTATTTGCTTCACCTGGGAGTGCTACTATTTGGGCTCAGGGGGGAAAGGCTGTTGAATGGATTCAACTTCCCCAACAACTCATGCATGCAGCTAGCTACCTATACATTGCAACTGGCTGAGCTCCAATATGAGCCATCTTGCTAAAAGTGTAAAGGAAAGCAACATATGAGTACACTTTCACTGCTTTTTAAGAAAAGAAACTGGTCAAAAAAGCTAACTAAGGATACACAGAGGGTAGAAAAGGGGGGACAAAGAATGAAAAGCATGACAGATGCCATGGTATTTGGAAGATTCATGATTTCTAGCCACATTTTATTATTGCATGCTGGCTCATCTGTTGTCCTTGCTAGCATGGACATGAAGATCTTGCATGCACACATCTAGCAGCCATTATGCTGAAATGATTCCTGTATTATTTGGCCAACAGTGCAAAACATAATAACTATTGCATTAGTTTAAGTAATATTGTACTGCCTTAAGGCCCTGAATGGACCATTTCTGGATTTTGCATTGATTTTTGAGGATCAGTCAAGAGTCATCTTCGCTTGTTTGTTAGACTCGTGATTTCTTCCGAAATTTCAATGAGAATCGTATGTATCATCTAGCGGTGGACCTTTTATTATATTGATAAACTTTGACCAACTTGACTATGTGAGCAAAATATTATTATGGAGAAATTAATAATACGTACAAGTTCTTGTTTTCCATGAATGATCCTAATTAATATGAGATTAATTGTTCTACTTTTTGTCATACAATTTTATTCTAAGTGACTGATTAATTTGTAGGTAATTTATGAGTTTTAACATATCTTTGAACTTAATAATACTAGACCCACTCCAAATAATTAAGCTGAGGGCAGTTCCCTTCTTTCCTGGAATAATTATATATTGGACTGAACTTTCACAGTTGCAGATTAAGAGCAAATTAACAAGCCAACCATATTCTATCATTTATTCCATATCTGTTTTATTTCTTAAATTTCTTCACCCCACACACCAGAAACTTTGAAACCTTAGCACTATGTGGGTTCTTTATTAGCTAATTAATAATTATGCATGGCGTGTAGTTTTTGGCTGCAGCTGTAGACTGGAGTAAACAAACAATAAATTTAATTAGGGTCACCTGTTGGCTGCTGTCAACATAAAACTTTTGGAGAAATTAAGCCTAAACTACGAGAATGATATGCCCCAAGACATGACTGACATCTAATTAATTAGATTTTGCCTGTAGATACAACAAACTAAAGGCATCTGTGTGCTTTGGCAAAAAGAATGATCAGTCAGGAGTCTTGCACTTTTGCCGTGAAAAAGGGCAAAGTCCAGCGTTGCTTTCCGTGGTTTCGGCTGAGTTGCAATTGCTTGCACCTATGACCTTTGATAGAGCGTCATTACAAGTTATTTCTACCATGTTAAATTTTAACTGTAGAGGTACCCAAATTTGATACAATTTTATTATTATTCCCTCGGGATAACCAAAGCATTTAATTAGAGGAGCCACACGCTACCAAAATTTCACGACAACCTTCTACGGTATAAATTTTGAGAAATTTTACAGTCCTTGAGGAAGCAGCAAGATATACCATATTTTCTTAATTTTAGTCTCTCCTATTACTTGAGGTGCTCCCTCCAATTAAAAATATAAGGTATATTAGGTTTCTACGAGGTATCCAATATTATATTTTAACCATTAGTTTCTTTTATAATATATCATCAACAATCACAAAATTAACATCATATAAAAATATTATCAAGTACGAATCTAATGTCACTACCTGCATGACATTAAACGCATATATTTTTATTTAATTATTAGTCAAAATTTTCAAATGTTGACTTTATGGAAAACAAGGACGTCTTATATTTTTAAATGGATGGAGTACTAGGAGTACCAAATTTTACATTAAAAAGAAGATACCTTCTAGTACCTCTGTAAAATCACTCTCTAAATTAATAAAGAGATATTCTATCATGCATACTCCTATTTGAAATGAAGGTACTCCTAATTCCTTCCAAAAATCACATGCAAAACATCGCAAACATTGACATTTCTTTCGAGTGAAAGGTACTGTAATATATGATCTATGCTAAAGTAATTATACAAAATCTCTTGTATTTCAGTTAATTGAATTTATGGTTGTTGAATTAAATAAAGGCCACTATTTTGATACTTCGGAGCAAAACCTACGTTTGTAGGAATCGTCACCTGCGCACACTCCTGCCGCTTAACACATCTTTACACTTAATATAACCAAGAAAAACTATGTTACCTAGTATTCTCGTACATATTTTCTCCAATTCCTAATACACGTCATCTTAGCCTTCTTAATTAATTCTTCATAAATATAGGTCAACCTAAATATGTGAGGCTTGTTCCTACTCTTCTATTCCTTCCCCCATATTGTGGTATAAACATGAGAAAACAAGTCTTCTCACCCTATATATTTCTTAATCCCTTGCACAAGTTTATAACACACATATGTTTCTAATGGGACAGCTAACAAATATTAGTATTGATCAGATGTTAATTAGTTCCTTATGAAGTTAGCTAGTTCTGTTTTCAGAAATATTATTTGAAGCTTTACTGTTGAAGGTAATATTTTCCACATCATAATTAAGCTAAAGAAACTATCCCAATAGTATAAAACAAGAAGAGCAGCAGACCAGCTAGTAGAAAGCATACAGAGCATGCCAGGAAAACCTTTCCTGATCATGTTAAGACACAGGAGGGAGTTGAGTACACCATGCTTTATTAAACTAAGTGCCTGCTCATCATCATGATTAGTTTGAGTCTTTACATAGTCATATTCACGCACACACACCCAAATTAAAGCTAGTGAGATAAAGGAAGAAAGAGCTCAGACGAAGGCAGGCACACTACTACTGCACTGCAGCATGCATCGATCGCTGCAGTGACAAACGAGAGATTCTTTTCTGCTCATCTTTGGGAAGGGAGCTTGGAGAAAAGGTGAGGAGTGGCTTAAGCACCCGAATAACTTCACTTTTCTTTTGCTTTTTCTCACCCCTTTCGATCTGCTAGAAAGGCATCCGTGCACTTAACCCTAGGTACTTTCCTTCTTTTTCTTTTGCCTTTATTTGATGCCATTTTACGTGCACTAGACCTGGTATATATGCATACAGCAGGAGGTGAGATCGAAGGAGGAGCTGACACGTCGATGGAATTGTTTTCGGCCGTTGGATCGCCGATGTGGGGTTTGGGATGTGCTGGAGGGAATTTTTCGTTTTATAATACTTAGAATAGCGAACATTGTGTTTGATCTTATCGTGATTGCTTGTTTGATTCTTTGGTGTTGAATGTTGCTGTATCATGTGTATAGATGATGTTCTCATTACTTAGTCTTATGAAGTACCTGTCATGGATATCCATAAATATATGAAAACGTATTGAAATTTTTAAAACTTTTAGGACTAGTTTGTCTTTTTTCTCTAGCTAGGTTTTTAAGTATGTGAGTGCCTAGTGTGTGTGTATATTACACAACTACTGAAAAATAAAATGACATTCATTTGGAGAAAAAATTTGTATGTTTATAAAATAATAATAATGATGATGATGATTATTATTATTATTAAAGTGCTGGCCATAAGGCATGGATTACTATGAGGTGTGTTGTCCTAAGTTTATCTTGTACAATCTCACCATTGTCCGATGTCTGCCACTTACACACTAAACTATGTCACCAGCTCCTTAATTAGTGAGCTTGCTGTGCTTTCGAGGGGAACAAAAAGAGACATTCCATTACAACGTCAAATTCGGCAACCTTTGGGAATTGAGTGACAGTACAGCTTTAGCTCTCACGCCCAGCCACCAGCTACTCTAGCTCGATTTCTGAATGTCCCTTAGCAAAAGTCTCAAAAAGGCAGAATGTCTGAACCAAATTAAAAGCCTACCTTGATGCTAATGACGGCTTGAGAGTACTAGTAGTCTGGAGTAGTAGTAGTAGTAGTGCATTGCCCTACCTTAGTTTATTCGGCATCAGCCAGGGATGTGTGAAACGTGTGTTAATTGGCATCAAAATGAACGAAATCTTTTCTAACGGTTATGATCAAGATGCATACCAGCAAAAATGGACGCACTCTCAATAAAAAACCAAATTGATGTATAATGTGCAATAATAAATTTGAAAGATAAAACTAAGGTGCTATCGTATTAATTCTTGGTATTAGAAAACAAAGAAGAAAGGCTCATCAGGAATTTCTCGAGAAGCAGATTCAATTGAATCCTCAAGAAATATATGACAAAAATTCCTGTGTACCACAAATTAAATATATTGTGCAGTTAGAAAGAAAAAAACAATTCCCCAATTAATTTGTTCCCTCTTTGCAACAATCAAATGTAGTTAATGTAAAAATTTCAGCCATCCTAAAGCTATTTTTACGATCACAAAGGCTGATAAAACAGTTACACAGGAAGCCCAACATTTTTCCAAGGTCAAGGTCTATTAGCTTTGTCCCCATCAGAAAGTGAGATAAAAACCCCAAACACAAAGGCCACTATAAAGTTCCTCTTTTTTTCAAAACAAAGACGTATACAAGTATTAATTAGAACACATTTGAATAAAGAGCACACCCTGAAACACAAAGGCCATCTAATTTCTGGCGCTTAAAGTTCTGATCACCTTATCACGCGCTGCACTTCTTTTTACTAAAAAGAAGAAAAAGAGAATATGCATCAAGTACTCCCAAAGATAAGGCATGCAACTTTGTAACTGTATGTACGTACGTATATACGACAGTATTGTACGGGAGCTCGTGCGCTTTTTCTCGTCAGAGATGGGCGTAGGCGGATGATGATATATATATACGTATATATGATAGAAATAATTTGGTATGTGTTGGTTTAATTAAGGTATACAAGTTCCTCGAAATATAATATTAAGCGATAAGTTCATATTGTCCCCTTCTCATTATGAGATTTGCATCAACTCTTCAAACTATCTAATTAAACACTCCCCCCCCCCCCCCCCCCCTCTCTTCTCGGAAGTCAAACCAAGGTGGCTTCACCTATGTGGCGGTCTAGTCGACAAAAAAATAGAATATAACTGATGGGTCCCACAAGACAATGTGACCTCTTCCTCCTCTCCCACTCTCTTCGAACCAGCTGCTGCCCACCTACGTGCTGAACAAGTTCAAGAAGGAAGCAGGTGGAGAAGGGTGGTTGCAGGCAAACTTGTCATCTCCTATGCAAATTCATTGTCAGTGATGACAATAGCGAGAAGAACAAATGGTTAGTGGTTAGAAGCCATCCACGTCTTGCATCGGAGGGCTGATATATATCTAGGAGTCAAGGAGGGTGGGCTCATCAACCATCACTCCTCCCCCAGCTAGCCCACCTCTCTCTCTCTCTCTCTCTCTCTCTCTCTCTCTCTCTCTCTTCCCTCACCCGTCACCTCCAACGAGGCATTGTCCCCCAAGCTTGTTTTCTCCCAGGAAATCTTTGCATATGTGGCCTCTGCCGGGATCTCCGCTTTCACGGGATTCGCTCTCCATGGGATCTCCACCTCCATTGACATCTCCGCCTCCATTAGGATCTCATCCTCCCCAAGATCTTTGCCTCCACAGCTGCATCCACTGAGATCCAAAAGCCTAGCTGGTGGATGGTGAGCTGGATAGTCTCGCCGTGCACAATGGCCATGTCCTTGAGCCAGAGTCAAGTACTCGAGTGCACGTGCGGTCATGTCCCTAAGATTGATGGGGATTGTGATAGCAAGGAGAACAGCATGGATCACCCCTTGGTCGAGCTTGGAGAAGAATATGGGGTAGTGAGGGATCTGGGAGCTCGAGAAGAAGATGGTGGAGGGTGGCCTAGCGGCGGCGGGTGAGGCCAGAGTTCTCCCACAAAAGGGGTGGCCTAGGTCAGTTGATTGAGAGACACTCCACCATCTTCTCTACCTATCATGCTCCAACTTCGGAGACACAGCCTGCTCCCATGTTCACCACCACTGCCCAGCGTGTGATTGCTTCGTTGCTACTGGTCCCACTAGCTTCGCCACTCCTTAGGTGGATTATGACCCATCCAGCCTCGATCACGATGCCGCCTCAATATCTTTGATGCTTTTCTATTTGATATCCCCTCCACCACCACCTCATCCACGAGCTCCACCCTTCTCCAAATCTCTCTCTATCTTAAGTTCGTCAACACCCGTCTTTGAGCAAAGCCTTGCCATCGGACAGGGAGCTAAGGGCGGGTTGGATGGACAGGGGCTCAAAGCCGTGCATGGGGACCGGAGCTCTGGGCAACATGTGTGTCTGGAGCATTATGCAGCAAAGAATTGAGAGTGAGAGGGGTGCATGGACACTACTACAAAAATGCCCATCTGTGCCGGTTGGGTAGGCCCATCTATGCTGGGTCCCCAACAGGCACTACTCTTTGGGCACTAATTAGGGGGTGGCATCAGTCCCGGTTTAGGAACCAGCACTGATGTGCCTCCACAAATAAAAAAAATAGGAGAGCCGATTCTTCGAGCCGGCCTCCCCAGATCGGCATCCACATACATATCCCCAATCAATCCCCATTCAATCCCCATCCACATCCATCAACATCCATTCCAACAGTCTTAACAGATCAAGAGCACTATAACCATATCAAGAGCACTATAAGCAACTTAATGAACATCGAGTATTACATTGATTAAATCCCCATGAACAACAACACACATTCAAGAGATCAACACACCAACACTAGCACAGATCAACAGATCAAACTCACCTACGCTGTCCTAGCAGAGCCACCGACGCCATCGTCAATCTCCCTCACCGCTGTCGTCTCCCTCGAGTCATCACCACCATCGTCTGCCTGACATCTAGATCCAAAGCTGGAGGCCCCCAGCGCGGCCATTCCTTCTCTGCCTCCCCCTTCTTCTGCCCAACGCCGCCTTCCCCTTCTTTCCCTCCGGCCGCCTTTTCCTCCCTGGTTGGCCTCCCCGTCTAGTGCTCGATCTAGATGGAGAAAGAGAGAGAGAGGAGGGGGAATAGGGGCACGCGGTAGCGAGGAGAGGCTGGGAGAAGAGGGAGGCAGCCCAACGGTGCTGGCCGGTAGCGAGAAGGAGGTGCGGCACTAGAGGTGAGGAGGAGAGAGTGAGAAGAAGATGGAAAGAGCGAGAGAGACGAGAGGGATCGAGAAGGGAGACGTGGAGTCAACCTCGTCGCCTCGATGATAAAATATTCGTTCGATCGGCTTGGTCGATCGCTCGGCTCGGCTCAACAGCCATCGGTGCCAGTTTATTTTAAAAACCGAGACTGATGTCCCACGCATAAGTGTTGGTCTTTTAAATGAACCGATACTGATATTATTAATAATGGTTTTTTAAATAAACCTGCACTGATGTAGTGCCATCAGTGTCGGTTCTTGACCGTAGAGGGTATGGGTTGGGTGGGTGGGCGCGAAAACCCCTATCAGTGCCGGGTTTTTCTCAACCGGCACTGATAGTTGTTTTGTAGTAGTGGGAGAAAGTAGGAAAGAGAGGATGATATTTGGCCTACTTTTTAAAAAAATATTTATCACTGACTACTTGACTAGACCTCCACATAAGCACTAACTAGGCAAAACCCACCCTGGTCTAGCTCAAGACGGGTAAAACTAATGGTTTTAAGAGTTAAGGGGGTTGAATACATAGTATTGGATTTGAGAGGCGCTGACAAATAAGATACTGGAGGAGCGGTAAAATGGACTTATCCCTAATATTAATACAAAACATTGTAGTATATATTTCTTATTATATTATTAATTTAGAACTTAATTTATATGCATCCTTTTTATAAAAAAAAATCCACCCCCACACACATGGTTTTACGGACAGGGACAACGCAATAGATAAGGGAATTTGGCACTTGAATGGATGTACTCTGAATAGCCATGTTCATAGTTAGGTCAAAATGGGAGTAGAAAAGCCCAGTCTTGATAGGTCAAGCTAGCCTGCGCTTTGCCTGACCTAAAGGCTGAATATTTGATGATTATATTTCCCATATTTCAAAAATATATTTTATATAATAACAATCTGTTCTCCTGTTATGTCAAAGTACTATCCCAAATAGACAATATATCCAAGAACACAATGGATTTTGCCCTTTTCAATCATCGTTCAACTTTAGGAATCGATTCTCACCTATAAAACTGAAAATAAATACAACCCTTAAGTGCCATTTTGGTTAAATACGCCCTTTAAGGTCAATTCTACCTGGTTTCCAATGGTCATTTTAAAATTTCTGATGTCCGTGCAATTTATTTTTTACTGACATGGTAATTACTTTTATATCTTTTGCTAATAAAGTGTTATAGTTGGGGGTGTAAAATATCTCATTTAATAGTTTAAGGTTAATTTCTTCACTACAAAACTAAGAGTTAATTTATAAACTTCGATGATAGCTGAGGGCCACCCAATTTTCCACAACAACTTTCTCATTGGGAAAGTACTCTTTGAGTCGTGGACAGGTTTTCCCTACCGCCGGGCCCTAGCGATAAGTACAGCAACCACGGCAAACCGTGAAAAACGGATAAAATTTATCAAAAATTTAAATTATTTTTTAAAATTTATTTAAATTTGATGTGTTTACTGTAATTACCATTACCGTATCCCGCGCGATAACCGGTGGTATGGTGAACCCTCGTCATAGGTGCACTAGCATTCAATTCCCGGTGCCCGTAATTATTATACATACATGAGTTTATTTTAATAGAAATTTACTAAGAGATTTATTTCTGGCTTCCGTCTCTTTAAGAGGGTGTTAAGGGCCATATTTACATGCGTGTGGTGAGTGCGTGTGTAATGTTGTGTATGGATAGGCGTCTTTCGTGCAAAAAAAAAAAAAGAAAATCTTCTCATAATTTTTTTTGTACATGCTTAACTGGAGAAGCAAAATGGAAGGAGCGAGGGAACACACTCCCTTTTCTGCATGCATCAGCAGCAGCTGTTTGTTGAAAACGAGTCATCGACGATGGCCGAAAGAACCAGAGCCCTCAATTTGCAAAGGAAACCTGGAAACAGGACGCATGCCATCGCCATAGGCATGCATGCATATATGGCAGAGAGAAAACACGAGACATACAGAGAGAGAGAGAGAGAGAGAGTGCAGGGGAGGGAGCAAAGGCTGCCGGGGCTACGCAACGCACATCCGCCCCCCTCGATAAACAGACAAACAAACACTCTTCCTCTCCTCTCCTTACATATCAACATTTCACACAGAAAGCTAGTGCAATGCAGTCTATAAAGCTAAAGAAAAAAAAGCATTTGCAGAAAGAGAAGCTAGCTAGCTACGCATACATGCATGCAGCCATACTACCACTAGATTACTAGTACTGCATTGCATTGCTAGACTGAAGCTGATAAAGGGTAGTGAAGTCAGTAGCACTGAGCTTCTTGCTTCAGATAAGCTCGGCTCAGCTTGCAAAGGTGGTGGTGGCGAGAGGAGGAAGAAGACGTACGAGAGGCAGATAGCGTAGCAAGACGAAGAGAAGGCAAGCTGGTCGTTGGATTGGTGGGAGGGGTGCAGTGTGTGGGGTGGGGGGGTGAGGGATGCGGGCGGGGGCGTACACCATCCACCAGTCTCTCACCGCCGAGGCGGCCGCGGTGCTCAAGCTCGCGCTCGGGATCGCGCGCCGCCGCGGCCATGCGCAGGTCACGCCGCTGCACGTCGCCTTCGCGCTGCTGAGCCCCGCGTGCTCGTCGCCTGTGGCGCAGCAGCAGCAGCAGCTGTGCGCCCAGCCAGCCCCATACGGGCTGCTCAAGCGCGCGTGCCTCCGGTCGCACCCGGCGGCGGCGGCGGCGGCCGCGCACCCGCTCCAGTGCCGCGCGCTCGAGCTCTGCTTCAACGTCGCGCTCAACCGGCTTCCCACCTCCGCACCGCACTCGCCGCCGCCGTCATCGTCCGCGCCGTCGGGCGCGGCGCCGTTCGCGTCGTCGCTTATCCAGCCCAACCCGACGCTCTCCAACGCGCTCGTCGCCGCGCTCAAGCGCGCGCAGGCCAACCAGCGCCGCGGCTGCGTCGAGCTCCAGCAGCAGCCTCCGCCGCCTCCGCCGCAGGTAGCCGCCACGGCGCAGCAGCAGCAGCAAGGCGCCAGCCAGCAGCAGCAGCCGCTGCTCGCCATCAAGGTTGAGCTGGATCAGCTCATCATCTCCATCCTTGACGACCCTAGCGTGAGCCGGGTGATGCGGGAGGCCGGCTTCTCCAGCTCCACCGTCAAGAGCAACCTCGAGGAGGAGAGCGCGCTCATGCTGTCCACTTCGCCCTCTCCTCCTCCGCCGGCCATCCCTCCCCAGTTCTTCCTCGACCCCAGCGTTGGCGGCGGCAACGGTGGCGGCTTCATGCTGTGGCCAGCGGCGCAGTTCTTGAGCTCGCCGTGCATGGCCGTGCCGTCGTGCAAGGAGGATGTGAGGGCTGTCTTGGAGGTGATGGTGAGGAAGCATGGTCGTCGGCCCAACCCCGTGGTCGTCGGCGACTCGGTATCAATGGCGGAAGCCGTCGCCGGCGAGCTCCTGCGCCGGCTGGAGGCCGGCGACGTCCCGGACGAGCTGGCCGGCGCGCACCTCCTCAAGCTCCAGCTCTCCTACGTCCACGTCCGCCTCATGAGCCGCGCCGACGTGGACGCCAAGGCCGCGGAGCTCCGCCGCAGCGTGGACGCCGTCAAGCGCGGTGGCCTGGTCGTCTACGTCGGCGACCTCCGCTGGGCGCTCGACGAGGACCACCACCACCACCCCGGCGCGAACCATCACACCGCCTCGTCCTACAGCCCCGTCGACCACATGGTCGCCGAGCTCGGCCGCCTTCTCGGCGACCTCCGCGCCGCCAGCGCGCCTCCGCGCGGGCGCATCTGGCTTGTCGCCACGGCGAGCTACCAGACCTACATGCGGTGCCGCCGCCACCGCCCGTCGCTCGAGTCCGCGTGGGCGCTCCAGGCCGTCGTCGTCCCTACCGGCGCCGGCACCGGCCTGGCCCTCAACAACCTCCACCCCACAGCAAGGTGAGCAGCCATGACCATGAATCTTGCCTGCCTCCTCCGCCATGGCACAAATACCACAGCTACACTCCTAGTGTTCCCTTGTCCTGCATGTGTCACTGTCTCTTCCTGCTTGTGCTTGTGTTGTTTTGTGTTGTGTTGTGTTGCCTCCTCTTGCTGTTTGTTCCCTTGCTGCTGCTGCTAAGAGTCAGTGGTCAGCTCACTGTTGGTATGCATGCAGCTAGCTAGCGTTGCTTTGTGAGTGATGTGTTGCTGTCTGGAATAGGCATATCAGGACCACTTGTTCAGAATTTCAGATCAGATGTTGCAAGAACCATCTCTCTGAAGTCTGAACTTTCATCCATCAATTTACTACTACTAGTAGTTTCCTTTGTGTAGGCTATTAGGACAGATTGACAGAGAGCCTGGAGCATTTTTTGACATTAATGGGGGCTTCTTCATTCCTGCCATGTGATATTCAGAATCTGCAGGCTTGAAGATGGTAGTAGTAAAAACTAAAAACTACTAGAAAAACTTTAGTTTAGACTCCAGAGGAGGAGAAGAAAATGTTTGTTCATGGGGAATGTGGGGTGGTAGGAGTTGTATACATTGTGCTGGCTTTTCTGGCTCTGCTTGGTTGCAGAGATTCCATCTGAGCCTGACCAGTTTCTGCTCGGCAAAAAAGGCACTCTGATGCAGCAAACAGTGGCACAAACACTTCCTTTTGGTACAAATGGTACACTAATTTAGTAGGAGAAGGCGTCAGACTGATGCAGCGCTGCTGCTTGTCTTGCCCTTTTTCCTTGCAATGATGCGTCTCTCAAGCACAAGATCAAGTCACATTTGGTTCAGGAGGAAAGGAATCAAATGAGAGTCAGATTAGATTTCTTGCTCCCTGCTAGGTATATCCACATGATTCTGATACTCTGATCAGGGACTTCTCACTTGTCAGCTATACTACTCTCTGAAAGGAAACTTGAAAAGAGTTTCACAAATTTTTTTGAGAAATTTCAAAGTGAATTTATTTGCTTTCTCATTTTGTAGAAGCTTTGTTCACTGCCTTGTAGACTTTTAATACTGTTAGACTAACACTACTGTTCATGGCCAGGAACGGAGCTCCCATGCAGCAGGCGATGGCTGCAACCAACCAGCAGCAGATTGCGAGTCCTTTCGCCATGGCCGCGGAGCCAATGGCGTTCGCGGCGGCAAGGGACGAGCAGGAAGACAAGCTGCTGGTGCTGTGCAGCGAATGCAGCCGGAACTACGAGAGAGAGTCGTCGGCGGTGAAGGCGGAAGCGGCCGACGAGGAGGGCCCACGCGCCGGTGGCCTCCCCGGCTGGCTCATGCCGGAGGCACCCAAGGTAGGAGAAAGCAACAGAGATATCAATTGATCATTTTCAATTTAGAGTTTTTGATAGTTGCGTGATCGAAGTAAAGAAAATTCATTTTGCGATATTTTGATTGTGATTTAGGAAAACTATTTGATCGAGTTGAAGAGGAAATGGAGTAGGCTATGCAGAAAGCTTCATTTCTGCGGCAGCGGCGATCCCTGCTCCGCTGTGTCGTTTGGAGCCGGAGCTTATGTCTCTGGACCAAGCCTCCCATGGTGGTCAGCTTCCTGCTTGCTGCCGACCGGCGGCCAGGCCAAGGCTAGCATTGCGGGGTTCTTGGGCATGGAGGCGTTGCGGTGGTCGCCGCCACCGGCGCTGCCGCCTCACCGGGGACTAAGTTCTCTCAGGGAGCCGGAGTGCCAGGACGTGACGACGGCGCTCGCGCTCGGCAG
This sequence comes from Oryza meyeriana var. granulata, assembly GCA_003991445.1. NCBI lineage: Eukaryota > Viridiplantae > Streptophyta > Magnoliopsida > Poales > Poaceae > Oryza > Oryza meyeriana. The sequence goes on from RYFJ01002251.1 coordinate 287,509, forward strand.
CCTCCCGCTCTCGGATTCGGCGTCGTCCTCCGGTGGCGGCGGCGGCGGCGGCCGTGCTCTGGAGCGCGAGAGCGACGGCACGGCGGCGCGTGAGCTGGAGCGGAGTCTCCGCAAGAACGTGCCGTGGCAGCGCGCCGCCGTCGAGGAGATCGCCGACGCGGTGACCGCCGGCGCCCGGAGCAGCAACGGGAGGAAGGGCGGCGTCTGGCTGTTCTTGAAGGGGAGCGACCACGCCACCGTGCGCCGGGCGGCGGCGGTGATCGCTGAGACGCACTGCGGCTCCGCCGATCGGGTCACCTCCGCTGATCCGAACAAGTACGGCTGCGCCGAAGATTTCTGCTCCGACGTCGTCTCGAGAGCGTCCATGGCCGGCGGCGGGAAGAAGCTCGTGCTCGTCGTTGACGACATCGAGCACGCGCCGCAACACGTCGTCGACTGTCTCGTGGCGGCGTCGAGGGGCGGCGCTTTGAAGGACAAGCTCGGCCAAGAACTCGATCTCTCCGACTCCATCGTCATCCTGACGACATCCAAGCTGGCCGATGCGGCGAGCAGCGGAGTCATCGGCCTACGGCTGTACACGTCGGAGGAGTCGCCGTCCGTCGATCTCAAGAGGAAGAACTCCACCAGGTCGCCACAAAGTGACCGCAAGCGCGCACGGCACAGCGCCCACCATGGCCTCGACCTCAACCTCAACCTCAACCTCTTCGCCGAGGATGACACCGCCGATAACCACGACGGCGGAGATGAATACGACGGCGACGCCGTTCCGAGCGACATAACCCACGAAGGCGACTCCGGCGAGCCCAACCACGGCCTCCTCGAGTCCATCGCAACGCGTGTGGTCACCCTCAACAACGGTGGCCCCAAAAACGCCGCGGCCGCCATCCGCGAGAGGCTTTCCGGGCATCTCGACGACGGCCGAGAGCTGCGCGTCGACGGAGAGGCGGCGGAGGCGCTGGCGGCGGCGTCTCGGCACATCGTCGACGAGGTGCTCGAGAGGTGGGTGGCGGAGGTGTTTGAACCGGCGGCGGCAACGGTCAAAAATGGCGGGAAGGTGGTGGTGTTGGGGGTGGGGCCCAGTGGTGGTGGGGTCAACGTGTCAGTGGGGTTCATGGGCTCGGTCCTTCCAAGTAGGGTCCATGTGGACTGAGCTCACCCAATTTTTGCTCCCCTTTTGGTGTACTAGACTTTAGACTACTAGTGTCCCTAGTTTTAGTTTCTTGCATGTAAAAAAATTGTGCACTAGAAAAACGGAGAATTGGGTTGGGGGGTGTTTAATTTATAAATATTCCTTTTTAATTGAAATTGGTTTGTGTGAGGGTAGCTGGGGTTTAATTTATATTCCCTTTTTAGGCTAGAATCGAAATGCAAAAATCCCAGTCATGCAAGAGTAAATCACTAAATGTGAAATGTTATTTTTGTCACATATTAAGATCAATTTTAGAAGTATTGATGTAGAGTTGAGATTGATACATAAAATGGAAATTTTATTTGAAATTGATCAGATAATTATCACACCCAATTCACATCTCAGAGAAATAACACAAGCTTACGCACAACATTTCTGTAAAAAAGGTGAAATTATGTAGAATTTTTAACCAGGTAAGACTTTGCTATGCCCATTTCGTCCATGGTCTTGACCCATGTAGTGTGAAAACTGGATCCAAAGTGACTGGCTCCCACTCCTACGTGTCATACATGTGGCAATGGCCGACATTTCTGTCACTCGCGAGCTCTCTTCGCCCCATGACAAACGGCCATGGTAGCCACCTCAAATTCTACTTGGATGCTACACTGATCAAAACAATAATCAATCGGACATAAAGATGAATTCTACAGTTTTAATTATTGATGGAAATGTTTTGCTTGGCTTTAGAATGGAGAGAAGAAAATTAAACAAGACACGGGTCAAGGGATATGAAGTAGGAAAAAAATTTAAAAATATTTTTTTTAAGTTTTATAAATATATACATATAAGCAGGAGTAGTAAAAATATACCTACATCTCACTCCCACGGTACGGCACTGCCACGGTGCGGTACCTCATCCACGCGACACCGAGCGTTGGTGCCACACGGCTGAGACGCGGCACCAGCACAGATGCACGCAAGCACCGGCGCAGCAAGCAAGCAGGCAGAGCAGCAGCAATGCAGCAAGCAGAAGCAACGGCAATGCAACAAGCAGCAAGGCAGCTAGCAGGCAGGCAGCAATGCAGCAGCTTGTCGCGCGACGGTGCGGCGGGTGTGCTCGGTGCCGCGTGATGGCGGTGTGGTACCGACTGTTCCATGCCCGCAAGCCGCGGTACCGGCATAGTGCCGCGTCTTCACGGCGCGATATACGTATATTTTTGCTAACCCTCCGTTTATCTATATATATTTATAAAACTCAAAAAATATATATATTTTTAAATTTTTTTCTATGAAGTAGTGCATTTTTTCCCTTCGATTGACATGTACTTAATGCTAGAAACATATGGATGGGCGATAAAGTTACCTGATATATTTTCAATTTCCAATTACTTTGTTGGAACAGAAGCCAGCGGATTCTACACGTATAATACTACTAGTACATGGCAATTGGCAAGTAGGGTTTACTTTACCGGCCGGGAGCAAGAGAGGTTACCGGACCCAGCGATAAACCCATTAACAGTACGGTTACCATAGTAAATAGTAAAACACCAGATAAAATTTATCAAAAATTTAAATTTTGTTTGAATTTCTTTTGAACTTTATAGAGTTACTATTAGGAAAGTATAGCCATATATTATTGTATATGCCATAGATTACTCCTCCAATTGAGATGGAGAATCATGTATCTTGATGTATTTTGGCTATATATAAAGTGATCACAACCCCCCCCCTCCCCAAACAATGGGCGTGTGGTGCGTTCCTCAACATGGTATCAGATTGATCATTCTTCCGCTTCCGCTTCAACCACTGTTGTGTTCTCGTCATGCCGCCCTTGCTCCACCACCTCGCGCGCGTGTCGATCGCGCCGCGCCTCCTCCGTGCGCGTGCTGGTCGCGCTGCGCCCTTGTGGCTCCTGCTGCCGCGCTTTGTCGCCGTGGGCATGCACTGGTTGCGCTGCGCCCTCGTGGCTCTCTGTCGCGCCCCATCATTATGTCGACTCATTCGTCCACCTCATCAGCCTCGTCGTTGGCTACCTCCTCTTCATCCGACGATGGTGTCCTGCCTCCAACTTCCTCCACTACCACGGCGTTCTTCATCAACCCATACACAACCATCATCGTGAAATCCCACGTCCAGATCGTGCTGGAGATGACGAACTCCAACTACAACAAGTGGTCCTCCTTCTTCCGTGCCATGTGCGGCAAGTTCAGCCTCATGGCGCACATCGACGGCACCGTCCCGCCGCAACCCGCTGATCTGCAATGGGAGCAAGCTGATTGTTCCGTGCTCACCTGGCTTTTCGGCTCCGTCTCCGAGGGTGTTCTCAACCTCGCCATGGAACCCGAATAGGACTCGCGTGCTCTGTGGGTCGCCATTGAGGACCTCTTTCAGGCCAACCAGGAGCCCCGTGCCATCTTCCTTACGCATCAGTTCCACTCCATGATGCAAGGTGACCTCTCCATCTCGTACTACCACCAACGCGTCAAGACCGCTGCCGACACCCTCCGCGATGTTGGCCACGGTGTCACTGAGTAGCAGCTCGTCCTCAATCTTCTGCGCGGCCTCAACCCCCGCCACTCCAACATCGCCGACGACATCGCTAACATGCAGGTGTTCCCGACATTTGCCAAGGCCCGCAACATGCTGCTGCTCAAGGAACTGGGCACGGTGAATGAGGACAAGGTGGCCTCCACTACTGCACTGCTCGCCGCTGGTTCTTCCTCCTCTTGTGGCTCCGATGCGTGCCGCTCGGCCTCTACCCCCTCCGGCGGCAGCAGCGGTGGTATGAGCGGCGGGACTAGTGGTGGCTCGGGCTCTTCCTCACGTGGCGGTGATGGCAAGCGTGGTAAATGCGGCAGCGACGGGGGCAAGAAACAGCAATAGGAAAACCAGCAGCCGACTGTCTCCTTCGCTGAGCCACAGCCCACCGGTCCTGATTTTGTTTCAGCCCTGGCCCGATAGCTCAGCAGCCAGGACACGGCGCCTTAGCTTGGCGTGCGCATGGTGCGGGCCTCCTTGGGCCATACCCCCAATGGCCTTTGCCCCACCGCAGGCATCCCTGCCATCCATCCAAGGCTAGGACCAAGCCGGCCTAGTTGCCGCCCTTAATCAGATGAATCTCCAAGCTACCACCCCGTGGGTCCTTGACACTAGTGCCACCTCTCACATGTCGTCTACGGATGGTATACTATTCTCTCGCTTGCCACCCTCGCCTTCTATTATTACTATTGGTAACGGCTCCACCATCCCGGTCACATTGCGTGGCCATTCTTTTCTTCATACTCCTAGAACCAAATTCATCATCGATAATGTCCTTGTTGTTCCAAATATTGTCTGTAGTTTGCTTTCTGTTCGCCAGTTTACTCATGACAATTTGTGTTCTATCAAGTTTGACCCTTTTGGTTTCTCCATCGAGTTTGACCCTTTTGTCTGTAATTTGCTTTGGCACTAGCGTCTCAGTCATCCAAGTCCTACCGTCTTCTCATTTCTTCGGAATAAGTCTAGCATTTTATGCAATAAAGCCACTAGCTCGCTTTGTCATTCCTGTCAGTTAGGCAAACATGTGCGTCTTCCTTTTACTAGTTCCACTTCGTGCACTTCGGCACCCTTTGAACTCGTTCATTGCGATGTATGGACCTCTCCGGTTACAAGCATTTCTAGCTACTCATATTATTTGGTGTTACTCGATGACTTCACTCATTTTTGTTGGACATTTCCTCTCTACTGAAAATCTGATGTTCATCGTCATATTGTTGAGTTTGCTCAGTTTGCTCTCACTCAGTTTGGCTTGCCAGTCAAGTGTTTTTAGGCAGACAACGGCGGTGAGTTTGTCAACCGTGCCACCAGTTCCTTTCTTGCAGCCCGTGGCACCCTGTTGCGTCTCTCCTACCCTCACACATCGCCCCAAAATGGTAAAGCTGAACGCATTCTCCGTACTCTCAATAATTCCATACGCACACTTCTTTTACACGCATCCCTACCACCAAGTTATTGGGCCGAGGCTCTTGCCACTGCTACTTATTTGCTCAACCGGAGGCCTTCCTCATCCGTTCGCAATGCGATCCCTTTTTGGCTCTTGTTCCACAAAGATCCTAATTACAGTCACCTTCGGGTTTTCGGTTGTCTCTGTTATCCTAATCTCACAGCCACCGTCTCTCATAAACTAACTCCGTGCTCCACAGCTTGTGTTTTCTTAGGGTACCCCTCTTCCCACAAAGGGTATCGTTGTCTCGACCTTGCCACTAACTGTGTGATTATATCATGCAATGTTGTCTTCGATGAGTCGACATTTCCCTTTGCAGCTTCCTCTCCGTAGCCACCTGTGGCATCACTGGACTTCCTCCTCGATGATGGCATTGCGCCTGTCAGTGTTATCCTAAATGCTAAACGGTAAACAGTCGGTCACCTGCCGTTTAGCCCATTATTCGGGCAAAACGGGTGCTTAAACAGGAAAAACGGTCGTTTAAACGGTCAAAACAACCAATTAAATGGAAACGGTGTACCACTGTGTAGCGTTTAAACGATGTGTAAACGGGCTAAACAACCGTTTAGGCGAACAGTGGCGCCTGTACATGGTACTACGGCACCGGTGTCCGCGAAAGCTCCGCCCCCTGGCGTTGAGCTCCCGCCTCTTGTGGGGGCTCCGTCTCTTGCAGATGTTGAGCACCCACGATCTCTTGCGGCAGCTCCGTCGCACGGCGACATCGAGCGACCAACCTCTCCCAGCTGCGCCTCCCCAGCCGGCAGTGCCTAGGGCTGGACACTCCCTAACGGACCGCCCTTCCGCACGTCTTTCGTAGGTGGGCTGTCGCCCTCAGCCACTTCTGCCGCCGGCCCACTCGGCACGGTTGCGGCTCCCTCGGGCGCCCCATCGTCCCGCAGCACCATCCCTCAGCCTAGCTCTAGGCTGCACACGATGGTCACCCGCGCCAAGGCCAGCATCGTCAAGCCTGTTGATCGGCTGAACCTCTCTGCCACTCATTCGCCGATCTCTCCCCTTCCATCCAACTATCGTAGCGTGCTTGCCGATGCCAATTGGCGCGCTGCGATGGCTGATGAGTACGGCACCCTCGTCTCCAACGACACCTGGCATCTTGTGCCTCGACCCCCTGGTGCCAACGTTGTGACAGGCAAATAGATCTTCAAGCACAAGTTCCACTCCGTCGGTACCCTCGCTCGTCATAAGGCTCGATGGGTCGTCCGCAGCTACTCACAGCGACACGGCATCGACTACGATGAGACCTTCAGCCCGATTGTCAAGCCGTCGACCATTCGGGTTGTCTTGAGCCTGGCCATTTCCAATGCCTAGCCCATCCGTCAGCTCGACGTCAAGAATGCCTTCCTCCATGGGCATCTTGAGGAGACCGTCTACTGCCAGCAGCCATCGGTCTTCGTCAACCCCTCTGCTCCTGACCATGTTTGCTTATTGCAGAAATCCCTTTATGGTCTGAAGTAGGCTCAACGGGCTTGGTACCAGTGGTTCACTACTTATCTTCAATAGCTCGGCTTCACTACCTCGGCCTCCGACACCTCCCTTTTCGTCTTCAAGGATGGAGATCAGGTGGCTTACCTCCTGCTGTACATCGACGACATCATCCTTACGGCCTCCTCAATGGTTCTTCTCCAGCGCATCACCAAGCTATTGCACTCCGAGTTTGCCATGATGGATCTAGGCGACCTCCACTTCTTCCTCAGCATCTCCGTCATGCGCTCCTCCGACGGCCTCTTCCTGTCCCAACGGCAATACGCGCTGGACCTCCTTCACCGTGTTGGCATGGCGGAGTGTCACTCTACGGTGACTCCTGTTGACACCCAAGCCAAGCTCTCTGCTTCCGAGGGTGCTCCTGTTGCTGACCCGTTAGAGTACAGATGTCTGGCTGGGGCTCTCTAGTACCTCACCCTAACTCGCCCCGACTTGGCGTATGCCATCCAGCAGGTGTGCCTCTTCATGCATGATCCCCAAGAGCCTCATCTTGCGTTGATCAAGCGCATCCTGCACTACGTGAAGGGCACCCTCTCCTCCAGGCTCCACATCGGCACATCCTCAGCTCGGTCTCTCACCGCGTACTTTGATGCGGACTAGGCTAGCTGCCCCTACTCCAGGCGTTCCACCTCCGACTATTGCGTCTACCTCAGCGACAATCTGGTTTCTTGGTCGTCCAAGCGCCAAACCACCTCTCGTGCTCAAGCGCGGAAGCCGAGTACCGTGCGGTTGCACACGCCGTCGCCGAATGTTGTTGGCTTCGTCAGCTCCTTTAAGACCTTCACTCTCCGATTGCTTCTGCGACCATGGTCTACTGTGACAATTTCAGCGCCGTCTACATATCCACTAACCTGTTACAGCACCGCCGCACGAAGCACATTGAGATTGACATTCACTTCGTCCGCAAGAGGGTCGCCCTTGGATAGGTTCGCGTCCTCCACGTTCCGTCCTCGCACCAGTTCGCTGACATCATGACTAAAGACCTGCTTGTACAATTGTTTACTGACTTTAGGTCCAGTCTTTGCGTCCGGATCCTCCCGATGTGACTACAGACGGGTATTAGGAAAGTATATCCATATATTGTTGTACATGCCATAGATTACTCCTCCAATTGAGGATCCTGTATCTTGATGTATTTTGGCTATATATAAAGCGATCACCCCCCCCCCCCCCCCATAATGGGCATGTGGTGCATTCTTCAACAGTTACTGAGCACTTATCGTTACTGAAACTCTAACAATAAGCTCGGTTACCATGGTAAAGAAACAGCTGTTGGGGTGTAATGGATGGTTCTGATGCCAAGAGAGCAAGAGAGGGATAATGAGACGGACAAACAAACAAATAAGTTCATTCCCCTGTCTCTCTCTCTCTCTCTGTGTGTTAGTTTTCTCTTTTTATTTTGCTTCACTTGGCTTTCTTATCTCTCCTTGGATTCACATCCCTCCGTCACCAGTTGCCGGTCAGACGCAAGCAAACTCTGCTCGGATGTGCTCTGCTCTGCTTTTGCCTTCCCCAGCATGCGATGCAGCCGCCCTGCTTTTGGTTGCAAGCCTTGGGAGAGCTACCGCCGGTGGAAAACTACATGCCCTAGCATTCCTAGGGCTTTCTTGGCCGTCTAATCAGGCACCAAGGCCGTCGATCGATATGAATGAGCTGGGAGGACGAGCAATATAAGATCGATGGGCGAAAATCACTAGTATTTTCTTAAGACACACAACAAAATCGAGTGTGCTTTTTTTTGGCATAGGGGAATAGATAGGGAAACCAGTTAAAATACGTGTTTCGACACTGTGCAGAAAATTTAAAGATGGTGAAATCCATGCGGCGTCACCTCCTCGCAATCGTCATCGAGCTATACATCTTCACTTCTCTCAAACTCTACAACTACGATTGTAGAGTTTAATGAGTGTGTTTCAGTAAATAACCAATTAGTTGAACGAGTTCAATAGTAGAGTCAAATACTAGCTATAATCTACATCTATATCATCTAAAAGTAATATAACCATTATATTCTCTTTGTTTTAAATTGCTTTGTCATTTTAAATTCATCCTAAATCAATTATTTATATCTTTAGTCATCAAGTTCTAAAAATTCGTTAAACAATACATGGATTATATATTATAAAAATATTTCTTATGGCGAATCAAAAACATAAATCTTATAATGTAGAACTAGATAGTGTCTCAAGCAGCCAAACTTTGAAAAACCAAATACTCCAAAAAAATTGAAAAAAGTATAAACCTCATTGCACAATGCACACATAACCTAGCTATCCTTTTCTTGCCTTCTTTTTGGGAAAAGAAGGGCTATCCATTCCTATCCTAACCCCTGCAGGGCTTCTGCTGGCATTGGGTCTCTTTGGCCCATCTTTCAGCCCTTTTGTGGCACTTTTTAGGAAGATCACTCTCGGTCGGTCGGCATGGTCGTCGTCGTTAAGCACGGGAAAGAGGAAGACTTTTCCTTTTTGCAGCTCCATTTTAACGCGTGCATATATTACCGGCAACTCTGATGCAGAAAGGACCAATCAGAAAGCTCCCTTTGCTGTAATAACCCCAAAGCTTTAACCCCACTTTGCCTTTGGGGAGGCAGTAAAAAGAGGTAAAGGGAGATGGATGGACACTTATCACTTATCAGTAAGTAGTAGTGTCTACGTTTAAATGTATTCGTCAAAATGGAACCAATGTTTTTCAGTTATGATTTGCTACGGCGAATGTTCTTAACGGTGGGAGCTGCTAAGCTGGGATCCAGGAACCTACAATAAACCGTGAAAAAATAAATGGAGCAACCAAATTTAATTTACATGTAAAACTTTTATACATGTGCTTTTAGCGATTTAAAAACCAATACTAGAAAAATAAACTATGATGAAAAAAATCAAAATCAACTCTAAAATTAAGTTTTAAAATTTAAATTTTGGCTATGGCCGACAAGAAAAAGCAAATGATGAGACCACTAGTTCCTTAAATTAGGATTGAGTATAGCTTGGATGAGTCTGATTTGATCATCTTGTTATTTTGGTGAAATAGACATACTGTTACTCCTTCGGTCTAAAATATACTTAGGTAGAAGTTTTTTTTGGAGGGATTAAGGATTATGATGCAATGCCAAAAATGCTCTCATTATAGTGAGGTGCGGTGCCCTACTCTAATTAGCATTATATGGATCACTAGAGATAGAATGAGAAGTTATATACCAAAATTTAACTTTTATATCTTATAAATAGTTATATTTAGGACAAACTACTCTAATGGTAACTATATTTGGAACGGAGGAAGTACTTTTTAGACATGATCCAAAAGAACAAATATCAATTAACATCAGTTAAGATTTTTATACAGAAGCGATCAGTTCTGCTGGATGAACCGGTTTCTCACCTGCTCCAAGCACTACAGTCCACAGCGTGCAATGGCCAATGGACATCCAGTGTTGCATCAATCAATTTAACATCAGTTCATTCAAAGTGTCAGTTCAAAAAGGGTAGAATTCAACAAGCACAACCGATGCTCATCCGGTTGTCTTGTTTAACTGGGCATCATGCTTGTCAAAGTTAACAGTTCCTCTGAAAAAGCAAGCAAAACAATAGTTCATAAGCAGTGGGTTACAAAGAAAAAAAATCATGGAGGAGCTCAAAATTAATATTTTTATTACTATAGTCAGGGCATCTTTTGACAACTGATATGATTGCCTGCACATTTCTTCAAACAATTAGGTGTACATAGCCCAACTCTGCCCTGAAGCTTATGAAAGAATGGATTGTGATTTATACAACATTACAAAAGACAGATACAAACTATTGTACAAAGAATCCTATCGAGCTAACTTAACTCAAAATAGTTGAAACTCTACAGTGTGTCAACAAGGGGATCTCCCTAAATCTGCCGATGTAATGTACAGAGCGTGACGCCTTGCTCGTCCGAGATGGCAGCAATGGGTGTTCCTGCCACCATGTTTTCAAAGCTCAACACTGCACTTGATGCAACCTCTAGCAAGTAATGAGCCATCATCGATGATGTTCAAGCAAGTCATGACCCATCATCAGAAGTGGTTTCATGATGAAACCTCTGCAATCCATCCTCAGGCATGTCAAATTCAACCAATAGCTTCAACTGTTCTCTAACAGCATCTTGTTGGAGCTTCATCTCTTCCATAACCATAGTCTCTGCTTCCTTACAAGATTGCTCATCACTAAAAGCAAGGATCCACCTTCCATCAACAAGATACTTTTTTGTCTTCCCTTTATATTTTTCTGGGTCCAAAAAGGGAACCGTAGAAGGACGGATGCGTAAATGTAACCATTTTGCATGCTTTTCATCTATTCTTGGCTGAAATAAGGTGAAAACGTCTCGCATCAGATTACTCACAAAGAAGCATATGTTTAAAAGCAGATATTTTCGATGAATATGATTTCATCACAGATAGAAAAAACAAAAGATTGATGAAACATCAAATGTGCCATGTCATCATGATACATACATCAGACCCAGCCAAGGGAGCTGTGACACGAACAATTCCACGTTTTTCCTTGAGAGGTAATTCTTCTAACAGAAGAATCCACCCAGATGTTCCCTTAGATAGAGCTAAGAAGCAGAAGTGGCGTTCTTTGCCCCTCTCAAATGCAATTCGACAAGGGACCGCATCAACTGCAACAACAATGTGGCGAATCAAAGTATCAATAAATGAAGGAAAGAATTACCACTTCTGCACTTGTGATGATTTAAGCATTAAAATTTCCAGGTAAAATCGAACCTAAGTTGACTTCAAGCCCAGGCTTGGGTATTGAGCCATCAAAACCTGCTAAAGTTGCTCGATTATTTACAGGTAAATCAACTGGCGAGTAAATAGGAGGCTGATCAGTGAGACTCTCTCCAAGGCAGAAGAGGATAACTTGATGCTGAAGCACAAAACCCTGGAAAATATCATCACACAGTTCAGTAATATAAAAGTAAAATATGTAACTTGATAGGCCACCATTTCACCTATCTAATATCAGAGAAACGAATCAACTCACTATTACAGAACAAATCCTATGCTCCAAAAATGTTTGCTTTCCTTACCTTGAAGCAAAAAAAAAAAAAAAACATAGCGCATTCAAAATAAGCATCAGAAATTTAGTTTTGTTTTCAATTTGTGATCCTACCCGCAAAACAAAGACGGTCCAAAAGATCTATATATTCATCCAAAAGCAGCATAATGTTTCTTCCATCAACATACAGGTAGGAATACATGCAAGTTAAGATCAGTTTCTTTATCTAGTAATTGAAATGATGTAAGCACTAGGTCTCTTTAAATTTCAGTTAAGATCAAATTTGTTAGGAAAAAGCATTTTATAGCGTGAAACACAAATGTTGCTGCTTACCTGATCGTTACTTAACAAAAGATAAACTTGAGGAAGCCATCAGTAACCTCTAAACAGCTGAAAGTGGCAAATACACAACACAGACTATGCGTATTGTTTATCATATTCTTCTCGAAATGCCACTCTATAGGTTGAAGTGGTGGACACTGGACAGCCCAGTGTTCCTGCTCGCTCCTACTAAATTCCTGTCCTTGCTAACCTCCACCACAACCTCCAAGGTTCCAACCCCAATGCATCTTGTATGCCACAACGTCCACCCATGTCACCATACAACTACTGTATTTCATGCCCGTGGAGGCTGTCATAGCCACTGACATCCTTATTGCTGTGCTCCTGTGGTCAAGCCACACATGCCTGTTGGCAGCATGGGTAGGCACCGCTACTGCCGAACCATGCACACCACTCTGCTCCATAGCATATCACCGAACACAACCCACCACTCTGCTACATAGCATTCACCAAACAAACCATTGTCAAGCCACATGCCAACATGAGTAGGACATCGACTGCCATGCCCCCTTGTCCTACTGCCATGCTCACAAGCTGTGTGCACCACCTTGATCCCAGTGCATGAGTTGACCCATCCACCTCAGCATACTTGCCATGAGACCATGCCACCATGACAGAGTTGGTGATCCATGTCACGCATATTCATAGTCTACTGTACCAGCCAAGATCTACCAACAGCTTGATAAAATTATTAGGGGAGAACACTGGACTAGCATTCAGAAGTAAAATTTCCATTTGGAAATGGCAATTAGAAATTTTATCTTAGTGCACCAGCTTTTACCATGTCCCAGTAGAGTTCCCAGATAAAATTAAGACAGTAGGGCAATCACTGCCATCTGCTGTGCATAACTTCAGTGGGATTTTCAGCCAGAGGGCTTATTGTTGGCATTATTACAGTCAAAGTATAAGGGAATTGCTAGTTTTGAGTGAAATGTCAGGTGCATGCGACTTCAATATACATCAGAGCTAAATGAACTCAAATTTGAGTACAGCGCAATTTAAATTTTAAAAAAAGAACTGCACTTGTTATTATCCTGCATGTGAAGGGAGCCTGGAAGTATGAAATTGTCGTCTTTCACCACAAGTTTAAGCCTAAGACAGTGAACTGGCCAGTACATGCAAGTGCAACTCAATAATTACCTACATATATGCACAAAAAGCAACAGAGAGATAACTAGATAAGTCAAAAAAGTAACACCCACCAGAAGTATTATATGTGTGCTGCCTCCATAGATAATATGAATGGCGTTTTAGACTAGTTATGACAATGAAGAAAAATTCACAAGATTACCACCATACATCTATATATTTATGCATTAAATTAGTGTATCCCCTAAAACATTCATTTCACTCCTGACAAAATGAATAAAGAAAATGAATGTGTACATAGAACAAGGTATGAGCATATTTCCAATAAACGTTCTTATCTTTTTGCTTTACCCTTTCAGCATCATAAGAAGGGATCTTCAAATAATATAAATAAAAATTGGATACCGACTAAAGGGCACAAGTTTATTATTCAACAAAAATACCAAGATACAGATTTTACAGGGAATGAACTTGGCACATTAATTAGCATCCAAAGTCACTCAAATTCAGATTCAGTTAATATGCTACTAACTTTCAGTAGATTTCGATTCAAAATCCAATTTAGAACATAATATTTGAACTCAAAGAACCGAAATAAATATTTGGCTTATAAAAACTCATTCCAGTACAGCCAAGTTCCATAGCCTTGTCATGCAACCCCAGCAGCCACCCAAGATCTAGTATGCAATCCCATGCCAGACAGATTCCGACAATCTTGACCTCAACGATAAGTTTGCAGCACCACAACCACAAGCAATCACAAGTGGTAATCACAACCAGCCCATCTTCTATAACCTCTCAGCAACTACGGTGACAACATCTGGGGCTAGGTGTGACCACACGAAGTCTTCCTCGCTTATGTTAGCATTCATCTCGGTTCTCTCCCTTGGTTGCTCTCTCATGTCCTACCGTGACAACATCAGGGACTCTGTGATGGCGCGAGTTTTTTCCTCCATTATGTTAGCATTCATCTCAGCATTCTCCATTGGTTGCTTTTGGCAGTGACATTTCTATGCTTGAAATGGATAGAGGATTTCATCGGCATTTGGAGTGGGTATTGTGTTTGGAAATCATCCACATCTTTTGCAGATCTACAGCTACCAAGAACACATAACTGCATGTATAAAAAAACTCAGGACATGCGCATGTTTTCCGATAATCAGTTTTTGCTGACAGTAAAAAATGCAAAATTGCAAATTAAATTATGTTCTGATTATTTTAGATATAAAGCAAATAAGCAAAGTGTTCAATCAGAAAGAAAAATGTATTCAAGCCATTAGTTAGAAAATTTCTGAGTCTTGTTTCTTGTTTATTATGACCAGTGCAACAAAATCGTTCCTTTTCATAGTTCTATGTCCATGGCATCTGAAAAGTGGCAGCGGCAACAAGATGGCAAATAAGAGTCTACTCGATTACCTAAACTGCTGGTAATGCTCTACTCGATTACCTAAACTGCTGGAAATGCTCAATATTTTCAGAGAACATTCAACATTGAATTGAAGGGTTATAATCTGCCAAGAGCACATTAGTACAGCAAGTCTACCGAACCATTACAAATTGCAAAATTTGAATTATAGACTTTTACTACCGCACAACAAACAAAAGTATGGTGATATAACTTTGCAGACTCATAAGTAATCATAAACTTAGTGCTAACAAATATGAAATATCATCTTGTGATTAGCTGATTATCATGCAGGTACATCCAATCAATTTTTCTAAATACTGAACATGAGCACAACAATGAGTTTATTAAATCTTTGTGGCAACATTTCCAACAGAGTCCAGCACAACAACCAGGAAAAGAATCATGGACATGGTTATGGATGAGAAGGTTTTTTGGTTTTGTTTTGTCTCTTACATGTTGATTCAGTTGCCAATGGATATTCAGATTTCTAATCAAAATAGGCAATACTTCTGTATTACACCCTACTATACTGATGGTAATAAAATCCAGAAATGCGAATCAACAAAACAAACTTAAGGTTTCAGATTGATCAAATCTTCAATGGATATGAGTCAAAAAATGAAAATATTTACATACCTTGACCATCTCATATATTCTCTCTGCAATAGCAACTGTCGAATCACCTGAAAACAGTGCCTTTAATTCAGTACATCAAGTTTCCATTGGATTTCATCACTGCACAGTGTAGTTGAGGATAACATAAAGCACATGGCATGTGATCAACGAGCTCTGACCTCCAAATGAACATGAATCCAAGGGTAAAATAGTAGACTTGGATCCTTTAGGTGGTGAAGATGCCTCGATTGCTAGCTCCAATGGAAAAGGTAAAAAATATAAGGAAAGATGACCATTTGTAGTATGTGTAGAAAAAGGGATCTTTCACTCAAAAATTGAAATCTACCTTTCTTGCAATTCTTCCAGGCTTCTTTAACAATAGGAACAAGCAAGTCCCGCCAGCATCCTCCAGATTCGTCCAAAAGCTTTGTACAGCAATCCTTATGCGAATCCTGCACAGATCAAATATCGTGATCAGCAGGAACAGGATGGATCAAATATATCAAAGAATAAACCATGAATCCACAATATCTGAGAAAGGCATAAACTGTGCCCAGTAGGAATTCAAATTCTCGTGCAAGACAGGCCATGTGCACAAATGAGACTTAGGACAGCACAAGAAAGACAAGGTCACAAAAAATCAAGGTCAACAGGGTCAAAGGTATGAGTGTGGTGTGCAGTACACCACCTTCTAATAAAGTGACACACCAGGAAGTACACCTCTTCTGGATGCTGATTTAGGGCATGGGTCGTGAACAAATGATTTTTGGGATGAACCCTTGGACACTACAGATGTGAATATATGGACAGGAACCTCCCACCTATCCCAGAAATTTCATCAAATAAATCAGAGAGAAGTAAAAAAAAATTGCATGCACGTCCCATTGTTATTAATGTTTCTCATCAAGCAACAGCAGCACAGGCTCTTAATGCAATGGTACACAGTTCTCTTGCGTATTCGATAAAAACACAGCAGCATAGGCTGCAGCTAGCGCAATTCGTCCCCTTCTTTCGTTTTGTTTCACTATTCAACCCATGAAAGCTATGCTTACCCCATCTACATCGTCGAACCTGTCTTTGTAGCAGTGTTTTAAAAGTTCTACAAGGCCGACGGCCGCATACAAGGAACGGGTGCCCCAACCTTGTACCGCTTAAGCCACAGTAAGCGGCTGATTATACCGCATAGGCGGCCGATTATGCCACATAAGCACTACAAGGTGGGGTGACCGCACGAAACCGCTTACCGCTTTTTTAAAACATAGTTTGTAGCATCAACCATCGTCAGTGCTAACATGGGCCCACTCCTCCGCACTGCCCATTATCTCCCCACTCCGTGTTGCAAGTCCCACTAAGTGCTGCCACTGTTTTGTTTGTGAAGTTTACAAGGCTTTCTCAAATCATTTCCATGAGGTACAGTAAGGAGAAGGGAGATCACACATGCACCACTCAGGGAGACGGACAAGTGGAGGGCCTACCTTCCCAGGCATGCCTGTTCTGCTTCTCCACAGCTCAAGGCTGTTCTAGTCTTCTAGATGTGAAACAACACTGAGAAATTTAGGCTAATTGCAGCAGATACGCAGGCAGTATAGATTCATCTCCGAGGAAAGGGTAGTGACTCACGGATGAGAGTAAGGAGGGAAGGGGTAGTGAGTCAGGATACATAAACGCTTGATCTGGCCTTCACATCCATGATCAGTACAGCGCATATGAAATATGACAATGTCGAGCACAAGATCTAACAGTTGGTAGCTATCCTGTTAGAAACACATTGGACAATTTATTAGTAGATATAATCTTTATAGCCTCAATTTATTGTTTCTTTGCAGCCTTCAACTTGTTAACTAGCCTCAACCAAGCATTTTGTGATATTCATGGGAAAGTTCCAAACATTGGCATTAGGATATGACACTTTGCTTCAAAGCTAGGACCAGAAACAAGAAAGAACTGGCAAGTTCCAAGTGATCCAGTGAGGGATCATGGATTGTATATCCTTTGAAATTGAACCTTGATCTAGAACATCATAGGAGTATAATGCATCAAACATACCTTTAGCCATTTCAGATGAAAAGCAGTGAACTCTTCTTCTCCATGGGGCAGCAGTTGCCTGAAAAGCCAGCCACCAACTAGTCGAACATCTGCAGATACATTAGATCTGCAGAAAAGGGCAACTAATGCATCGAGCACCTACAAAAAATCAAAGGGCAAACAACAGAAACATAAGCATCCCTTAGTATAAGAATGGTAATAAAATAAAATGCTTAATAGAGGAAGTAACATTCAAATGAGGATTTAAATTAACAGAAGTGTACCACATCAACCTCCAAATATATACTACAACAAAAAATTAACAAACAGATCTTAATACACTGATCATCTCTAGGAGACAAGCATTCATGATACATAAAGGTGTGGATATTCTAAGTTGCAAATATAATCTGCAAAACAACCTCATGTAGATTGCAAGCAAGATAAAATATATATTTTGAATTAGATAATTTATATATTTTTTTGGAGAGACTTCAGGATCCATGCAGCAGTTACTTCAATAGTTCTAACCTAAATGCGCACAACATTAAAAAAATCATTATTGAATAAGAAAATTTATATGTAATTTAGAGAGACATCAGGATCCCAGTGTAATAACAAATCTAGAGAACAGTGTATTGAAGTGTCTACAGGTTGTAGCTCATACTCAATGTATATACCGAAATAAACCGTGCACCAATAATTAACTACAGAAAATTATGTATTGGTGGAACACCAATTTAGTTAGTGACGGTTAGTTTACAATCAAAATAAAATAAAGCACATCATTTTTAAGGGAAAAAAGCAGCACTACACATGTGAGGAACTGAACTGGTAATGTCTGCATGGTTCAAAAATAAAACAAACCTGGTATCTGTGGAATTTAGAGGTCATTTGCCGTGGATGATGACACTTTAAACCATGTTTATCCTGTGGAAAGGAGACAAAATGCATAGTTTTTAATATAGCAAAGTGACAAGAACTTTGCTAGAAAATAGTTGACAAAACATAGGAAACAAGAAAGAAATAAGACATCTTTCTTAGTATCCGAATTTAATAAGCATGCCACTAGATGGCACATATGGGGTCCTGGAGACAATTTGTCCTAGTGATCTGTCTGATTCTAGGAGAGCAAGTTCACAATTACCTTCTGCATGTCAAATTATTATTTTTCTCATTCGATCATGAGAAGAATCATAAATGATGTTGGTCAATGCAGTCAGATAGCGGACCATGTGTGGTTTTTATTATATTATATGATAATGTAGGACTTAATCGTGCACCACACTATGTCACAGAAGTTTAGGCAAGTAGCAGACTAAACAAAGTATAACTGCATTCTGCCAAATGTGGGTGAAAGAACCAGAAGTATACCTGAAGCTTCCTTACATAAAAATCAAAATCACTGCAGGTGCTATCATCTGTTAGACCGCTACTGGATGAAAATAACTGCCTTTCAGCTAAATCTTCACCAACCAAAGCTTGCTGCAGGATGGCAATACAGGTGTAAGAAAATCTTAACACTGGTAAGCAATCATACATTTTAATTCCTGTGCTGGAAACAAGAATAATTTATAGTACGAAATGGAGGGAGTACCAATCAGTTCATCATACTTATATGTACAATATAACATAATAAGTTAACATAAATCATG
This sequence comes from Oryza meyeriana var. granulata, assembly GCA_003991445.1. Lineage (NCBI taxonomy): Eukaryota > Viridiplantae > Streptophyta > Magnoliopsida > Poales > Poaceae > Oryza > Oryza meyeriana. The sequence goes on from RYFJ01002251.1 coordinate 306,278, forward strand.
GCTCTAGTTGTTATGTCGTTTCAATATTGAATGTTAGATAATGTAGATGCTATAGAAACATATGTCACATAAGAAAAAAGGAGTTTCTGCACTATTGTACTGATAAAAGATGTGGCACACAATTGGTTTCTTCAATTATACGCACAGATGCATCATTTTGTACAAGCAGAACAAAATCGATAGCAAGCATGATTAATTTACTAGTTGTCCATAAAGATGTAAATCATAACTCTGGGTGTGATAATAGCAGCAGTGTATTAATGCTGCAGAAAATATGGATCAGATACAATCCATATTATTAGAATAACTGATCTAGTAAATGAATTGCTGGTTTTCCAAAATCAGCAAGCAAAAGGAAGTATTAGCACTTACTAATAGAAGCTTCTTGTGCTGCTTTCTTTGAGGCAGAATTCCAAGTGCATCTAGCATCGATTCATCAAGTTCTATAAAGACAATACGCACTCAAATAATTACTCTTTTTGCAAGACAGTGAAAATAATAATTGAGAACAGTAAACAGACCTTTTGTCTGCAACAATGTAGCAAATAAGCACAAAGAACCTAAAGCTTGGAAGTCATCTCCACTAGTAATATATGATAGCAAGTGTTCCCTGCAAATAAGGAAATGGACTCATATAGTCATATTACCATATACAATGATCAAAAATGAAAAATTCCGTATGTACTACTTCAGCATCCAACCTTAACATACCACAAGCCAACATTAGAAACATCAATTAAAAATACATATGTGCATAGCTGTGTAAAATATAGGCATATATGCATATGAAAGGTATAGCATCAATATCCATTGTATCACCCGTAAATATAGTAGTACTACCAGTACCAAAAAAGTGATCCTAGAATCAATTTAATCAAACTATTTTTAACTTTGCTTAGGATTTGGGAATATTTATATTGGTCATACTAAGAATATGAGTAGATTTATCTCAGGCAATACTCTATAATTTTATCTCATGCTATCTATAATTTCATAAAATTTTATTGATTTTTATTTCTACAAAATATAAATAGATCACAACATAAAATGTCTGTTTTTCAAGAGACATGGGAAGCATGACTCACGAAGAGAAGAGAATGCACTGGGGTCCCCAACTTGCCTAGGGCCCTGCTTGGGAAGCCAAAAAATCAAAAACCCTTGGCCCATCCAAAGGGATGGACCAGGTATATGAACTAAAACGCAGCCATTGGATGGGAATAAGCAAGGAGATTGGGCATCCCAAACAAGGCCTTACTAGTGTCATTTAGATCCCTAAACTTAAAATCATCTTAGCAGGCCCCTCAAAAAAATCTTTATGCCACTTATGCCCCTAAACATACAGATTTATTGGGATATAAACGGGTTCAAGCCTTCAACGTAAATATTGAATAAATGGAGTGGTGTGCAAAAGGATCATTATGCATACGTGTTTGTGTGCGCGCACGCATGAGCAATGGAGTGGTGCTAGGCACGCAGAGACATCCTTACTAATGAGTTTGAACTATTAGTTCTACAACTAGAGCATAACTATGACAAATTATAAAATATTAATAAATGCATGAATATTTGAGCCCAATCAAACCCTTTTAATCAGCATCTACCAATCCTACCAGGATTTCCAAGACAAAAAGTACCTAGCAAAGAAGATCATGCCCATAAATCCCTACAGAAGTAACGATTTTAGCATATAAAATGTACTTCACAACTACTATATGCCTGACAATATTGTGTACCATATTTAACACAATAATATATAATGTGGTACGCACTACAGAATCGTATCTCCATTTCCCGTGGAAATTATCATCTATAGTTTTACGAATTAGTACTGCTAAGAACTAAATCAAGGAGTTTGCGTAATGAAAGCCCACATAAAGTAATAGCTTCATACCTAAGTGTATTGCCTTGGCAACAATCAGTTGATGTTGAATCATCAGGCAAGTGATGCAAACATGACGAAGACAAAAAGGAGTCCGGTTTGTCTTCATTTGGCTTGTCAATATTTAAGGTGCTAGTGCCCTGATTGTCAGATATGCCATTATCATGCTCAGAGGTATAACCATTAGGTGTCCCTTGCTTCCTATCAGGGCAATCAGGTTGATGGAAAAGAGAAGCAGTGACAGTGCTTGCCATATCCTTGTTCTTAAAAATGTGAAGTATACAACAAATCAAGTACATGGAAGTAGTGACACTTATACCCAAATCCTAGATAAGAAAAGAAAACATGAATATAATAAATTTTAACAAATAGGAAGCTTAGGTATCAAATTAACATAAGACAAAAAAATATTTCAGTTCTCACTAAACTTACAGTGCTTTGCCTTTGCAACGATGGGAGCAAGAACCGAAAAACCAAAAGCTGCAAGATATTTTCAGTGATAAATCTTCCAAGATCAGGAATCCCAGAAGACATAACATCACTGAAGTAATAGAGTGTATCTTCAATTTGCACAATTGCATCTTCAACAGAGGCTGTTGGGACAGCAGAATCTGCATTGCTGAAGAACAGAACACGGATGGAAGAAAATAAATTATTTCCCACATTTAATATAACTGCCAATGTAGAAGCCATCCATTTTATGCCATTAATGTCTTAACATTATGAGGGCCCAGGCGCACATGTTATCGTCACAATGAGTGGCATATTCTGGATATGGATAAACTTAGTGACACGTTTTGGTTTTATATGCACGTATCTATGGCACACTTACCGAACAGAACAAACAACCAACTTATCCAACTCAATGCATTGTTTCTGAAAATGATTGACCATGTCTGAAAAATAATCCGACAGTGGTGCACGTGAGACAAATCTGTTGACAGATTCATCTCCAACTGATAAGAAAAGAACAATCTGATAAGCAACAGTACAACTCAAAGAAAAGAACATGCATACCAAGCATATAATGGCCATCAAGGCCTTACCAACGTACCATGGTACACATTAAGCGTCAAAGTACGTATAGCAACTCGAATCATGCTGTCCTCATGGAAAGCAAACTTTAGGGCCTCAACATAAAGAGGAAAAGAAATGACCTCATCCTGCATATAGTACAGAGAAAATATGTAACAAGACTGTTGTTCATACATAACCTGTATAGCTCAACTGATATAAACTAAAAACAAAATATGTAGCTAATAAATGTAAATAGACCAGCGAATAGATCCAATAGAACTGTCCTCAGGAATAAGTGGAGCTTGTTATTTGAAAAATCTATAGCACTGGAAGTAAGGAAATGCATCTGTATATTATTGCTGGCCTCAATGGGATGTCAAGAAGGATCTCAAACAACAATGGCAAATTATATTGTTGAATTCAATCTGATAAGGTTTGTTTGTAATTGGCAGCTAGGAATTTTCCATAACCTACTCCTATTCTACACAACACATAAATCAGTAAATACAGAACAGAATAGAACAGAAACCTAGTTTACTGATCCAAACAAAAGAAGCAAGGAAAACAATATACTGAGTTTTATCTGCCCAAAAGTGCAGCAAAAGGGATTGGATGAGTACATTTTTTGTCTTCACGAGCAAAGAAATTGTATTCTTGTTCAACTTCCCACTTATTGCCCTTCATGAAATAAAAATCAAGTAAGCCAATACATAACAAAAATGAATGATGTCAATGGCATTCAGACAGGTTTACAAACCGTAGAAAGGATATGTAATATGATAGCATCTCATCAATTTGAAAATCAAATGGGTAAGTTATCAAGAAGTTGATGTGCTCATTGCTGAAAATATAGTCTGCAGAAAACATGATCGCTTGTAGATTAGAACCTTCAAGAACAAAATAGTGTAGCCACAGGATAGAACACCACAGTATTGAATATTAAGTAACTTACAAATCGAATGTTCATTCCTCAAATTCTGGATCATGATACTCATTGTCTGTAGTAACTGTAGAGACACTCTTGATAGCGTAGAAATTCTCAAAATACGAGCAAATTCACCCATGATTTGTTTCTCCATGAAAAATCTGAAAGAGATACCAATTAGACAAATAGATCAACTGCTATGAATCTAAGATACCATCCCATTTAATACTTACTCGAAGTACGCCGGATCATGCTGATCTCCGTATATCATCAATTCTGCAATTGATCTCAATGCTTCAACAACAAAATCCTTCAGAAAGAAGATCATCAGACAATGGATCAACTGAAAAATGTCACTGAAATTCTGGAGATAACCAGGAAGTTCAACTACCCCTACCTTATTAGCTTCATAAACAATATGAACTTTCTGTAGCTGATCTGTTAGATACCTGCAGCAAGGGACCTGTCTTAGCATAAGATATGGGACAGCTATAGGCATGAAAAACATGAATGAAACTCTCAAATAGAACTTTAATATAAGAGTACGCAACAACTTTGGGCTTAGCAAACAGTCGACAAGGAATGAAAAATGTAACTTTGAACAAATATCAAAATTAAGCAGCAATTATTAAACACGTAACCAACCTTTTTGTGCTGCACTATCTATAGGTTTCTAATAGAGAAATCATTACTTATGGTTTTGTGGCTTTGAGTTGTTTGTCCCTCCCTACCCCCTCCCCCCAAAACCCAAAAAAAACCAAGAAAAAAGCACACAAAAAATGGGGTATTTAGAAACATACTTCAAATTTAAAGGTACTTTAAAGAAAGATGGTTCATGATGGAACTATGCCTCCCACACAGGTAACGTTTATTTTTGTCATATATTTACAGTGGACTGCCTTCTTAGAAAAATCAGCTCATCCTTGACATATGATGCAACCAAATACATTAACAAAAGGACAAGTAATAAGAAAAGCCTTAATAGGCAGCCTTTTTCTTCCTTTTTAGTAGCAAATAAAGTATGAAAGGGTACTGGTTAACAGCAAAAGGTGGCCCTTTTGTACTTTATAGAGACTGGTATTACTGATTGTAAGGAAATGGGCACAAACCACAAGGTTATCCTTCCACTGACATGACATGATGTCAAAATGTGCATTATAGCTTGTGCGACCAGACAAGTCTAATTATGTTGTTTAATCCGTTGCAGCTCATATAATTCTTTATTTGAAAAAAATATATTGCATAGACAAACCAGTGAACCACCCACAGAAATTCATAATGCTGCCCAAATGAACTACTTTGATCATGACTAATCCTCTCTATACAATCTCAAAAACAGTTGTACATTTTATCTCCTTCATCTTCCATGCTTCATCATTAATAGCGGCAAATGCAAACAGTGCTAAGAAGTCATAGCCTCAGTCTTTGTTGGTTTACACTCCCGTAACTCTTCATTTGAAAACGCTTCCTAAAGACTTGTATTGCAATGATAAGCTGATATCTACCACCAGTCTATCAGCACTAAACCAACAGGCTTAGCTCTTACAACAGAACGTAGAGAAGTTTGCAAAATAGATAACACAGACATGAAGGCCTAGTTATTAGCACAAAATTAAGAAGCGACCAGCCCCCAATCCGGTCGGATTGGAATCGGGCAGGGACGAGGTTTTAGGTTTCGCGCTGATTCCGACCACAGAGCAGGGCGGCGCAGATCTGCGTGCGGCGGCCCCCCAGATACCTAACAGGACAGGAGGAGGGCCGAAGAGGGTAGGTAGGTACTTGGTAAGCGGGGAGGGCAGCACGCACCGGAGCTCTTCGAGGGAGAAGCGGTTCCTGCTGCGCCAGAACAGCCACATCTCGACGAACCCGCCGCCCCACGCGGCGGCGGCGTCGTACACGGGGCCGCGCAGCTTCTCGTAGGCGCACGACGACGACGACGGGCAGCGCGCGGCAGAGGAGGGGACGGATCTCTCAGCAGCAGCGGCGCCCTGCGCGGCCGCCCACCACGACGGTGCCGCAGGGGTGGTGGCGGGTGCGCATCGCATCCGCGAACGGGGGCGGAGCCAGAGGAGGTCGCCGGCGATCGGGACCGAGCGGTTGGGCCTCTCGCCTTTTTGGGTTTTTTCCCCTTTGTTTTCCCGTTTCCTCCTCCGGTTGGGTTGAGACGTGACGAGAAGACGAGTCTCGACGCTATCTCGCTTTGTTTCCGCCGTGCGCCCCGGTTGCCTCTCGTTTGGGCGTCGCTTTTCCGTCGCGCGGGCGTGGCGTGGCGTGCGTAATAATAATGTGAGCAGCGACGAAGCGGCCAGCCGAGGGGACGTTGCGGTTTCCTATTCGAGTTGTGCTGCTAGCGAATCTGCTTCCGTTGTCGACTCGGCGGTTTGCCCGGTTTAGTTAGTTTTTTGTGATGCAGACCGGTTTTCCTTGCTATAATAGGGACATGTCATAGCTGAGCTGGCATAAAAATATGGTGTTTCTTTTTATTTGTGTGGAGAGGAGTTGTACGCAGATGCTTCTAGTGCTGTGACACCGTTAACAGATGATGAGACATCCGCCAGGGTAGTAATTGATGAATATTTATTAGTAAAGTGATAATGAATATTTATTGGACTCATCTAGACACCAGACATTCAATTTTTGCCCAAAAATTGGATGCCCTCCCCTAGGCTGCGCACATCTCTCTAGGGGTGGCAATTTCTCTATTGGGCCAGGTCCCCGGTGGGACCCACCCCTATGGGACGGGTGTGGTTTTCAACTCGTGGATGAGTGGGGGTAGGGCCCCGTTATTTTGCGGGGGCGGGGACGAGGGTGGTAAGTCACCCGTAGGTGACCTGCGGAGCCTTGGGGTATATATAATAACCCAAGAAATAGCCCAACTACCAACTGGCCCAACTGATCTATTAAGCATTTAGGCAACCATATAAAAATCAAAACCCTAATTTCTATTCCCCATTCGTCCTTTCCCAAATCTCCAATCCTCCCAGAGATAGCCACTAGGCGTCAAGCATCAACCGCCGCCCGCCGCCTCGCCGCCCGCCGCCCCCGCCACCAGCCGCCGCAACCGCAAGCCTGCGCCGTCCCTTGCCACCAGACGCCGCCAGCCTCCGCCACCAGCCACTGACCGCCCCCGCCGCTCACCCGACGCCAGCCCAACTCCGCTTGACGTCGGCCGCTCTCGCCATCAGTCGCTGCCAGCCCGCCGCCGCCCGTCCCCACAACATCGGCCACCACCGCGCGCCTTGTCCCCACGCCATCAGCCTCCTGCACCGCCGTGTCCCCACGCCGTCAGCTGTCGCCATGTCGCCTCGTCGGCCGTCACCACGCCGCCTCGCTGCCGCGCTGGTCGTCCGGCGTCCCTCGTCCTTGTGGGGCCCCGGTCGGGTGGTGGGGCCCCAAAGGGACCGGGGCCGGATGAACCCGCAAGGGAGCAGGGGCAGGGCCGTTCCTATCCAACCCGCCCCCGTCCCGCCCCATTGCCACCCCTACATCTCTCACATCCCTCCTCGTAGGCTGCGCACATGCAGGTATGCTAGGCCATGGCTCTAGCTCCTAGCCCTGTATAGTGTTGCTGGCACTGCTGCCTCCATGTTATACGCTCTTCTCTCTAACAACTATCTTCGTAAAGATTTTAACATTTTTTCTTTTCAATTATGAATTCGATGTGCAATCTGATTGCATCGTTCACATGTTTATATTTTTGATAAAAAATATATATGATTATATTTCTAATTAAAATATTTTAATATTACATATGAAACATCGAGTTGTAACTATTAAAATATCATAAAATATTTGCTAAAACATCCAAAAACCATCATGTGCAATATTTGCAAATAGACTAACGAAGCATCCTACAACACTTGAAACATCACGTTATATATGGTGAAACAAAAAAAATTTAGTCAATGAAACAGATGAAGGATTTGTAAAACACAGTAAAATAGAAGTTGAAACATTTCTCTTTAGTGTATGAAACATAGAATTTTAACGGTTGAAACATGTATTTTCTTTCATCAAAATATAATCATGTGAGATCTTGTTATAAAGATTTAATAAATGGTGTAATTAGATCGTATCGTACATTGGATACATATTTTAAGATAAAATAAGTATTTTAGGATAACACATTAGTTGAACCTTATTAGCAACTTGCATGCATGGCTATGAGGGTGTGTGCGCACAAAGAAAGAGAGAGAGAGAGAATAAGGAACGCATGAATGGTTGTTGGTGCCAACAGAAAGAGGCACTCAGTGGCGTGCGGCGCTCATGGCAGCATCCGACTTCTTATCCGGCGTCGGACGCATGAGAGTAAGCATTCTCCATATTCATTAGTGGAAATTAGTTTTGGCCCAAATTATACATAGGCACATGGTCTAGGTGCCCCCAATCAAATGAGTCCATGAACTACTAACTCATTCTCACATTATCCCTTCTTTCGTGCTAATACTCTCTACCTTAACATTATCTTTCTTTTTGTCATACACATGGTCTTGCCTCAAGCTTTTCTTGAGAGTCGCAAGTACCTATAGTGGAGTAAGTATTATATTTTGTCGATTTGCTTTTGCAGCTGCCTTTATTTGGTTTATCTATACTAATATAAAATGAGGTAGTAGCAATCTTTTTTAGGTGCACCCAACAGAAATGTACACTGGCTGTGGACATCCGTTGTGGATGTAGAGGCCAGGTTTTAATCAATCCATTATCTAAAAGAACAAAAATGTACGCAGAACACTTCAAGCAATTCTCCAGCTGTTAGATCATCTTATCCAATAGTTCAGATCGGAAAGTCCATGATGTGAGTTGCAATGCAAAAGTGGAACTCACTCATTCATTTCCTATCACAAGCATCGCCCAGTCTCCCTCTCCCCCCAAATCCTGCGTGTCACGCTGTGTCGCTGAGGCTCGTTCCTGCCTCTGTCGAGCCCCCATCATAGCACTCGCTCTTCCCCAGCTGTCACTACCTCTACCATCATCTCACATAGGTGCCTCGCGACGCGAGAGACCTCCCCTGGTGTTCGACCCATTGCTGCTTCTGACGCCTCCTCCACACCCCCATCGCCTCCTCCTCACCCCTAGAGAGGCTAGAGGTGTTCACTTTACCGTGCCACCTATCTCTACTTCCGCACTGCCACACAGCAGCAGCGCCACAGTAGGCATCACAACCACCGCTGCCACAGATGCCGCGGTCGACAATGACGATGACGATCTAGGCGCTTCCGCCATTCGCCTTCCCCTTCAGCCGCCTCCCCTTCTCTCCCCTTTGTTGTGTGAGTTGTATAGTCCGCTCGTTTTTCCTTGTAGATTCAGGCATGATGCCACACTGTTGCGTAGGAAGGACATTATCAATTTCATATTTAATTGGTGGTTGCTTAATTGGCTTTGTAAGTAATATTCTCTTTTGCCTTTCTCTTAGCAAGATCAATGTGGTCATCTTCTTATATTGGAACAAGAAAGCTAATGAAATGTAGTTTGGTGGGAGAATGAGATTATTTATCAAATTCATGACAACAATAGGACCGTTTATTTATCAAATTGACATGATAATAATTTCTTCCTAATCCTTTGAATAGTATTTTTGGTGGTTGCAAGGGAATAAGATGATTGTCAATTTTGAATCCGTTGTATTGCATTCTAAACCAAAACAGTAGTTTGTATTGCATTCTGGACTGAAATGCCAAAACTAATGGACATACATATCCATCTAATGATGCAAGCCAATTACAAAGATATGTTAGATATGTGGTGTGAATATTACCGGTGGTAATGCAGTCGGCAGCTAGCGAAAAGCTTCCTCTAGATGTTGGTTTGATATGTATGGCTTGTGATTCGATGCCCTCCCCTCCTGGTATTCCTTGTATCTATACCGGAACATGACCCCTGTACAAGTAGAACTCGGGGTTCCCCGTACAGGATACAAGAGGGCCGATCCTTGTTGTCCCCAAATCAGACTGCAAAGCCTTCCTTCTTCGGGGTTGGTTGACTTATCTGCCCATGTATTTTCTTTATATTGAGGATATCTTTCCATATATAATTAGGTATTCCTAGTGAAGTAAGTGTATGTATATGGAGTATCCCATATTTACTACACTAGTAGACGCTTTAACATGCCTATCTTGAACCTTCTATGCAAGGTGCTAACACTAACATGCATACAATTGCTTAGTGTCTAAGAGTAGTCCTCTTATGCAAAGGAATCAGTGAAACTTGTGAAAAAAAACAATGTCCATCTTCATGCAACCAACCTGTATGGTCAATTGTGAGAAACATCCACCTCCAAGCCTTGTACTATCTGGACTTTGGCAGTCTTCCAGATACATTGTATTATTCACCTATGCACCCCAAACCTTGTGGCAACCAGACGTGTGCTATTCTTCCTTAACTTGCCATTGTTACTTGATGCAAGCAAAACCTTGTAAACAGCTTCCATGTGCTCATTAGTTAGAAACTCTTTCCCCCCTCTTGATCACTTGCAACGCATTGAATCATGGCACAAAACTAGCACATGGTTATGTTATACATAACTTGTTATAAACCGAAGGACTACGTTCAGATTGAAAGGATTGTTTGAGGCCTAAAGGGGGTTGAAATAGTGAAATTAAAACTTAATGTGAAAGCATAAAGAGGAAGATGGTCAAATATTCTGATCTGGAGTCAGATATTCCGGTCAGTATTGAATATTCCGATACGATAAAGCACAAACAAGCAAGCCACAACCTAAATCAAGTAGATCAATCACTCAATCACAGAAATGTAACACATACAACAACTAGCTATGAGCAGAACAAGATAGCAAGGCGGAAAGAGAGTAAAAATGGAAGCTTTCACCGAGATTTGAGCTGACGATGTATTTCCCGGAGTTCAAATCCTTTAAGAGATTCTACTTGCCGTTGAGGAGCTCACAAAGAGCTAGGTCTTTTCGAACCCTTTTCTCTTGAGATTACACAAATGAAGTTCTCCCCCACTAAGGGTATCTCTTTCCTTTCAAGGGCGAGATCTGGCCATCACAAACTTCTCCCGGTGCACAACACGCGAATCGGTGGCTTAGGAGTGACACCTAGCCATCTAGGAGTTCTCAACCTCCAAGAGTAATAGATCCACACAAACCCTAGTGCTTAAGATCCGAGAAAAAGGCCCACACACACTAGGTCCCAAACTCAAAATTCAAACACAAAGATCCAAAGCACGAAGTTTGAGGAAGATTTGAGAGAGAGAGAGAAGAGCTCGAAGCACTAGGCTCTAGCCCAAAGCTTAATTAACTGAATTGAATGGCTAACCCAAGAAAAAGGGTAGGTGGGGGACTATAGGATCAAGATGTCGACTAGAGGGGGTGAATAGGCGATTTTAAACAAATAAACACATAATCAAACTAACCTAAATTACTTGGCTTGGTGAAGGAGCAAGACTAACTCTACTAAATTAAGTTTTGCAATTCTATGGTGATATAGGCTCAACAAGTCTCTATGAAAGTAAATTGCACAAAGTAAATTGCAATAAATAAATGAGATAAGAGACAAAGAAATTTTTCACCCGAGGTTCAGAAATTTTGCTGGTTTCCTACTCCACCGCTTAAACCATCAAGCCTTCAAACCCCTTCGTAAGGGATGGGTAAGGTGGGAGCCAGTCTCGAGTGGTCTACACAAGTCTCAATCACTAGGGATTGTTCTCCCTCCACTCTGGAGGTGGTGAACACCGAACCACTCACAATCACCACTGGGCCTCCTCCACGCTCTCCTCGGAGGGGTCATCGGGAACTTCTCCAAGCCTTCTAAGAGGCGGCAACCTCCAAGAGTAAAAAGTAGCAAGCAAGGCTTGGAATGATCAAGTGCCACACTAATTCTAGCCATGATGCAATGCACTTGTCTTGGCTAAATCTACCCTCAAACACCCACAAATAGAGAGAATGTGCTCAAGTGGTGTGAGAATGAAAGAATGGCTCAAATGAAATGAATGGAGTGCCAAGAGAGCCTCCTTGCTACAGGGGAGAGGGTATAAATACCCCTCACCCACTACAAAGACCGTTGGGGTAAAAATCCACATCATTAGGAGCCCGCTGGTCTGACCGCCATGTGGTGGCCGGTCATACCGATGACCTGGCCAACGGATAGAAAACTACCGGTTGAGGGGCATTTAATACACCACCGGTCAGACTGGCCTCGGCTCTGGTCAGACTGTCCCCGGCTCAATCTGACCAGCGTCGGCTCTGTATTGCCAAGCCGTCACCAAAAATTCGGCTTTGTATCACCTCGGTCAGACCGAGCTCATCTCGATTAGACCACCGCCAGTCAAACCGCCATAGGGTTGTTGGTCTAGCCGACATCTAGGGACTTAGAAGAAAAACAGGGCCATCGAGGACAAACCCCGGTGTGACTGTTGGGAGGCCTGCGGTCAGATCGGCGGTCACCAGTCAGTCAGACCGGCCTTAGGCGCTCGGTCAGATCAATTGAGCATAGAGAAAACTCTCCATCTTCAAAACCCAAATGCACACCAATGCAAATGACCTAATATGACACAAGATCATCACTAACTAATATTACCACCCTTCTTGATAGTATGATAAAGCTAGAAAATAAACATAGCCTAGTCAATCACCCAAACGCCTTGATCGACAATCCTAGACTAGTTTATCACCTTCAAACCTATGCTTTGCACCATCAAATTTTAATCCGTGGTATCTGTCACGCCCAGAAATTCACCAGAATTTCTAAAGCTAATTTGTGCAATAAATCCTCATCCAGGAATCAGCCGAGGTACACAAATCGACAATTTGATAAACATAACCAAAACGAAATAACGATAAATACTTACAACAGAGCCACTTAGTCCTCACACAGAAGAAAACAGTAGCGGAACGACAACTAGCGCAGCTTCAGCACCAAACCACAGGCAGCTCAACTGGGGTATAAGCCAAACACCAAACTTCTCCTCGCTAAGCTTCACTCTGATGATTGCAATAATGAAAGACTGAGTACCACCCACCGTACTCAACAAGCCACACTAAGAAATGCAATGTAATGCAACAGGAATTTCAAAGGAAAGACATAGTATGGCTTATTTGCGTAAAACAGCATTTAAAACATTTACACTTTAAAACCATTAAAAACAGTGTAGTTTAATTATTATCAGCATTTAACCAATCTCTAAACAACGCTCCAACGCAGTTGAGGCCCAAACCATAACTTCTTCAAACAGGAGCCATCAAATTCCATCATTTGTCATCATTATTAAATAGTGTGAGACTAATCACAGAAGTATTGCTAGGCCCGCTCATTAACCGCGAGCACGGCTATTCGAACAGTTTTACTTTGGCCAGAGGTGTACCAATTTACCCACAAGACACAACTCCACAACATATCACTGTGCGCCTTAATACCACCACGGTATCTCGGAAAGGAATTATGATAGGTCCCTCCATGTAACCCGCACAACAAGGGAGCCACCCGTTGGACCACCAGTCTCCGGTAGGATTGATCAGATACCTAGACAGGAAGACGGCCCAACTCCCAAGACATGGATTTATTGACGCAGCCATGGTGGTCTTATTGACACAGCCACAACACACCATGGTGGACCCCGGTTGAACGTACTACACTTTGGTTCCCACCATTACTCATTTTGGCTTGTGGTTAGTACGAGTATTGCTTCGCAACAAGTAGTCCGCGAACCGGTCCTTAACTGTCATGAGCACCGCTAGCAACATTCACAATCCTGGTACTCACAATTCACCATCAGTTAAGTTTTATTTGACATAGTTAATTAATCAACCACGACTCACTGCCGTGAAAATATAGTCATTTAACATTAAAGGGTCATTGATGTTTGAATTGTTTTTCCACATAAAATGACTCTATAATTTCTAGGCATTGGCTAAGCAAAATCCTAAATAATCTAGCCAAATAAATAATTAAACATCCAGCTAGTCAATATTATTACCCGGGGTATCAAGGTAAAGGAATCAATATCGACATGGCCATAATAAATCAAGGATCATAGGATAGTAAATAAATACCCATATAATGACATTCAAAAACATTTCATGTAATAACTTTAAAATAAAATAGATTTCACAAATGGGATCAACATGCTCAAGGAGATTGTCGTGTGACTTGCCTTGCAATAGAAACATCTTCTGTAGATCTTTCAAACTCTTCCGCAGACTCCATAGTCTTCTGAAATAACAATTATACGTAACTACACTAAAACAATAAAAACCCTAAGAAACTCCAACTAACAGTATATAAAAATACATAAATAAGTAAATCATGATTTTAGATGAATTTAGGAAGAAGAACGGGTCGATTTGGACTTTAGACGGAAAAGATACTTCTTCCGGAATATTGAATTCGGAATAAATCCGAAAAGAATTAGAAAAGAATATTTCCTGGAATATTCTCTAGATTTTCGAATTAAAATAAATATTTGGGTAATTGCTGTCACATGGGACCCACTGGCAGTGTGATGGCTCATAGTGGAATAGGTCAATGAACCAAGATCTGAAGGGGTACTGGATTAGGTGAGGTGGAGGCTGAGATGGACGATGATGCGGCGACACGTGGCCACTAAAACTATGGTGGCTCGAGTCTAGGGTTTAGAGGAATCCATCGGCTGGGATTTAATCTCGAAGATCGACAGCTGGAATTGCTTCGGGTAACTTTATGCTCGAATAGATGGGATCAGATCCGATGGTTGGGATGGATTTGGAGAGATATGAGGGGTCCCATTTGTCACAAAGGAGAATATTGCTGATCATGCCCACTGGTCGGTGGCCCATGGGGAAAGGTAGGCTCGGCTGAGAGGATGTCCGATGATGTGACGACGGCGTCCTGCGGCACATAGAGGAGATGAGGGTGACGGACTGGGGACAGCGCGGCCAAGACGATGACGACGGTGCCACGGTGCGGCAGCACGGCGGCATGGGACGACGACAGATGGCGGCGACAGACGACAGTGGCCAGTGGCTTCTCACCTGCGAGCGAAGAGGCAACGACGGCGACGGCTTGCAGGAGCAGCAGCGACGGTGCACTCGGGATGGAGCGGCCAGAGGTGAGCAGGGCGGCGACGTTGGTCCGGCGGAGGAGACGCCAGGGCGGCGGCGGCGGCTTCCCAAGGCGGCGGCTGCTTCCAGAGGCAGTCGGCAGGCGGAGGCGCGTGCAGGCCGGGGCGGCGAAGGACCGACGACCGCAGCCGAGCGGCGGCGCTGGCTCCTGGCGTCAGCACGGTAGGGCAGTGCACGGGAGCGGCGGTGCTAGCGCGGCGGCAGCGTGCAAGGGCGACGGCGGCCTGGCGAGGCGGCGCACAGGGCGAAGGCGCTTTAGGGCGCAGGGGCAGGCGGCGCCACTATATATATGGGGCTTGGCTCCGGTGTCCTGAGGCGGCACGAGAGCGACGGCTTTCGGGAAGAACGGTGGCAGACGCGCGGAGTCCAGCGGGTTGGGGCCGGGACGGCAGCAGGCCGCGCGGCGGCGCAGGCCGAGGAGGCGGGCCGCCCGGGGCAGGCGGTGGCAGGCCGGGCCGGGGCAGCACGAGGGGCGCAGGCCAAGGGACCTCGGCCTGGGAGCCCGAGAGGAAGAAGGAAGGAGGAGGGAGGAAGAAGAAAGGAAAAGAAAGAAAGAAGGGGAAAATGAAAAATGGAAGAAAAAGGAGGAAAAGGAAAGGGCTTTTTGAGAAAATTTCAAAATTTGGAAAATTAGAATTTGGGAATTCGAGGAGTATTTCCAAATCGAAGATTTGTAGAAATATTCGGAATTTTGGGAATATTGAAATTTAGGGAAACATTTTGAATATTTTGGTTTTGTTTTCTGGAATGAAAATCTCGGGAATATTTTATGGGATCCAGAAATTGGAAAAACTCTGAAGTATTTGAGGATTTGGATTTATTTCAAAGGACCTGGGTTTTTGTGGAGACCTAGAAAATTTAAACAAAAAGGAAATATGGATATTTGGAAAAGGGAAAGAATAGATTCGAGACGTTCAGGTTTGGAACTTCAGGGATTTTTCCAGAGTCGGACTTTTCAGGGAAGATTCGGGAACGACAACTCGAGGAAGGCACAGAGGGATTTGATAGAGAGCGACCCGAGAAAAGGAATTAGGAATTATTTACTTAAATTGATATTTGTAATATTAAAATTAATTCTGGAGGTCCGAAAAATCTGAGAAAATTTCAGAGAGTGTAATTACACACAAATAATTTATTAAAAATAATTTCAACCATGATTTATTAAAGAAAATTTTATTCCCCATTTTTACTTCACTTCATTAATTTGCTTTATAATTTAATATAAATTCTGGTAAATCAATTATTAATTAATTATTTAATTCCTGAAAATCGGGTTGCGACAGTATCCACCCCTGGCGTGTTCATCATGCGGATCTAACTCAAATTACATCTCAAATAAAATAGCTAGTCCACAATAAGTGCTTGTCATTAATTATCAAAAGCAACAACGGGGGCCTAGATGCTTTAGGGGTTTAAATAGGCAACCACAAATCTGCCCGTTGGGGGAAATTTCAATCCCAGCTTGGATATTTTGATCCAAGGATTGAATATTCTGATTCATTCAAAAGTACCCCAATGGTTAGGTTTCAATCCCAGATCTATGTAAAAACAAGGGATCGGAAATTCAGATGTTGCCTTCGGTCATTCTATTATGAGAATTAAAATCAAACAAAGACTCAAGTTCTTTGGAATATCGGACATTCTGGATGCTCAGATATTCCAATTCAAAATATTGTCTCAACTTGAGAGTCAAGTTCCTTTGAATTTCGGATAGTCCGATCCATCGGAAAGTTCCGATCAAGAAATACAAACCCATGCTGAGTGTCGAGTTGCTTGGAATTTAAAATTCTGATTGATCGGATATTCTGACATGTAGCTGGACATTCCAATCACTTTTAATTTAGCTCAACCCGAGACTCAACTTCCTTTAAAAAGCGGAAATTCCAATGCATTGGATATTTCGACATAGAGTCGGATATTCCGATCAAGAATGACCTAAGACTTAGAGAAAAAGATCAATGAGCACTAGTGTCTAATCTAATTATATGTGTGTGTCATCCCTCTTAGTATGGCATCCTAAACTCAAGAAATGCAAAAGATACAAGTTTATACCATGAGTTTTGGTGCCTTCTTTTCTTAATTATAATCACGGGATCACCTTTTTGGACTACACATCAAAATAACACTAGTAAACACATTATTATAATTGCTTATCATTAATCACCAAAACTAAATTAGGGGCCTAGATGCACTTTTAAGAATTAGGCTCTATGTTCAGGTAAGGGGGACCACTTCCTGTCGTCAACCCTAGATCAACTTTTTAGTCTTCAACAGTGCAAGACAAGAACAATTTACATCATTTCAAAAAAAAAAGAACAAGCAAAGACCATCGCTTGTTGTTAGGTAATGAAAAGCTTGCATCAGGAGAAAGAACAAATTGTAGGATACAAGACTACCTTTATCATCTCCATCGGCAGCATTGGCTGCTTCATATATGGCTTCACCATCGATAGCTTGAGGAAGCTGATTGACATCAAGACCGGTGGCATCGATAGCTTTAGGTATGGCATCAACATCGATAGCTTCACGAAGCTGAGATCAAATCATATGGTTTCAATAGGAGAGTATGGGGTGACGATATGACATAGTATTGACCCTTATTTATACACAAGTGACACAACCAATTGGTTTTTGTGGCGCCACTTTCAAAATTTGGAACTGCCACTTCCCTCAAAATTTTCAAGCTGAGAAACTCTGTTTTGCACTGCACATGACACAATTCTTTTGGCAGCACAACATATGGCGGGAAGCTCACTATTTTGATCTAGTGCATATGCAATTCATTGGTTTAATTTGCATCGGGGATGCCGGTAGTCGGTTGCCATGCTACCAGCGATTAGGAACCGAAGGGGTTCAAGCTCTTAATCACACATTTAAAGACAGCTTTGGGACTTGTTTGGGATGAACTAAATGAGGGTAACCATGTCATTTTCCACAACCCCTTCTTTTGTCTGATTTTTGCTAGAACAATAATCCTTGTGAAACGGAGGGAGTAGTTGTGATTGTAGTGGGTGGTTCAGTACAACTTTTGCAAATTTATGTGAATGAGGGTCGGTTTATATGCCTTGACACTTCGACCGTCGTATTTATATGCTAACTTTTTTATACGAAGCGAGGACAAAAGTGTAAAGGGGTGCTATGCATATGTGGGTTTGCTCTACATGAGAATAGACATGTAGGTTTTGGTGGGTGGGTGTTACAGGTGGGATCAGAGAATAAACATTTGTTTGATAATGCTTGTGCATAGGGTCATGTATCAATGGCAGGTCCTGCCTCGCAAGTTTAGATGGGTAAGGGCTAGCTTATAAGCCTTGGCACTTAACCTCTAGAGGCACGGTGCTACACCTGTGAGGAGCGTGATGGTGACTTATGATTTCGACGACTACGGTGGACCATGAGAAATGTAGCCTTAGTGATCTCACCTCGCACTTGCCATGGGGAGAGGGCTCTGCACAGGCAAGGTTGTAGCCACCGTGTTCGTGATCGCGTGCATGTCGTGTGTTGTTAGGCACATGGGCATCACACTCGAACATGTGGGCATTTTACGGCATGCACATGGGCATTACACTCGAAGTGGCATGGCTAAATTCTAGCACTTACTAGTTACTTACTTGGCAGCTTCGCCATTTTCAGAACTTAGACCTTAATATAATTCCATAGTCTTCATTTTGCTAAGTTTACAAAAGAATGCCACCAGATTGAATTGGAGGCTACCTAATCAATCTTTGCTCAGTGCTAGCGGTTCAAGAGGGGCACACTACTGATTCACTGGAGCTGTTCGCTTTGAAGGCGAGGGTGCGCCAACAGTTGAAGAGGGTCACACCGTTGACACTTATGGCTTTGATGTGGTTTAAGTGCCAAGTATGCATCATATAAGACTAAAAAATAATTGAGAATTCAGCTCAAAATGATAATTTGTCTAATTTAAATGTTTAGTTCAATTTTATGGGGTAAATTAGACCTAACGTAAATACACCGAGCATCACCAACAGAAGCCTAAAAATCTATCCTAAAATTCTCTTTTTAGGATCCTAATAAGATTTTTAGTTGTGAATAGATTATTCACTCTAACGGAAACGTAAGAATTGACTCTCAATAATAAAAAGTAGGCAAATTGGGAGCGAGAGCTCTTACCCACTTACAGGGAGCGAGAAGAAAGGAGAAGGGGATTCTAATTTTAAAATATATTTAGAGGTACCCTTGGAGGCTAATTTTTTCTTATAGACCTAAAATTTTAGAATTAGGATCCGTTTTGAGTTGCTATTGGTGATGCTATAAGGTAAGTTTACTTCAGAGCTGTCTATTACTACCTCCGTCCTAAAATAGCTATAGCTAGTTTTAGGTTTAAATTTTATCCTAAATATAACTAATTAAGATATGTAAAATTGATTTTTACCCATTGCTCCTTATGCTATCTCCAATGAGCCCCATCATCTATTAGCTCTTAAGATCCGCACCACACCCATACTATCTTTGATCCATCACTTTACTATATTAATGAGAGATATTTTAGACTTTTATTTTAATTCTTAATTTCTCAAAAACTATCCTGGTAGTTATATTTTGAACGAGGGAATAAGTTTGATGAACTGATTCAACCTTTTGAAAGAAAAAAAATTCTTCAAGTTGACAGAGATTGGCCCAACCCTAGCATCCGTGAGCCCATCCACCGTGTTGGCTGGCATTTTCTATCGGCTATCGCTCTCCGCCGTCCACTCCATCGCCGTCTCCGGCCACCTCCCCTCCACCTCCACGCCACGCCCCAACCAGCCAGCTGGCCTCCCAAAGTCCCCCGCTCTCTATCGCCTCCCCTCCCTCCCATGGAAGCCGCGCCCGGCCCGCGGCCGCAGCAGCCCCGGCGGCGCTGGTACCCATACTAGGCTGCTGCTAAATGCGCCGTCCCTTCGCCGCCGCCGCGGCCCTCCGCATCCGCCTCCGCCTTCTCTCCTCATCCTCCTCGTCCTCTTCCTCTTCTTCCTCCCTTCCCCGCCTCCCGTCCTCGCCCTACCCTCTCCACCACCTCCTCTCGCGCCGCGGCGACGACGACGACCGGGAGGGCCACCACCAGCACCGCCCGTCGCCTCCTCCTCCTCCCTTCTCGCCCCGCCCGCTCCTCACCTCGGCCTCCGGGGTCCTAGGGCTACGCTGGTGGCGGACGCTACCCCCGGCCGCGTTGCCGCCACGGGGCGCCGTCGCCGACGCGCCCCCCGTACGGCTCACCCTCACCCGCAGTAAGACCAGTGGCAGCACCTTTCCCTTCCTCTATTTCCTCTATAGTTGCGGGCTTCTTAGGTCTACTAACTATTGTTGTTGTGGCGCAGGTTATTCTCTGCGTGTCGCCAAGGGGAAGAAGAAGGCACACTTTGACGACGAGCACAGGTGACCCGGATACCCCATTTTTGCTCCCTCAAGTTAGAACCTTGTATGACGTGTTAAGCTTTATGTGTATGTATGTCTTCTCTTTGCAATGTGCAACTTAGTCTGTTACCTTTCTTTCGGTCCTGCAATCGTATTGATTTTTGGACTAAAGGTATGATCTTGTTAGTTTACTTTTAATATATGAAAACATTGCAATAAAAAGGGTGTGCTCTGGTTACTTGATACCCTCTATCTGACTGGGGGTGAGAGTAAGGAATATATGCTTCAATGGTACAATACAACCGAAATGCTGTTGTCTCTATAATGTGATTGGACATAAATGTTATTTGTCCCACACAATGAAGTGGATAGTAATGGGTGGTGAGAGGGGGATTGGATTATAGTAAGCTTGAGAGGAAAGGATTGTGGAGTATTCACCTATTCTGTACTTGAAGACGAGCAAACACTATTACTCCAATCAAGCGTGATCCATGTCAAATTTTCTTGGGTTCAAGTGAAGTATGTTTCCTGGTGCTTGCTGATAAAAACATGTTGCACAGAACCCTTTTAGTTTTTCTCCATGTGGTAAAATAAAAACAATTGCAAAAAGAGTATTGGGTATTAGTTCTTTATTGCATACATTGTGAAATTTATATCCAATATTACGATTAGTTAATTATTACATGTTTGGATTATTCACAAGCTTATCTATTACATTTTGTTTGGATGTGATCTCAGCCATCGAGCGGTTAACACAGCACTGTGGTGTAATTTTCTTGTCTTTTCGTTGAAGTTTGGAGTATGGCTTTCAACATCTAGTCATGTTATGCTAGCTGAGCTAGTGCACTCAGTGGCAGACTTTGCTAACCAGGTAACTTTATCCATTTCTATTGTAGTTGATGTTTCTACTTTTGTTGTCTTTTTGTAAGCTTTGTTGAAGATTGATATATCCAGGGATTGACTGTTGATTAAACATCAGGCTCTTCTTGCATATGGCTTGAGCAGCTCAAGACGTGCTCCAGATGCTCTACACCCGTATGTTCTTTGTCAGTTTGGAAATGCATGCTCTCTTGACAACATAAATAGAAACTTTGTTTTATTACTGTTCTTCTCTGTCCCATATATTTTGTCCTACTTCTACATGAGAAATCAATCATTTTCATCAGAGTAAAATGACTTGTATTGAAGATAAACAGATAATCTTGTCGTTGATTGTCATGCCACTAAATACTATTCACAATAGAATCAGTGATAAGGCTATTTGTGATATGCCATAGACTGACATGATGCCTGCCCCATGTCTTGACAACTGTTAATTAATTGCTCTTTCTGCAGCTATGGTTATTCAAAAGAAAGATTTGTATGGTCCTTGATATCTGCAGTCGGAATATTTTGTTTGGGTTCAGGTGCTACCATTGTGCATGGAGTTCAGAACTTATGGAATTCGCAAGTATGACACAAATGTATCATTTGATTCACCAAAAGATTTGACACATGCATTACATCTTATTTGCAAAACTTTGTTACCCAACTACGGTTGTTATGTCGTGACATTTTTATTTTACAGCCTCCTGAGAACATCCACTATGCCGCGTTAGTGATTGGTGGGTCCTTCCTAATTGAAGGTATGACATACTTGCTACTTGGCATTCTAACCATGCTTTACTTCGTTATACTTGAGTCATCCTATTGTCTCTTAGGTGCTTCACTGCTGGTTGCTATAAAGGCTGTTAAGAAGGGTGCAGCAGCAGAAGGAATGAGTATCTGGGACTACATCTGGCGTGGTCATGATCCAACTTCAGTTGCTGTCATGACTGAAGTGAGTAATGTGTTATAGACTACCTTAATACATTTCTTCATGTAGCAATGATTTTTTGTTCTAACACTGTTGATGATTGCTTCAGTTGCTCATAAGTATCATATGATGATGCCATCTTAATCAGATATTTTGTTCATTTACCACTCATTTCCTATTTCTTTACTTGATTTCCTTCTCATATCCTGGTAATGTCCTACAGGATGGTGCTGCTGTTACAGGTCTTGCAATCGCAGCAGCATCTTTGGTGGCTGTTCAAACCACAGGAAATGCTATGTATGATCCAATTGGCTCCATCATTGTTGGAAACTTACTGGGAATGGTATGTTAAAAGTAGTTGGTTCATATTTCTCTATTATTTCTGTTGGCTTATATTCTGTTGCTATGGGTGACTAATTGATGTAATGAAATATTTGTTCAATTGTTTTGTGCCCTATTGAATGATCATTTCGTACTTGATACATGAATACCTCTTGGCTTGATCCAGATATTAACATTTCATCATTTCTTCATAATTAGATAAACTATAACAATCTCTTCTTTTTATCTCACTTCTCTTTTTAAACCCTCTTTATTTCTTGTGTTTTTATGGTTACTGTCTACTGGCATCGAATGCCCATCAACTATGCCAGGAAGTGCCAAATGGTGCTTTGTTCATTTCTATGCAAGATAAAACAGTATTTTGGCTGTCATAAGTCATAACAGATGAGCAACATGTTCATATTGAATGGGAACACTGCATCGTTAGCACCATGATCAGTTGTGAAACCCCAAGACGAAAAGATTCATAACTACCATAGTAAATATTTGTTTATTGGATGTGTATTTCTTGTATATTGACTACATGTATCCTGAAGTATATTTTATGTAACCATTGTCTTGTAAAATCCTAAAAGGTGCATAGTTCTTCAATTTCAGGCTTTATTAACATATTCAGATATTCTGTATTCTGTTACTACAATTGTGGATGCTATCCATGTTTTTGTGTGTTTCTAAAATCTAAAGAAAAATATAAGCTAATTCATTTGTATATTGGTACATAGTTGAAACCATATATGGGTTGTTAGGTACTCAGTAATCACTTATATAGTCGATACTGTTGGGCACCACTTGCTACTTATTACCTGCATCTAGTACCATATCATTACAACAACAACAACAAAGCCTTTCAATCCCAAGCAAGTTGGGGTAGGCTAGAGTTGAAACCCAATAGAAGCTGCAGATCAAGGTTCAGGCACATAAATGGCTGCTTTCCAAGCACACCTATTCAAAGATAAATCTTTGGGTATATTCCATCCTTTCAAGTCCCTTTTTATTGCCTCCTCCCATGTCAATTTTGGCCTTCCCCTGCCTCTCCTAATATCACTGTCGCGCCTTAGGATTCCACTATGCACTGGTGCACTCAGCTTTCATCAACTAACACTACATCGTCCGCGAAAAGCATACACCAAGGGACATCCCCTTGTATGTCCCTTGTGACCTCATCCATCACCAAGGCAAATAGATAGGGGCTCAAAGCTGACCCTTGATGTAGTCCTATCTTGATCGGGAAGTCACATGTGTCACCATCACTTGTTCGAACACTAGTCACAACATTGTTGTACATGTCCTTAATGAGGGAAACGTACTTTGTTGGAACTTTATGTTTGTCCAATGCCCACCACATAACATTCCTTGGTATCTTATCGTAGGCCTTCTCCAAGTCAATAAAAACCATGTGTAGGTCCTTCTTCTGCTCCCTATACCGCTCCATAACTTGTCTTACTAAGAAAATTGCTTTTATGGTTGACCTTCCGGGCATGAAACCAAATTGGTTCATAGAGACCCGCGTCACTCCTCTTAGGCGATGCTCGATTACTCGCTCCCATAGCTTCATCGTATGGCTCATCAACTTAATTCCTCGATAATTAGTGCAACTTTGAATGTCTCCCTTATTCTTATAGATCGGTACCAATATACTCCTCCTCCAATCATCAGGCATCCTGTTTGACCGAAAAATGTTGTTGAACAACTCGGTTAGCCATACTATAGCTATATCCCCTAGGCATCTCCACACCTCGATTGGGATACCATCATGACCCATTGCCTTACCCCCTTTCATCCTTTTCAACGCCTCTCTGACTTCTGATTCTTGGATCCTCCGCACAAAGCGCCTATTGGTGTCATCAAAAGAGTCATCTAACTGAACGGTTGTGTTCCCGTTCTCACCATTGAACAACTTGTCAAAATACTCTTGCCATCTGTGTTTGATCTCATCCTCCTTTACCAAAAGCTGCTCCCTCTCGTCCCTAATGCACTTAACTTGGTTGAGGTCCCTCGTCTTCCTTTCGCGAACCCTAGCCATCCTATAGATGTCCTTCTCTCCTTCCTTTGTACCCAATCGTTGGTATAGACCTTCGTAAGCCCGCCCTTTTGCCTCACTCACAGCATGCTTTGCTGCCTTCTTTGCCATCTTATACTTCTCTATATTATCCGCACTCCTATCATGGTATAAACGCCTATAGCATTCTTTCTTCTCCTTAATAGCCTTTTGGACGCCCTCATTCCACCACCAAGTATCTCTAGGTTCGCATCCACTCCCTTTAGTCACTCCAACCACCTCTGAAGCCACCTCCCGGATGCATGTTGCCATCTTCTTCCACATGTTGTTTGCGTCGTCTTCTCCATCCCAAGGGCCCTCTTCGATAACCCTTTTCTTAAAAACCTCTGCCGACTCTCCTTTCAATTTCCACCACTTCGTTTTTGCAATCTTAGCTTGTTTGTCCCTACGAACGCACATCTGGAAGCGCAAGTCAGCCACCAAAAGCTTATGTTGAGAAACCACACACTCTCCAGGTATTACCTTACAATCCAAGCATGCTTGTTTATCCTCTCTTCTTGTGAGGACAAAGTCAATCTGGCTAGAGTGTTGGCCACTACTAAAAGTTATTAAGTGGGATTGTCTCTTCCTAAAGATGATGGTAGCCAACATCTAGTACCATATCATTCTAAACTTAAAAATGACATGTCCAATTCCTATGTAAGTTCACTCTCTTGAAGGTAAGCAGGTAGCAGATATGCATGTGGCCGTTGTTTGCCTGGAACCTTTTATGGTTTACTATACAGTGCTTTAGTCTTGAAGGAGATTTTGGATAGTGAGTTCTTACAAAACTAGATTAAATCTTGTCTTGGTTAGTTGGGGGGCAAACATGGAATTCTGTAAATGCATATAATTGCATTATTTTAAGACCACTTTTTCCTGATTTCACAAAACTCAAAACAGAAACAGTAGTGACTGAAAACCAGCTTTACCCAATGTTGTTTTCAAGAAATGCCATCCAAATTGAATAAGAACTTTAAAAGTCTATTGCCAAAAAGTTGTACCAAAATTTGTTCATGGTACAAAAGGTGTGCTCGTCTGATTGTGTGCTGATGATTTGCTTCTCTATTTTGTCCATTCCTACCCTTGCTTTGTTCCAAATTAAACTGTTGTGCTTTCTGTAGGTTGCTATTTTTCTAATCCAGAGGAACAGGCATGCTTTAATTGGAAGAGCTATTGATGATCATGACATGCAGCGCGTTCTTGAGTTTCTGAAGTCTGATCCGGTGAAAAATTTGCAGATATTCTTATTCCATATGGTGCACTTAATGTATGTTATGTAGCTGATTTTGTTGCATCATGCAGGTTGTAGATGCTCTTTATGATTGCAAAAGTGAGGTGATTGGACCAGGATTCTTTAGATTCAAAGCTGAAATTGGTACAATTCTTATTATCTGGCTTTCTCCACATTTAAGGCAATTATTTTATTTTTGTTGTGACCTTCAGTTAGTACTTGTGACACGCCACTTTTAGATTGAGATATCTTTATTTACAATTATGTCCATTGTTCCTAAGCCTAGGGTGGTTCTTTTGTTTAAAAGATTCATACTAGTGCACTTATTGCAGTTAATCTTGTTTCTGTGTGATGAACTGGTAATCTGTAAATGATCTAGTTGGTTTTATCCATCTGCAGAAAACTGTTCATACCTTCTATTAACCATTTAGTGTATTGCTTACTACTAATACTGTATACTCTTCATTAATGTAACTCCACGACTTGGCTCCGATTCAGATGATGAATTAATATACTGTTGTAGTGTTGTGTTGCTTGAGTCTAGAACTGTCTGAAATTCCCATGATAGCAAGTGCCTGCAGGGATTTTTCCCCCATGTGGGTTTGTGTTATGTGTTTGTATGGGTTGTCTGCAAGTGCCTATTCCCATTGACATTGCTTGCTGATATGTTGAGCTCATCAATAACATCAGTCCTGTTACTTTCTTATTTTGTTTACCTCACTCACTCCCTTTCTGCTCTTTTCTTGAAAATTTTCTGACCTAGTCTTCTCATAGATTTCAATGGAGTAGTTCTGGTGCAGAATTATTTGGAAAGGACTGGACGTGGAGAATGGGCAAAACAGGTGCTCTTGCACTCTGAAAATTAGCTTGATTAGTGTTAATGGTTGCTGTGCTCTTTTGTTATCTGCATATCTCAGTTGCTAATTAAATGAAGCAATTACTCATTTATCAGCTATATTTGTTTAAACTGTAGGTAATTGTGTTGCTCTATAGCTGCTATATTTAAAACGATGGCTAAATTTTCAGCTATTGCTTCAAGTTGTACGCTCAACACATTTATACTATTCTAGCATCTACAAGTCGCAACTACACAAGATATTTGTTACTGACATTTTTCTACTGATATCTAGCCTTAATAGGAACTTGAAAAAAAAGTATAAAACCCTCCATAAGTCACTACTTTTAAAAAATGCTCCTGATGTTTCATTCTTGACATGAGTTTAGTGACCGTTATACAACCTGAATCCCCAGTGACACCTAAAACTATTTCTCATTGTTTTAATTATCTTTGGTACCTGTTTTTAATGATTCTAATACTTTCTTTGAAGATTTCAATACTCGTGTTAGCAATATAAACAACCATATGTCCTAGTGGTAGATCATATGTCTATGGTAGTTGTATTCATGAGTTCAAGTTTAACACCTCACATGTTTTCCCTCGCCTTTTCTTCAGTGTCAAAATCACTTAAATTATGTAAGTGAATGTTTAAACCTCTTAAACAAGTACTTAAGTAATTTAAAGATGTATCAAAGATGAAAAGTATGAGAAATAGTGCTAAAGGGATTATTTGCATAGTTGCATGGTAAGTTAATTTGCAAGGAGAAAAGTATACTAAATGAATTTATAGGAAGCAATTTGAAGAAGTTGGTGGCTATGGAAGGACTTATAGATTTCCCCTAGAGGCCATGGGTAGTCTTTATGCCCTTGTTTGTAAGATGGCGATATATGATATATCAAGGGAAAATCATTTTGCCATGAAATTTTCATGCGCTTTGCATTTAAGATCTCAACAGTCCTATAAGCATGCCCACATGTAGAGGAAAGGATGATCATCCGAAGCCTCATGCCCTAAATCAATTTTGATTTTGCACTGTTTAGATGGAGAGGAGAGGAGGTTTTGTACTAAATACACTCCCTCTTTACAGAATACCTGGTCAGAAGAGTGTTTTTTTTTGGACATAGGTCATGATCAGCCATGTCCTAACTCAGTTTTGATTTTGCATTATTTTGATGGAGAGGAGAGGAGGGTTTGCACCATATACGCCCCTTTTTTACAGAATACTCAACCTGGTCAGAAGAGTGTTTTTGGACATCAGAGAATGTACAGAGCACAATTTGATCACTCATCTTTACTGGAATATATTTAGAAAACATATGGTTATTAAATTATAATACATGGAACTTTTCAGAACAAATCTACACGTACTGTTTTGATACATTAAGGCTAAGGATCATAGAGATACTGATGCTAAACTTTGAAAAAATTGACCGTGTGTGATATCGTGCTCTGAAAGATACTTGTGGGTAGAGTTTGTAAAACTCCAATGAATCAGCAAAAATAAGTTTACTTGATCATTTATTTCTATGAATACCAGAGTATACTATGGACATCATTTCTAGATCCCTGAGCTTCTTGTTTTTTCCATTTTACAGTTTCGGGAGGCTTCAATGTCTGAGGATGATAGAGAGTTAATAAGGGTCATGTCTAACTACGGTATGCAATATATGTTGCTCTAATAAAGGATTTATGCTTGTTGTCTTTGTCTGAAAATCATTGCTTGTACAGGTGAGGATGTAGTCGAAGCTCTGGGGTATGAGGTGGATCGGCTGGAATCAGAGATCCAAAAGATTGTGCCTGGGATTAAGCATGTTGACATTGAAGCGCACAACCCAGAAGGGCTTTCTCTTTAGAGTAACAATTTTGTAGATTGTGGATATATTCTCCTTTCGATTGATCGCACTTGCTGTCAATGCCAACATGATATATTTTTCCATGACCTGGATATTTATCCTCAGCTATTTTGCTGTTGTTGGCTTGTTGCCATGTAAGAATGAGAAGCTTATAATTTGCTGCAAGAGAAAGAAAAAAAAAGTTGAATGCCGGAAATTGGATGGCGTAAGTCCTTTTTACTCAAATGATGGATACATTTTCTACTTAAAACTAAAAGTGAAGATTGACTGAGGAAAGGAGGGAAAGCTGCTTGGAAGCTCAATATCTGTGCACAACCGCTGTGAAATATAAACCTGCTCATCATTTGCAAAACTTGTCTGTAACATAAACCCAGAAAATTTTAGTTGCTGGACTGGAAAATTTTGAATGGATGTAACCCACATCCCCTAGAGTAATGTTAGTGGTAAGACTGTGTGTAATGTACTGGCCGTTGCGGTTTCTTTCGAGCCATTTTGTCTCTTGCTGCTTTCATTTAAGAAATAGCCGTTTCATCCAAGTAACAGACCATATGCATATATAGGTGCAAACAACTTCGATACTCAAGCTATACATACAACAATCATGATCAATACCTACCATAATTGTCTCAGCCAACACAATGAAGCTGAACTTGTCTTCCACCACCATATATACCTTTAGCTTCAATTCCACCAAGTCAGAAATCTCCCTTTACTGTGGTAGCAACTCCAAGTAATGCATGGAGTAGGTCAAATGAATCTCTGTTACTCATTTTAAAAAGAAGAGAACTACACCAATCAAAGTGGAACACACTAACACAAATACTATATTCTCATAGACATACGTAGATGCGAATGGGATGCAATGGGATCGAAGGCACAACGTTTGGATGGCTTATTTCTTACAAACTATAACATAACCAGATTCCCTAGTTCACCTGAATTTGTAGATGATCCCTTACAACTCTACAAGGATGGCTCACTACAGCAGAAGTATCATGTAGGGGCACAAACAAAGTCTCTTTTTGTTACATTCTCGTATTTGCTTGTGTACAAGTTATGGTATAGCTTAATTTGGTTATTTAATTAGCTTTGTGATTAATTAGGTCAATACAAGAACAGTGGCAAACACGGAAGTAAAATTTAGGGAGGGTTTCTAAACAGAACTAGTACAAGGTTATCATTAAAAGTAAAAATATGTTCTACCATAATACTATTGCGATAAAACCTATTAAAGCTTTCATTGAATTATACTAGTAATATACCTGTGCTAACGCTACGACAATATTTGGCAATGAAAATCAAATACCCACAGTACCCATGTGTTGCAATGGAATCTGTGTTGCCAAAGTAAAGTAACAAGCTATTAAAGTCATTTTATGAAATTAAGAATATATTATAATTACACCGGCTTTCACGTAAATATTGGAATTATAAAAAAACATTGTTCTTTTATCCACTATCGCACAAATGCAATACCATTTATACCATATATCATGAACAACACCATCAGTGTATTCAGCAAGCCACAACATGTCTTCATAAACATGGTAGCATTAGATACTCTGCTGTTGCTGAAAACAAATCGCCACTGGAGTTCACCCCAAGTTATCTGATGCTAACACCACCTTTGCAGACCATCTGAGCAAATCAATGAGGAAAATAATAGTTATGCTGGAATATCCAGCAAGCCTAACCAGGCATAAAAATTATAAGCAACAGCACTTGAAAATTGGTCCAGTTCCACATCCAAATTGTGTTCGCTCTGCAGTCATGAACCTCCCTTTTTCCCAAGTGAAAAAACGATCACTTTACACCAGAACTTTACTAAACCTGAAAAAAAAGGCATCAATGCCAAACAAAGGTTGTGATGTCTGTACAGGCAATCTGGTATTTGGAATTTCATCCACCAGGGAATGGATACTAATCAGATAATGAAGTGCTACACAGTGTTATCAAATTAAATCTAATCACTACAGTACATATCTGAGGAACACCGATTCTCCCTACCATACTGCCACCTCAGGGTTAAGTGTGCACGTGGAATCCACCTGGCACAATATTTCTAATGAGTACAAAATTTTAAAGAGAACAAGCAATGCACAATTATCTTCCTCTGCATCAACTTTAATTAGCTGAGATGCAAAGCCTCTTCATGAAAGGCCACATCTTGCAAAATCCCAAAGCCGAAGTACACATCTTAAATGCAGATCCATGCATGCACCTCTGGCCTATGTAAAGCAAAGGACCTAGCTTAGCAAGGGCAAAAGGCCAGGGTTGAGTAGGGCCACATCATATGATTTTGTACAATTACGCATAGCATTTGTTGTGTAATTACTCAGAGCATTTGCTGTGTGATTCTGTACAAAATTATATAGCTACAAATATAATAAAAAAAATGCAATCCTAGATGAGAATTTCATATTTGTGTAGAGATATACTTATGGATTTTAATCCAATGCCAGCATCTAATAGGAGTTACTGCTAGCATCTAATAGAGATATCTACCAGTCTTGGTGGCCGAAATTTGACATGAATAGGACTTTTTAATCAAGGCTGCTCCTATTCTTGTCAAACTCCGGTCACCAAATGCTAGGAGCTCACAAATAAATCCAAAAGGTCATGCATTTCTTGGACACAGCTACAAATAAACAAGCATATGTAGAATTTTTCCAAGTCATTGACTTACCGATCAAAGGGCAGAGAAAGCTTTCTGGACAGCTGATCATATATCCTGTAAGAGGAAAAAAAAAGGTATGGGTTGTTATGGTGTCCAAATAACAAACAAATGACTCAACATTGCAAAAATGAGATATATCAGTTTTTTTTAGGAAGTACCTCCAACCCAACTGAGCAAATAATATAGATATGATAGAGATAAGTTGTTACTGACAGACTTACTGCTAGTCCTCACAAATTGTTCCTACAGGCTAGCAATATACATCTAAAAGCTAGAATGGATATATATACCCAGCACCAACAGTCCATCAAGATCAAGATCTGTAGCACGATGAACTTGAAGAAAAATACCTAAACTGATGCAATCTGACAAAGAAAGGATGCCAATTAGTATATGGATCAGTAACAGTAGTGAAACTCTGAACTGAGGATCCTGAAATCTGGACAAAGAATTACAATAACACGTTTGTTAATCTAAAATGCAGGTTCATATATTCTAGTAAGGATGATGGCGTACTACTTACCATTCAATTAAAAATTTTAATGCAACTGAAAGAAAAAATAAGTTGTGCTAGAAAGTGGAAAGCATCATATTACTCAAATGAGCAGAATATGCTCAATGAAAAAGTATGCAAGATCAAATTAAGTAGAATCGCAAACATGGTGCATATTATTTTAGTGCAGGCACAAGGCGCAAGCGTGAAAAGGATTTGAGTCTTTGGAGGAAGAATCACCGTCACTACAAGGCTCTTTTTAAAGTTGTATAGATATATCATCATTAGTGTGGGGGAGGAGGACATGTTCACTTAATTAAGAAAAACTATGCAACAATGATGTTGCCGTTTGTTACAAATCAAATGAATTAAAAATATATATTTCAATTGCGCAGCATGAAAATTCTCAAGAAATCATGGACTAAGAAAAAAAATGACTTGATGACATATATGAGCTAG
The DNA here is from genome assembly GCA_003991445.1 of Oryza meyeriana var. granulata. Classification (NCBI taxonomy): domain Eukaryota; kingdom Viridiplantae; phylum Streptophyta; class Magnoliopsida; order Poales; family Poaceae; genus Oryza; species Oryza meyeriana. The sequence goes on from RYFJ01002251.1 coordinate 338,240, forward strand.
GTGTCTAGATGTGCTGAGCCAGGCGCTTGCTTGCCCAGTGGCACCGCTGGCCCAGTACGTGACGTGGCGCCGCGCTGGCGCTTGCCCAAGCGCGGACACTGTCACACTAACTTCGTTTTTGTCCCCAATCTCAGAATTAGGGTTTATCCCGCGCCATGATGATGCGACATTACGGTGAGAGCAGGCGATGAATGTGTTACTCGCACCGGTTTGAAAATCTTGTCGTTTTAGACAACGGCATGCATGGTGTTAAAAAAATATCTTTGACTACTATTTTCTATTACAATATAGATAAAAATATCAATAAGTATATGATTTTTATTGAAGTATTAATCTCTACATATATATGGTCTCCATTTTTTAATATAAATATTTTAAGAGTTATTTATAATCAAAGTTTTAAAAGTTTAGTATCAGTCTTATCTAAAATGATAAGTTTTTTTTGAAGTGAAGGGAGTATCTGTTACAAACCTTCCGACAAACTTTGTTAGTTTTCTGAAATACTGGGCTTGATTTCGCCGTGTCCACCGCCGATAAGAATCAGACATCAATCAATAAAGTTAAGCAGCACTACTATTATGGTGACCTTTAATCACGAGGAAAAAAAATACAGAAACACCGTCAAGATTAAGGCCAGCTAGGCAGCTGACGTTACATTAATAGTAGAGGTAAACCAGCCGAGGGCTGGAAAAAGTAAAAAACAAAAGACAAAACTGTACACAGTTCATACTATATATATTCATTTAAATTTTTTGTCAAAATACTTGTCATTCTCATATTCCAAAACACTTTTAGAAATATCTTTCTTTTTCTACCTTTAATCAATACAACCATACTAGTATTAGTACTCATCACAAAAAATTTTAATGCTTGATTTAGAAAATTGATTAAAATATAATTAATGAGGGTAACAATATAATTTGCTATATCTCCTAATTTAGCATAAAATTTGTTAAAACGACAAGTAAATTAAAACGAAGTAGCAAGCTGATTGCCTACCGTCTCTCCTAAGACATTAATTGTGGCGATATGTTTTGCACCTCCCATACCCTAGCAGCGCATTTCATCCATTATGCTACTAGCTATCCCTTTCTCTCCAAACTTCCCAGGCAATTAGGATGAAAATCGATGTCAAGCCCTTGCACGTACAGAGGGGTCTGCATCGCGTGTCCATTTGATCCACCAATCCACCAGGGACTCACGCATATCCCATCTTACACATCGTTCTTATCAAGTATACTTTTTAAACTACTAAAGAATCTGTTTTTTACAAAAATTTTCTATATAAATTTTTTTTAAAAATCAAATAAATCTATTTTTTATTTTTTAATAGTTAATATTTAATTAATCCTGTGCTATTTTTCATGGTGCTATTTTTGCATGGCCTTTAACATGGAAAAATATGTCTTGGGCTAGATTTTATGGATAACAATCTTCATGTTGTACCTAGGAAATAGGTCATCAGGAATCATTTTCCTCGTGGCTCCTACCAGAAGAAGACCTAGTCTAGAAAGAGGATTTCCGTGATGTATGCAGTTGGAAATAAGTAAAAAAAAAATCATGATTTTGCTACTATGGTTGATAGTTTTGCTACGTTTTGGATTAAATTAAGTAGAGGTCGGTTATTCAATCGTCACGAAAGATCACGAGTCCGGTAATGTTCAGTGGTTAGTTAACCTTGTCACCTTGATATGCATGCTGTAACAACGTTTTGTTGCGACATATATTAGCCATATGTATAAGTCATTATCAAAAAATTATATATGCATACATCTCTTGCAAGATACGGACAAGATCTTATGTGTGGAAACTTAAAAGTTTTAGACAGAGTATCTATCTATCTATCTACATCTCTATACTAACTACGTATTTTTCTAGAAACTCACACGTTCACTACGAACATCTAGCCGAAGATCTAGCCATTGATTAATTGGTTCGTACGTAGATCATATATATTAAGAGTCCACATATAATAAAACAGCAATTAAAAAAATGTGTGGGCTGTTTTAGTTTTTATCTACGTGTGGTACTGTACATAACGGCGTAAATTTAATCGACAGAAAATTCTATCCCGAGCCCTAAAAGATAACTATTTTAGGACGGAGGTAGTAATTTATTAGTTTTAGTAAGGCAAATAGAGTTCCAACAATTTGAAGTTGGGCAAACGACCAACGAGAATAATTAGTTCACTGTAATGTTTGCAGAAGAAAATTTTGTTCTCACTTTGTAAAACAAGTAGGACAAATGAATTTAGCATGTGGATCCCAATAGATTTTCTTGAGATGCCGATTCTAATGGATTGACTAGCGGTAAGAGAAAAACAAGGTGCACAGACTTTGCTGCCCGTGCACGATCACATAAATTATTATTAGTATTGATCTTATTTGAGAATTAGTATTAATAAAATATGTAACTGGAAATACCATGAACTCTTTAGTTTTTATTTTTCCAAAATCTAATGTTTCTAAGATCCAGAATTAATAATATAAGTTGTCATCGTTTGCTCTCAATTTAATAATATACTATTTGAATTTTGAAATTCGAAATTAATAAATAGCAAGTTTTAATTGGCTCGGACTCTTCTCCTAATATAAACTATGAATGTGTCTAATATATGACCAAAATTTTGATACTTTAATGAACATTATAGTAGCTCGTGCAACAATGGGTTGCTGACTAGTTCGATTAATTTGATTAGGGCTTGTTCGGTTAATAATTTCATAAAGAAGATATCGGAGGGAAATGAGGGGATTAATTCCGGAGGAGGGATTAACTGAACAAGGGCTTATAGAGTTGAGACACTGCAGGCCGATGGGATCGTTCGTGGACAGGGTGGCCCACCAGTCAGCTGCACGTCTTTCCCTCCTTTATCACTGGTAGCTGGACATATGCCAAACAAGCACTTGGTTAAAATGCCACATCCTCTTCTCCTTTATCTGTTCTTCCTTTGGGCTGAGTATCTCTAGCTTGCGTTCATTGCACCACCGTGCATATATATCTCTTGGTTTCTACCTTTTACTAACGATTGCCTGAAAACTGTGGCAATAACTCAGATGAATGCACATGGCGTAGGGGTAGGATAATCGAATGCTTTGGTTTTGATGTTTTATAGAGATACATGGGAGTGGGATGCAATGGAATAGAAGAATCTGCAGCAGAGTTCTTTCATATATGACAATTTGCTTCTTAGGTGGTGTTCTTTTGCTTCTGACCTCTTCCTTGGCTTTTGTTAGTATGCTTCTCGAAATATAAAATGGTATGTTTTTTTTTAAATTTTATATAAAAATATCTTAAAAAAATCAAATAGATCTATTTTTTAAGTTTTTAATAGTTAATATTTAATTAATCACGTACTAATGATATTTTTTTTTTACGTACAGCTTAATCTATAGAACTGTTCATTTATCAGGTATCCACATAATGTGTATCTCCAAATGATTCAAAGCAGGAATGATGAATACTCTATGCAAATCAAATCCAGAGATGTGCATGCCTATAACAATACATATATGTTTATAGACTCTTACAATTAATACGAAAATCTGCGTTTACCCAAGACATGTGTATAGTTCCTTAAAGTTAATTTGGTTGCAAACTAAGTCAAATGAACACAGCAATATTTTTAAGACTCCGTAATATATTCAAGTAAGAACGGAGTACATTAGTTGCACAACAGCATTAATAGATGTGAGTGGCGACATCAGATTTTACGAGGGGGAACAAGAGCGCCTGACGAGAAATTCAATGGAGTGTGCTACTGGGTCTACACACTTTAGACCTAAGAGTAAATTCAATAATATAGTCAACTACTGTTATAAGGTTTGACACATACTAGCCAATTTAATAGCTAACCCATATCATATAATAGTAGTTATAGCTATATACTGTACAATTAATTAATACATGACTCACCTCTCTCTCACACAGCTTATTGAAGTTCTGTTATAACTGTCTATAAATCTGTAGCCTATTTTTTTCTCTCTCCTCTACCTAAATACAAATCTGATATGTTCGCTTATATCGCCCTATTGTACTCGCTCTAATAGAATAATTATATGAAAGAAAGTTGCACCAGAGAAATATGTTAACATTGCACAATACTAGCCTAAAACAGGTTTACAATTTTGATCCAGTTTATAAGTTTGCTTTACATTTTTTCCTAAAACAGGTTTACTGAGGTTGAATTTTTTAATTGTTCGTTTTCAGTAGAGTTTAGTAAACATTTTTTTTATTTCTCCAAGTTACATATGCATGGGATTGCTCGGGCGGGGGTTAAGTGGAAGTACCGTGCCATTGGAGTTTGGTACAGGGAAAATTTTTAGCAGAAGTGACTGTAATGGCACGGTATCAGACTCCAATGGCACTCATATTCCTTTCACTCTTCTACATATCACCATTCTTATGACTTTGGCCACAGAAACCAACATTAGTGTTCTAGACATAGTCACAAAGTTCCGGAGTCGATTGGGTCGAGGAACAGGACGTGGTACGCTAGTTATGAAAGATTTTTTCAAGACAAAGATGAGAATGTTCCCCGTTCCTGGGACGAGGAACGAGTATTCGACCCATTTCCTGTGACTTCTAGGATCTGGTACAGCTGACTCGCAACTACACGTGCATCTGTAGTCTTTAATTTCTTAGAAGTGGTAGTGGTCTTCAGGAGTCAGTTGTGCTATGGTCTTCCTAAGATTGGGGTGTTGGTTCAGAATAATTTCATCGTTCCATCATGTCCATATATGCTTTTGAGAAATTTGATAATATGCTACCTGATTTGCACGCTTTTAATATTTTACCACTCAATCCACATGTCTTTGATAAAATATCACTAGGGCTATAAATTTTTTAATTTCATGCCACGTTCACCGAAGGAGGGAAGGAGATGGTGGCCCTTGGTGGTGGTGGGCGGTGATCCTCAGTGGTGGCACGGCAGTTAGTGGCTCACCCCACGGCGTCCGGACGGCCACCGCCCGCCACCACTGAGTGCCACCGTTTTTTGCTCTCCTCTTGTGAAAACGGCAGAGAATCAAAAAATTCGTAGTCCTAGTGATATTTTATCAAAAACATATGAATTGAGTGGCAAAAAACACGCATGAATTTAGTGGCATATTATCAAATTTCTCTATTTTACAAGTTTCAGAGGAACGTTATTTTCTCATCATTGTACTACTACTTGGATTTTAGGTTTCTTACCTCCATACATATAGACTTCTAAGGCCATTCTCAGTGGGGGGTTTTGTGGGGTTTCATGGGCATTAAATAACCTGTCAACTCAGCTAAAGTGATGACATGACACAAGATTAATGAAGAGAGAGATGACTCCAGTTTTATGAGGATGAAACCATGCCACAGCGTTTCCTAGGTCTTGGAAACGGCATGAAACGACCACTGAGACCTTTCGTTTCATCACCGTTCCTTTTTCTGGATCCGCTGCGTATCATCCCCGCTGGCCGTCTCCCACGCCAAACCTCCTTTGCGCGCGCGCAATCTCCCTCTTCTCGCGCCAATCCGTCTCTCATCCCGCTCTTTTTATCGATTCAATTTGCGTCGCGCTTCTCCTCCCACCAATTTCTTCTCGGCCAATCCTCCTTTTCTCCCACCCCTTCTGCTCGATCCAGTGTGGCGGCGTTGAGATGCAAACCACGGAGGCAAGCTCGGCGGCTCGTGGCTCTCGCGATGGAGGAAAGCTGCGTGGCGGCGGCAGCTCCAACCGGCGGGTGCGTGATTCGTCGCCCACGTCGCCACCTGCGCCGGCACCTTCAGCACATCCCCCGCCGGCATCTGCGCATGTATTTCCACCGGCGTCTGCACACGTATCTCCGCCGCTGCGTGAGCACGTATCTCCGCCGGTGTCTTCACCTGTACCTGTGCTAGCGCCTGCACCGGTACTTCCTCAGCCATAGCAAGGCTCAGGATGGTTGCCTGGATGGTAATAATTCTTGCGTTCTTCATTTTCTAGTATAGATTGACAATACTACTACTAAACTAGGAGATGTTCTTTTGAATGTTGGATTAACCCATAGATTATTGCCAATGCTGTCACAGAGCATTACTGAATTGCATGGAATTTATATATTGGCTTGATTAATTTGGCCGCATTATTCTGAATGAAGGATGAAACCCAGGGACTAGACAGCAATAGAACTCTGCATGTTTGCTTTTGATTTTGCATTTGTGTTCACTGCTATTCTAATTTTCCACACTAGGCAAAAGGAAAATGAATTGGACTTTAAACATTATACAATTCTGGGTGGCAATGTTGTGTGTGACAACCTTATAAACTGCAGTTTTGAAGTTACGAAAAGTAGTCTAAGAAAAGAAGAAATTTTCTGTTGCAAATATAAGAATGTGAGTATCTGACAACAGGGACAACGTTGTTGGATGCCAATGTCACTAGGAAAGAACTGAACTAAGTACGCTTCAAGTCTGGATTTGTTTGGACACCATAATTATTATGTGCATTTCTGGATTTGTCATCTCAGGGGCTATGCAATGGGTGGTTATGCAAATTTGTTACAACAACCATATTATCCGCCACCGCCGCAGCCTCAAGGAGAAAATTTTCATTTTGTTGGGCTTACCCAAAACTTCAATACGACTTCTCCACCGCCGCCACCATGTGCCAAAGAGACTCGAACACCACAAGAATCGATGACCCAACAAGGTAAATCAAAAAACAATAGAGTCAGCGTCAACATTGACGGTGATGACTCTACTGATGTAAGTAAGCCAGTAAAGAAAAGATATTAGACACGTGACGAGGAAGTTAGACTGGTAATCACACCACACATTGTTTTTATATGATAACATACATGAGAATTTTGCAGCATGTGGTACTGACACTCATCTGATAATTTTGTAGGCTAGTGCTTGGCTCAACAATTCTAAAGACTCCATAAATGGGAATGACAAGAAAGGTGATACATTTTGGAGGGAAATAGTTGATGAGTTCAACAAGAATAGCCCACCAGATCGTATAAGAGACATTAACCAGTTGAAGATTCACTGGTCACGCCTAAAGACTGCTATTAGCGAGTTCAATGGCTACTGGAGTACAGTAATGAAAATGAGTAAAAGTGGATACTCTGACGATCAATTGCTGGATGAGGCACAACAGATGTATGAAAGGAAGAACGGGAAGCCTTTTACATTGCTGCATTGGTGGAAGACTCTCAAGAATGAGCCAAAATGGTGTGCATATGCTGCACAATTGGACAAAGAAAAGGCCCAGGGGCCAGTCATTGATGTTACTGCTGAAGCAGACCAACCACGTCCCATTGGGAGAGACGCAGCCAAAGCCCAATGCAACGGGAAGCGCAAGGCTGAAGAGGTCTTGGATGGTATTGTTATCCTAGGAGATAACATAACCAAAATAGTTGAAGTTCAGAAAGATCGCAAGGAGGAGCGTGAGAAGGTGACACAGACACAACTTGAAATTTCAAGGCTTCAACTATAGGCTGCCAAGGAGCAAAAGGCTGCAAAGCTCCTAGAAGCTTATAATTCACTCATATGTCAAGACATTAGTAAGATGACTGAGCAAGCTAAGGCTAACCGAGAGAAGACTTTAGAGAGGATGGAGCTAAAGCTGTTCGGTGACAATGACGATGAATGAGGTGAGCGCTGAACTCGGAAACTGTATTCGTTCTGAAACTATGCATGAGTTCTGAAACTTAACTTTTGATGCTATGACTGTTCTATGTGCAGGTTGTGCACTTAGGGTCCAGATATCAACTTATGTGCAGGTTGTGAACATGGTGTCACTTTGTTACTATCTTGTGAACCTGGTAGTCGTTTTGTGCCTATCTTGTGGACCTGGTTACTATTTTGTGTCTGTCTTGTGAACCTAGAGCTTAGGGCTATCTTACCTTGTGAACCTGTTAGTCGTTTTGTGCCTGTCTGGTGAACCAAGCAGTACTGCTAGAATTTTGTTATATGCATGTTGGTTTCTGACTTGTGCCTGTTGGTTGCCCCTTGCCGTGTGCCTTGTGAAACCATGCCGAAGTGCTTGTGTTCACTAAAATGTGTTGGACTGCTCTTGCAGTGTGAAAGCACTGTCATGGAATGTGAAAGGAAGGGGCTGCTGTTGTGGAATTTGAAAGGAAACGGTGGCACTGTTGGAGTGGAATGTGAAATGAAACAGTGCCATTGATGTCTTACATTGAGATACCTCTATATATATAGCGCACCAAATCCTTCCTTCATCCACACTCCTCCCACGATGGCAGATCAGGAAGATCCACCAAGCAACACCATAGATCCCAAGGCTATATTAGATGAATTCCTTGCTGAGGATGACATCTTAGATGACTTGGTTAGTGAGGCCACGAAGATGGTCAAAGCTGGCGTTGAAGCTCTTCAAGACCTAGCATCTGATCATCGACTACGTCCAAGGAACTACATCAACAGGCCACGGGAAGAGTATCATCAACATCTAGTGAATGATTATTTCTCAGAGAATCCTCTTTATTCTTCCAAGATTTTTCGGCGAAGATTTCGTATGTCAAGGCCTCTGTTCTTACGCATCGTCAATGACTTAGGCCTTTGGTCTACTTATTTTACTACAAGAACAGATGCGGCTAATCGTCAAGGGCTCACACCATTACAAAAATGTACAGCGGCTATTCGTCAATTAGCTAATGGTAGTGCCGCTGATCAGCTAGATGAATACTTGAAGATCGGTGACACTACTGCATTAGAGGCGATGAAGTTTTTTGCCGAAGGTGTTATCGCTGTTTTTGGTGAAAAATATTTGAGGCGCCCCACTAAGGAAGATGCTGAGCGTTTGCTTAAAATTGGTGAGAGTTGAGGTTTTCCTGGCATGTTCGGAAGCATTGACTGCATGCACTGGCAGTGGGAAAGATGCCCCAACGCATGGAAGGGCCAATTCACTCGGGGTGATCAAAAAGTCCCAACTATAATTCTTGAGGCCGTTGCCTCACATGATCTTTGGATTTGGCATGCATTTTTTGGTGTTGCTGGCTCTAATAATGATATCAATGTTCTCAACCAATCAACTCTATTTATCAATGAGCTAAAGGGGCAAGCTCCTCGAGTGCAGTACACAATCAACGGAAATTAGTACAACATAGGTTACTATCTTGCGGATGGAATCTATCCAGAATGGGCTGTATTTGTGAAGTCAATCAAAATGCCCATCGCTGAGAAGGACAAGTTATATGCACAACAACAAGAAGCGAAGAGAAAGGATATTGAACGGGCATTTGGTGTTTTGCGACGTCGGTTTTGCATTTTGAAGCGACCAGCTCGTCTATATGACCGGGGTGAACTCAAGAAAGTTGTGCTTGCTTGTATCGTACTTCATAATATGATAGTTGAAGATGAAAAAGCCGAGGACATTGAAGAAAATCTTGATTTGAATGAGACTCCAAGTACATTGGTTGTTGAAGAACCAGAATTCTCGCTAGAAGAAAGCGGCACATTTGAAAGAGCACTAGATAAATATACTGAGATTTAGGATCGTTCCACCCATTTTCAACTTAAGAAGGACCTAGTTGAGCATATTTGGCAAAAGTTTGGACCATGATATTTACTCTATATTTGGCAAAGTTTACTTTATTTGCAACTCAAGTGGTATATGTAGTCAAGTTTGAGATGTCCTATATGTACTCTTTCATATATGTGATCTATTAATCTATCCCATTTCGTATGGATATTGAAGTGGATTTTATATTATTTTTGTTTCATCATATTTATTTGTTAATATTGAGTTCAAATTAAAGACAAGGTCATATATGTTAGATCGTATGCTAGTATTTGATATAAAAACAACAACAAATGGCTACACAATTCATATAGTGTATTTGATCCCAACCTTGTGCACTATTTAAATGCTATGGTTGTCCTTGGAAACAGTGGAATGAAACTTCTCATTGAGAGGGGTTGTTTCATCCATAGTTTCATTGTGGTCTGTGTGATGTGGTAGTTTTGGAAACAGTGAAGTGAAACAACTCATTGAGAATAAGCTAAGACTTACGTTGTGATCTGAAAATTTTAGGCTGTAGGACATATCGTAAGTGTGAATCATACTTAGAGCACAGTGTCCTTGGTGAAAAAAAATAACTAGTCATAATGGAGAATAAATTATGGAAGGAATCAGAATAATTACTGAATTAACAAAATCGAGGATTGATGAAGTTTCATAAAGTCAGTACAATTAAACATCTGTTCATTTTTTCGCAGCTATATATCAACTTCCATGCCAAATAAATATAGGCATGAGTAAGGGGAAAACTGCACAAAGAACGAGCTACTTTTCCCTTTTGTTTATCAATAAACAAGACTTGGGTTTGGCTTACACTTAGGTTATTACTGGATTCGTTTACAATCTTCAGAAACCTCCCAACCACAAAAATCAATAGGACTGCCTAACATACTAGGGAATGACCATCAAAACCTCCAGAAACCCATCCTAATACCCATCAAGGCTAGTTGTGTAGCTGGTCGAGTGACAAGCATAGTTTCATAGATAATTTTGGAGTGAAAAATTATGAGATGCTTTATGTTTGTGATGATAGTTTTATATTTTAGCAACGTAGTAGCTTGCATATAGCAAATGAGCTTTTCTGCCATGCTTGAAGAGGTATATACCTCCTCATACTTTGAGATATCTCTCTTCATAAAGAGATGTACCAAAACTAATCTTATAGGTTGGAATAGAGGAAACTTATTTTAATTATGTTTTTAACTATTTCATCTATTTTTGAGAGGTACATGTATTTGCGTCGGTCAAGAGGTATATACCTCCAGTGTGGAGGTATATACCTCATATACCTCTCAACTAACACCATGAGGTATTTATTCCTCTTTATATCTCTCGAGGACTAGAAAAGTCTCACCATTGTTAAACATAAACTTTACCTTACAATCAATTCAACCAGTTTAACCTTTTTAGGTCTCAAATAATTAGGAGGTATATATCTATCAAATTAGACACATGCCTCAACACAATTAGGATCCAACATTTTCCTTGTGAACTAGGTTTTCGAAGTTTCTTTTGCTATCGAACACATACTACCATTGATAAACCTATCCTGATCTTATTCTTGGGATTTAAATCTCCTTAAAACATAGAAGCCATACACAAAAACTCATATTCATTTTATTGGATCATATAAAATAACAAAAGAAGAAAATACTTTCAGCCTTCAAGCTAGTTTGGCTGCATCATGAGTTCCCAAGAATCAAATATATAATGGGAGTACTGTACGATATTCTATATTTGAGTGACCGCTTTTCAAAAAGAAGTTTCTTTATTTGTCATTGATGTCTCAATAGACATATGTGCCACACGAACAGGTAAAATTTTGGATTACCTTTATGGCGCTCTCATTTTACTATCAGTATTTTATCAGTAGAAGTGTTATTAACCGTTGATATACGAATTATACTACCAGTAGAAAAAAATATTCTACTACTAGTAATTAAGCTGGTAGTAAAAATAGATCTGATCCGTTAGATTAGAAAATACGAACGGTGTAGATTGATTCTACTATCAGCACAGAGCATTGTAAAAAACCTCAAAATTTTAATGGCATATGTGAGGAACTTATCATATCACATATTATTGTATATTAATTCCTCCCATATATAGCACCATTGCATCTGTAAAGAAATGAAATGCCTGAACACTCGCTGTCTACTAGCCTCTGGTTTCCATCTCCATCCAGCACATACCGGGCCACCAAGCACCTTGTTGTTATCGCAGCGCATTACGGCAGTAGCATATATATTCAGTTCTTAACCCGCTAGAGTATTGTTAAGTTTTGCTACAGAAAAAAATACATGGTGAATGGGAGGCTTTGGAGAAGAATGCTACCCACATGGTGCATATTCTGTCCGTGCTAACTCTGGCTTTGTCTTATATATGGAAGGACCTCGCCTTTTCTATTCCGGTTGAACTAATACAAGTAGCAGAATCTGGCATGGGTTCTCAAACTGAGTTCCTGCTCAATATCACTATAGTACTGCAGAGATAACCAAAGCAGCGGTAGTATCAACACACAGCAACAAGAGAAAGCAGAACAATTACGCCGCGATGCATATGGGCATGAGATGCACCAGGATGGAGAAGACTTGCACTGCTTCTGGCTTATGTTGTGAATGCTAGAACACTTGATTAATTTGGTTATAGTCAGTCAATGCAGTCAACTGGGTTGCGTTGTTAATTCCAGCAATTTCCGATGATCTAGCTAGTGTGTGCTACAGAGTTTACACTCTCTGCATATGTTTCCTATCATTATCAGTCCTGGCTGGGGTTGAGTTACACTCTCTATATTTGGCCTCGTACATTCATGTTGGATGTAGAGACCAGGTTTTAATTCATTATTAAAAAAGATCGGTGTGCTGGCTGAGGTTGAGTATATCTTGCCTTCTACCAGCATGGATAATATATACCTCTTGTTTTCAACCTTGCTGCCGATCGGTTTGTAGCAAGCCGTGGGAGAAAACATAAAACAATGCATGTAGGGTCATTAACTCATTATTCGGGAAGGAGAATCAAATGGTGTTGTTTTGATGTTCTATGGAGATGAATGGGCCTGGGATGCAAAGGACATTGCTACAAGGGCTTTTCATTGATACAATTTGATTCCTTTGATCTCCAGGCCAGGTGTTTATTCAAAGCACATACTGTGTCTCTACAATTATTTCAAAGCAGAAATCAGTTGGACAAATCAATCCAGATATGTGCCTTCATTCTAACAATATACACGTCTTGTGAAATACATTGGCCAATGCGAATATATGTTTATAGCCACTTGCAAATTATCTTATTTGTTTGAAGACTCGGGCGTGCGTAACAAACATATATGTATAGTTCCTTACAGTTAATTTGGTTGCAAATTAAGTCAGACAAACAAGTAAATTAGATCAAGTTAATTACGTCATCATTTTCTGATCAGATTGTTTTGAACACACTAATAAATATTCAAGTAAGAACAGAATCTATCTATACCTCTATAGCTAATCTATCTATACCTCTATAGCTATACCAATGAAGCATTTTCTAGAAGTTCTCACATTAATTTAGAAACATATGACCATTGATTAATTACATAGTGTTATAATGACCTTAGATAATTCCGAATTTTGAAATTATTTGATTATAAAAAATATATAATTAAGACTCCAAACAACATATGAACTCAATATATATTAGTTACGATTTTTGACACCTTTCGTGCAATATCATCAACTACGGGAATACGGCCAAACAACGATTACCACGTGGTATCGTCAAGTGATTGTATATTTAGGACTGGGCGGTGGCGACGCGACCTACCACGTCGTAGTCGTACGCTAACATACGGAGCTGCAGCGATTCAGCAACATCATTTTTCACATCGGCAACAGCATGAGAGGCCAGCTATGCTTTTTTTTTTTTAACAAAATTTACTACACAAGTTAGCTGGGGTGCACAGGTAAATATCAGTCGCATCCCATCCAACCAGAGCAAATCCTGCACATAGCACGTAGTACTGATATATAGGTGAACATGCTTTTGTTATATACTAAATTAATTTTGTTTTGATCCGATCTATAGATGCATGGATCTTTAGATTTTTTATCTTCCTATTTGCTTTATCTTGCCTTGCATGCTTTTTACGAGCTTAATTATTTATTAGTTTTAGTTATGCAAAACAATGAGTTCCAACCATCTGTAGTACAAATGATGCACGAGTTTAATTAGTTCATTTATTGTGATGTTGCAAGACAGGTAGTACAACCTAATTCAACATTCTAATTCCAATAGAAAATTTTCTTTGAGATGCCACTTCTAATTGATTTTTAATAGATTGATTAGCCATAATTTGTAAGGGAACAACAAGTCGTGTAAGATGATTCAGGAAGTATATACAAATTACATGCAATTACAAGGTGTTCTTCATTAAACAAAAAAACATTTTGTTCTCAAGTTCCATTAAAGTGGCCTCTATTGTTAGTATTTTACTACTTTGATCTATGAGATCTACTAGCAGTAAAAAATAGTCTACTACAAGGGGTCATAGTATAAATATATACGATCCATTGAATTAGAAAAGATAAATGATCTAAATTGATTTCTTCTACTAGTAGAGACAATTGAGATAAAATAGCTTTTCCATTCATTAGTTGTGGGATAGAAATATAACGGTTCAAACTAAAAAGAAGAACTGGATATTAATTCAAAATGTGAAATTGATGAAATAATTAAAAGATTGAATAGAATGTTTGCATTCTACAAATAAGGACTTGTTCATTTAGATTGGGGGGGATTGGGCCTCAATCCCCATATATCATCTCGGCCTAGGAAAAAATTTCCCTCATGGGCCACGCGTGAGTTCGGCTGGGCCGGGGTGGGAAAATTCCCCGCCCAACCCACGCCAATCCATGGGGGAGAGAAAAATCTCCATTGAGACGATTTTTTTCTCCCCCGTGGCGGCAGTGTCTCCTCCTCATCCCACAGCGCCCCTTCCTCCTCTGTCGTGCAACGGTGCGAGAGGTGTTGGTGCTGGCAAGTTCCTCCATTGCTCACGAAGGGATGCAGCCTACATGCGACTCCTCCTCTTTGCGCGACAGGCGAGGGCACGGCCTTCATTCTCTGTTGGGCGAGGTGAGTGGCGACGGCCGCCTCCTTCCTCCATCCTCTGTCACCACGCTTTCCCTCTCTGGTTAGCTCTCCTCCTCATAGGGTTTGACATTATTCTCCTCCTCTCCTCCTAGGGTTTGACCTAGTTCTTCTCAGATCTGGTCTAGAGGTATAAGAATATAAAGAGGGAGAGAGATCGATCTGGTCGAGAGTTGGAAGAAGAAAGGGGACAGAGGTCTCGTCATCAGCCAAGTTCTTGCCGACCAACCTCAAGAGTTTGGATTCTTCACTTCCGAAACACGGTGAGATCTTGTTATCCATGGTGTTGACAACTATTTCTATCATGATCTGCATATTTGATTTGGGTGGAAATAATAGATATTTGTGATCTATATGGGTCATGGTTTATTGATGTGTGTATGCATAAAATAATTTGTACTTAGAGAGTACCAGTATTAAGAAACAAAGTCTTGATTTATGTTTACTTGTTAGTAGATCATGTGACAATCCATGATTTTCGGCTGCACAAATAAGAAGCATTAGATCTACACTTAAATGACAAGTTGTCTTCATTTGTCACCACTATCATTAACTGACTAGTCACCATGATTTTGGTGTTCTATGGAGATGAATGGGCCTGGAATGCAAAGGACATAAGGATCTGCTACGAGGGCTTCTCATTGATACAATTTGATTCCTTAGATCTCCAGGCCAGGTGTTTATTCAAAGCACATATTGTGTCTCTGCAATTATTTCAAAGCAGAAATCAGCTGGACAAATCAATCCAGATATGCGCCTTCATTCTAACAATATACATGTCTTGTGAAATACATTGGCCAATGTGAATATATGTTTATAGCCACTCGCAAATTATCTTATTTGTTTGAAGACTCGGGCGAGCGTAACAAACATATATCTATAGTTCCTTACAGTTAATTTGGTTGCAAATTAAGTCAGACAAACAAGCTAATTAGATCAAGTTAATTACGTCATCATTTTCTGATCAGATTGTTTTGAACACACTGATAAATATTCAAGTAAGAACATAATTTAACTATACCTCTATACCTATACCAATTGGACACTTTCTAGAAGCTTCCACGTTAATTAGAAAGATGTGGCCATTGATTAATTATATCAATATTTTATATCGGCTGTATTGATTATGGGGCTATTCGTAAGACTTAAACTTGATGGATGCGAAAGGACACAAATGATTTATCCTGGTTTAGGCTCTCGGGGTGAGGTAATACCCTACTTCCAGCTATTGTGTATTGTCTTCGAGGTTTCTCTGGTGAGATTCTATATTCCCTTGGGGGCTCCTTGTCTCTCCTTATATATCGAGAAGGCAAGATTACATGGTAGGGATCCCAGTCGGACTCGACCAAGGGATTTTCTTCTAAAAACATAGAGTGACCGGTTAGGACTATATCCCTTTCCTTATCATGCAAGGTAATATGAAGTCGAGTTTTACTATATCCCTAATTACATGGGTCGGCCTCCCCTATTCGAGTGACCGTATTGCCTTTCATGAGATGTCTAGGGCCCAAGCCTCCACGGTAATCCCTGAGACCTTCATAGTTGAGTCACAGTTGACTCCAAGTGCTCATTCTACACGGTAAAGAATCCTAAGTACATTTCTCCGGAGTACTCTTTGTCCGAGTGTTTATTCTCCTGAGTCTCGCTTCATCTCGGCTGGCAATGATGCTATGAAGGGCTTCATGGAAAAATTTAAATAGTGTGCGGCGAATAGGCGCACCTATTAGGTGTAGCCCCCGACTTTGTGCTTAATTGAGAAACAATTAAACATAAAGTCAAAGATCGTTAACCTTTAAGTCTTTCCGAGTGATATATTTCTCAGAAATTGGACTCTTTAACATTATATCTGTCAGAAAAATTATTGCTCAAGGCAATTTGACTAAGCACGTAAGCTGAGTATCGCTGTAGATTTAATCCAATGTGTGGCTAGGTGTACTTGAGAGATATCTGCATCCCCAATTTTAATGGAGACCAACTGTCGATCCTTATAAGGACATATCCCCAATACCTATTACATATTACAGATATCTGAACACACGTATCCAACAAATATGCTTAATCATAAAGCATATCTTATATTTTAATCGGCTCCTGTGAAACAACACCCAGACTGTGATTTTAACACAGCTGGTTATCGACCTAATAGGACATACTATTTAGAAACTCATAACTTATGGCCCATTACTGAGCAAGCCGACCCAAGCCAACCACCCAGTGCAGGCCTATAAATCCCAGGACGAGAGAAAAGATTCCCCTTTCTTCCTTAAATCGCCAAAAACTTTTCGTCTTCTAGATCTACGCACAAAGCCCTTGTGTTCTCCACTCCAAGCTAGGGTTTCCACACAACTTAAGCTCCCCTCCGCAAATCCACGAAAGCTTCCCATCCAGCATCGATTCTCCCCCACCAGACACCTTCCCCTCACTTTCTAAACTCCAAACATGCCGAGGTTTTCTTCCGACGTCCCGCTTGTCCCTGTAGGAACTTGGCCAACATCAACCCCATGCCAGGCGAAGCTGGCACATTTGGAGAAGATCAAGTGTCTTCAAGCAAGGGAGCTGATCAACTGGTGTCCAGTCAAAGGTGAAACGATCCCTACCCCCGACTCCCACGAAATCATGGTTTTCGAGAGTTTCTTCAATAGGGGTTTTGCTCTTCCCACCTCCGACTTCTTTGGGGACTTTTTGACTTTTATTAGATCGAGCTCATCCACTTCAATTCAAACTCCATCCTCCAAATTTCTATTTTTGTGACTCTTTGTGAAGCCTTCCTAGGGATCGATCTCCATTTCAATCTCTTCCGCTATTTCTTTCACATCAAACCCCAGCCATCCAAAGCCAACCCTCAGGTCATAGGGGGAGCTGGGCTACAGTTTCACAATGAGTTGAAGAAAGTTTATCTTCACCTCCCCCTAAATACCTCCTTGAAAGAATGGCATCAAGAGTGGTTTTACTGTGCAAATCCAGAACCCTCGTTGCCTCCATTTGTTGGAAATCCTCCCAAGTACTTGGAGTGCTGGTCATCGCTCCCCTTGGAAGCTGAGATGGTGTAGGTACGACAGCTTGTGGAGAGGATTGAAATCTTGAAGAACAAAGGTCTGACTAGGCCCTGGGTTGCCAGGACATTCCAAAACCAGTGCACATAGCCCCTCAAAGCAAGGATCCACCCTGGGTATAAATACCGGGGAAGAATGATCCAACCCGAGAGTACACTGACCTCGCTATGAAGGACACGGTGAAAGATAATCTGCTGTGCTACTTTGTAAGTGGCATAGTAGAGACTCTGGATGCTGAGAAGTGTCCAAAACCCTACTGTTTGAAAAGGCCAAGGCCGTCGGTAAGCTTCTGATATCTTGTCATTTTGATGCTTGCCTGTGGTGAATGCTGTGTATCTGAAGTGTGAGATTGTCTTCATATGCATTGTTTGCAGGAAAACATCGGCTTCGTGTCAAATCCCTCCAGCCTAACGACTGGGGGGGCTCAAGAAAATGGCCATCTTGCCCATTGGCTGACCAACCTAGCTCCAAGCGAGCTAGGAAGCAACCTGTGCAGGACCAGGCCAAGCCCAAGAGCACACGCACCAAGGTGTCAGGCGGTCCTAAGATCAGGGATGCCGATGGCGCAGCTTCAGCACCAACCGCAACTCGAGCTGTGGCACCAGCTACACCACCAACCTAGCCGGCCGCATTGAGTACGGAGCCGACTAGTACTAGTAAGATCCCGCTTGGTGCCATGCCACAAGGCCCAACACCAAGCGGCACATCCTCCCGGAGTAAGCCTCCTGGCTCTTCGCCGACTACCTCCCCCCGTGATTCTCAGGGGTGGAGGTTTAAAACTTTCAAGAGGTATGTGGTCTTTTGTCTTCGAAAAACTTGAAGTGATTTGCAATGTCGTAATTGCTGAATAATCATGTAGGGAGCCAAGTGAAGCTGATCCCAAGGGGACATCGCCACTTACCCCTGTCACTGACCCAGCCTCGGCTGGTGTAGAAGCCTTAGTGCAACAGCCTGAGCCAAGTGCCGCCCTAGCCCCTGATGCGAGCAATGCACTCGGGTGAACCTCTAGCTTCACCTAGTCGGATAGCTGCCGAGCTGGTTGTAGAGCCAGTCGCCGAGCCAGCTGAAGTGCCAACACTTCTAGAAGACCCCAGACCAGCGACTCCCTGTCCTCCATCATCTCCCTCCTTGGACGAAGACGACCTCCCCAGACTCGAGGCTCCACCACGCGACTACCCCCGAGTATTCCATTGGACTAACCTGGATAGGAGCAAAGATATCCTAAGGCTGGATGAGGAGGCCACCAGAAAGGAGCGAATCGAGCTGTTCTAGGCCAACATTAAGGCTTCGCAGCAGCTCCAGGTAAGTAGCCCATTTGATTGTAGCTTGACTATTGTGGGCCATATGGTCTTGTAACCCACTGTCATATTTGATAATGATTTGCCTTGTAGAAAGTTGTTGATCGGTCTGAGAAGATGAGCCAGGCGTTTGCTAGGCTTACTCCTCAGATTGTTCAGTTTACTCAGCTCCAGGCCGAGAAGAATGAGCTGGAACGAACCAGTAGGGAGAGGGAAACCTGGCTGAGGGATTCAGTCAACGAGCTGCGCGACGAGCTATGGGCGAAGACTGGGACTATTCGGGGTAAGTCTCACTAATGCCCAAGATGTTTCAGGTATCCTTTACAGATTACTGATGTCTGGATATGTCTGGCTGTAGCTCATATGACCAACCTCCACAATTAGTCCTTGGAGATAGAACACCTGAAGAAAGAACTCAAAGATCTTGAAAAGGCGAGTCCAAGGTTGATGCTGAGTTTGCAAGTAAGTTGATTGTCTGCTTTTGAACTTTGGCTGACTAAGTGATTAGGTTCCCTCATAGCTTTTCTTTGGATGACAGACTACAAGGTCATCGTGCAGACACAGTTCAACTCCTTCGGTGAGCAAATAAGGCGATAGAGGACTCATGGAGCGCCATTGTGGACTCCGCAAAAACTCTGTTAGACATCATGCAGCCAGGAGAAGCCGATTTCAGTTCAAGCACACTCGCCCAAGTACTTCAACGTCTTCAAGATGCTCCTGCTGTCTTGAAAAATTTTGCTACGGAGCATGCCACCCTGGGAATTACCTAGGCCCTTGCAATGACCAAGTCCCTTTACTCCCGAGTGGATATTGAGGTGGTCGGCGAGGAGTTTGCCGAAGGCACGACTCCAGAGCAGGGCCTTGAGATGATCAACCTGGTGAGGCCTACTACAAGAGCAATATCCGAGGAGTTGCTGCTGTAATGGTTCTGCTCGAAAACATGACAAACTCTTTAAGTAGGCTGTGTGCAGGGGAAACAATTATAACTTGTATATATATCTTAAATACATGTGCTTCTATGTTCTTGTAAAGATCTGCCTGAGTACTAGAATTATCGTAGTCGTCATTAGTTTTATACGATCAACCAAATCATACTAGCAGTGAGGACCAACTTTAAAAGGCGTTCATCCAACAAATCTTTACTTGGTAGAAGTTAGCATAATCGTTATAAGATTTCGTCAGTTAGATAAAACAGATTCGAGTTTAAACAATCAACAAAAGATGTATTATCATCATGTAGCCCCTGTATCACTACTCGGTTGGAACAATCGGCGTAGTCAGTCAGAGTGAAATATATATATGTATATATATATATATATATGTATGTATGTATAAATTGAGTACACTGCTCAGGTATAGAAAAGAAGTAGTTGTTCTATGTTCCATGAGTTGTTGATCAGTCTGTCTTCGTTTAATTTTTCTTCTGAGTGGACCTGGACTCGCAGAGATACAAACTCTAACTCGGTTGGTAACACGGCCTCAGCACCATAGACTAGGAAGAAAGGGGATTGCCCTGTTGCTCGACTGACCGTGGTTCGTAGAGACCAGATAATAAATGGGAGTTCTTGTACCGACCGCCTTGCATATGGTCGTAGTCGGTCGAACACCCTTGCCTTGATATCTTGTAAGATCATGCTGTTTGTGCTCGACCTACCCATTGCTCTGTGGGTAAGCCATAGAAGCATAATAGATCTTGATGCCGAATTCATCATAGAAATCATGAAAGATGCCTCTAGTGAATTGAGTGCTGTTGTCTGTTATTATGCGATTAGGGACTCCAAATTGGTAAATAATACTCATGATGAAGTTTTTTGCCCTGGCTGCAGTGAGGGTAGCAACGGGTTTGGCCTCAATCTGCTTTGTGAACTTGTCAAGATATTGAGATTATTTGCAACTCCTGAGTTGGTATGTGTGTTTGTCGAGCAAAAAATTGGCATCCCTCGTATGCCCAAAGTATGTCCTTGGCATCGGTAACCGCAGCTGGCCAAAAGAAACTTTGTCTATAAGCCTTTTCGACTAACGTCCTTGATGCAGCATGGTTGCAACATATGCCCGAGTGGATCGATTGCAGTATCTGCTTGCCATCCTCAGGTGTGATGCAACGCATGAGGACTCCGGATGCACTACGACGGTAAAGGTCTTCTTCGATTACAATAAAACTCTTGCTCCGACGTTTGACTTGTTCGGCCTCACTACAGTCTTTCGAGAGCTCATCTTCCAATAAGAATCAAATGATTGAAGTCCACCAGTCTTGAGAAATAATGAGCACCTCCTTTGAATCTGGTTCTGGCTCAGCCCCTGACTGGTCGGGATTAGGTTTTTTCTTAACTGATGGCTCTAGCAACTACTCGACAAAAACTCCAGTGGGACCACTTCACACTTGGATCCCATGTTGGCTAGCTCGTCTGCGGCTTCATTGTATTGGCACAAAATATGTGTGATTTCCAACCCGTCAAACTTGTTCTCCAGCTTCCGCACTTCTTGACAGTATGCTGTCATGTTGTCATCCAGGCACGTTCAGTCTTTTATGACTTGGTTCACCACTAGTTGGGACTTGGGAAGCCCCGTGAACCACCAATTTTTGGATATCGAGCGATATGACAATACAGAGCCTATGAATGAGTGCTTCGTACTCGGCGACGTTGTGTGATGCTGGAAAGTGTATTTGAAGGGTGCATTTGAGTTTTTCTCTTGTTGGTGATGTCAGGACGACGCCCGCTCCTGCTTTACCGATTCGTAGAGAACCATCGAAGTACATTGTCCAATACTCAAGCTGGTCCATAGGTGTGGCCGACTGAACTTCTGTCCACTCGGCCACAAAGTTAGCGAGTGCTTGGGATTTGATTGCTGTCCGTGGTTGGAAAACAATGTCAAACACCATCAACTTGAGTGCCCATTTAATGATTCTGCCAGTAGCTTCGCGATTGTGTAGAATATCCCTGAGTGGAAACGAAGTGACAATTGTAACTTGGTGTGATTGAAAATAGTGCACCAGCTTCCGGACAGTGATGAGTAGTTCATAGAGCAGCTTCTAGACTTGAGGATAGCACATCTTTGATTCGCCTAGGACTTCGCTGATGAAGTATACTAGTCATTGTACCTTTTGAATATGTCTTGGCTCTTCGTGCTTGACGATCAAAACTGTGCTGACTATCCGAGTGGTTGCCACCAGATACAACATAAGCAGTTTCTGGGGCATTGGTGATGCCAACACGGGTGATGATGTCAGAAATTTCTTGAAGTCTTCAAAGGCTTGTTGGGCTTCAGTTGTCCATTGAAAATTGTCAGCTTTCTTCAATAGCTTGAAGAAGGGTATGCCCTATTCGCCAAGTCGGGAAACGGCATGATAAAAGAAGTCTTTAGGCAGTCCTTCTTCTTAAGGCTTATCTGATGGTATCCTGAGTAGCAGTTGAGAAAGCTGAATAGTTCGCATCCCGCTGTTGAGTCGACCACTTGATCTATCCTAGGTAGACCAAATGGGTCTTTGGGCACGCCTTGTTCAAGTCGGTGTAGTCGACGCACATGCACCATTTACCGTTGTTCTTCCGGACCAAGACTGGTTTGCCAGCCAATCGGGTGGTAGACCTCTTTGATGAACCTGGCTTCTAGGAGCTTAGTTATCTCCTCGTGGATAGCATCTTTGTGGTCTTGTGCAAAGCGCCGTAGTCGTTATTTGACAGGTTTGGCGTCCGGCTTGACATTTAGGAAATGACCTCCATTGGTACACTAGGCATGTCGGAAGGCTTCCAAGCAAAAATATCCCTGTTCGCTTGGAGAAAGGTAATGAGCTCGTCTTCCTGTTTGGGGTTGAGTCTGGTCTCGACAAGCATAGTCTTGGTGGGGTCGGAAGGGTCTAGAGAGATCTTCTTGGTTTTTGACTCTGCTGAAATTCCTGACTTGGCCGACTTTTTTGTTGAGACTTCGTCCTCCTCCTTTGAAGTTGTTGCTGCTAGCCGGATATTGCTCCGTCTGACTGCAGCCTCTTGTGACTGGGCCAACTCGCAACTCTCCTTGTCGCAGGCGAAGGCTTGCTTGACGTCGCTGCGTAGGGAGAGCACTCCTGCTAGGCCAGACATCTTGAGCATCATGTATGTGTAGTGGGGTACCACCATAAATTTGGTGAGCGCTGGTCTTCTGAGTATGGCATGGTAAGCTGCCTCGAAGTCGGCAACCTCGAAGCAGATACTCTCAGTGCGAAAATTCTCTTGCATACCAAAAGTGACCAGAAAAGTAATCTGGCCGAGTGAGGTTGAAGTGATGCCGGGGATTACCCCGTGGAAGAGAGTTGTACTCAGTTGTAACTTGCATCGAGGTATTTTCATTTCGTCAAGTGTCTTGGTGAAAAGGATGTGAGTGCGCTTCCTCCGTCGACGAAATCTTCTTCAACTTAGTGTTCTGATGACTGGGTCTAGGACAAGTGGGTAACACCCTAGATGTGCAACTCGGTCAGGGTGATCCGTGTGGTCAAACATGATTGCCACTTCAGACCAGCGTAGATACTAAGGGGTGTCAGTAGACTGAGTTCACTTCTCGAGCGGTTAGCTTCTGTTTGCACTTGGATTCATATGCTGATGGCCCTCCAAATATGTGATTGAGCTCAGCCTGTGAATCTTGGTAGTCGCCGGCTGGGTCCGAGTCTGGCTTGTCTTTGTCTTTTGGATCACTAGACGTAGATGTTGCTCGAAGCAAACTTCTTAAGCATAAAAGTTTTTGGCTGCGTGTTTCCCTTCGGTGGAAAGGGCATGCCCGTTCATGACTTCTGGTAGTCGTCCACCTTGGGGGTCCGTCTGGTGTTGTCGATGTGGCCACGATGTCTTCTGACTTGCGCTTCGGTTGCCAGCCTTGGATGGGGACGCGTCGTCAGTGTCCTGTCGCTCCTTCTATTGTGGCTCATTTTTGTCGTCGAGTGCTTTAGCGACTATGTCGGCTGAATCAGCTTACTTGTTGGCCATATTGAAAAGAGCTTTGACGGATGCAGGCGGCTTCCAAGTGAATTTTGCAATGAACGGGGTGTATCTATCTCCCTTTTGGAAGGCAGCAATGACTACTTCATCCTTGATCTTGGGGATTAGGCTGCTCTTCTTGGAAAAGCACTTGATGAAGTCCCCGAGAGACTCGTTCTTCTTCTGGTGGCAGTTGTATAGGTTGTACTCGGACGCTGGTCTCTAGTACATTCCTGGAAAGTTGGCCATGAACCATTCGCGGAGTTCCCCTAGGAGCCAATAGACCCTCTGGGAAGCCCCGTTAACCATGTCCGCGCTGAGTAAGTTAGGGCAACAAGAAGATAATTCGCCACAGCTTTAAGGTCGCCTCTAGCTGCTCGGATTGCTAGGGTGTACATGGTCAACCAGGACTCGGGGTTAATCTTACCGTCGTACTTCTCTATGCTAGTTGGTTTGAAGCTTGTGGGCCAGTCGACTTGCTGTAGTTCACGCGGGAAAACGGGGACTCCTTCGTCTGAGTGAGGGCTCCGGCTTCGACTGCGTCGGTGAAACCACTTGTGGTGAAGGCCAATGCACTCGTGCTCATCCTCAAGTTGGCGACGTTCGTCCTCCTCGTGTTCTCGGTGTCGGGCGTTAATGTTGTGGCGGAGGTGACGTCGTAATCGCTCTCGAGCGTCACAATTTTTTTGGCGCCCGTCATGCTGGTACCGCAGTCGATCATCATTGTGTCCTTGTGAATCATGGTTTGACTCCGAGTGGCGTTGATCAGTACTCACTACTCGGCGTCGTGCCGCTATTGACGAAGTTGTAGCATCTAAAGTTCTTTTTCCCAATGGGATGAGGATGTCCCCAGATTGCTGTCGTTGTCTGCAGGCTGTAGCTGTTATCATAGGCTTGATCCTTACGATAGTCGGGGTTGCATGGTGATCAGGCCCTAGCTGTAGGGTGTCAAGGAGTATTGCAACAGCTACGACGTTCTGCTGAGGTGTTACAAAGATGTCATGATCGCCCACCTTGTTTGGAGGGATCTCCTGTTGCACCATTCGGCTGGCCTTCTGCAGATTGTCGTTGTGAGAGTCACGCTCGGCCTACAGGCGTCGGTTTTCTTCCTTATGTTGCTCACACAGTCAGCGAGGCTCCTTCCAGTGGTCACGTAGTCAGCGCGCATCTTGTGTTGGAGTTGATCACTTCGACACCATGAAGACTTCGCGTGGTGGAGAAAAGCTCCCTGAGCTGCTGTCTGATTGGGAGTCGGACTTGGAGTAGTTTAATGGGTGTGAGGATTACTACAACCTCCATGATCTGATCCCAAGCGGCTCTAGGCCGTATCCGAGTCAAATTCCAAAGGATTGAGTTTGTTGCGCCAGATTAAAATTGAAGATGGCTGTGGAATTGTTGAGTCCGAGCGGGAAATTGATGATTATTCTCCCCTAAGCCTAATCTCGACCGGCTCAAGGCCGTGTCCAAGTTGAATATCAGGAAAGAGAGTTGTCCCTGAACTCGCAAATCTTGCGTATCGCCGAAGCAAATTGTTGAAGATCGCTGCGGCGTTGAGTAAGCCGACTAGCGCTGGGTTGGCCTGATTCCTGGCCGATCGGGTTGAAACCGAGTTGGACAAGGCGAGATTGCCGAGATTGTCGGCGATGAAGTTGAGGCTACTGACTCCGGTGATTAGATCCATCAGGCTTGTTGACGATAGATCCTTTTTTGTTTTACAAAAGGCTTCTATAGAATTATTTTTTGAGCGCTTCTACTGTTGTACAATTAGAAACTTCGAATAAAATATAGCTCAATTAGCTGCTTTTATTCTTTTTTTGGTCAATATGCTCATACAAATTATTACTATGTGCAAGCAAGATTGTTGCTAACCTGTTTTGAAGAACTCGTGTGAGAGGAGATGATGTCGATGAGTTTGTGGAGGCCATGGGCCCCGGGTACCCCATGAGCAACATTAGGGCTACTCGGATAGAGGATGAGCCTAACCATGTGATCAGAGATGCAAGAGGACTCGGTGAATATTATCTTGTACAATAAGGAAATGATATAGTCCTAGTCGGGTACGTTGTATCTTTAGAAGAAAATCCCTTGGTCGAAATCCAATTGGGGATTCCTACCATGTAGACTTGCCTCCTCGGTAATATAAGGGAGCAGAGCCCCTGAGGGGCAGAGAACAGAATCTGACCAGAGATACCTCAAAGGCAATACACAACAGCTGGAAGTAGGGTATTACCTCACCTTGAGGCCTGAACTAGGATAAATCGTTTCGTGTTCCTTTACAATTCATCAAGTTTAGGTCTCACGAGAAGCCTCATATTCTTAGTGCCGATACAAAGCATCGACATTTGGTGCGCCAATTAGGGGCATCGGCGAGATCATTTTTGACAAGCCTGATGGATCCAATCACCGGAGTCGACGGTGTCAAATTCTTCCCTAGGTAGATGATTAGCTTCGGGAGCCTCGACTTCGTTGCCGACAAATTCGGTAACCTAACCTTGTCCGACTTGGACTTGATCCGATCAACCAGAAACCAAGCCAACTCCTCACCGGTCGGCCCACTCAATGCTGCAGCAATCTTCAACGAATGCTATGGCAATCCCGAAGATGCTTGGGTCCAGAGACAACCTTTCTTCGATGTTCGACTCAGACTCAGTCTTGAGCCAGCCGAGATCGGGCTAAGAGAGGAGGAGATCGTCAATCTCCTGTTCGAACTCGACAACGCCGCAGATAATTTTAATCAGCATTTGATGCGGCAGACCCGATCCCTTGGAGTTCAACTCGGATATGGCCTAGAGCCGCTCGAGATTGGATCTAGGGAGGTTAGAGTCGTCATTACCCCCTCAACTATTCTGATTCCGACTCTCAGTCGGATAGCAGTTCGGCAAGTTTCTCATCGCCGCGTGAAGTCTTCATGACGTCCAAGGGCTCTACTCCTACTCACGAAGCACGCTGACTACGCGATTAGCAAGAGGAGGAGGCACGCCGACTGTGGGAACAACAAGAGGAGGATACAAGACGTTTACAAGCCGAGCGCGATGCCCACAACGACAATCTGCGCAAGGCTGGGCGGACTGCTCAACAAGAAATCCTCCAAACCCGAATCGGCGACCACGATGTCTTCGTAACTCCTCAACAGAATGTTGTGGCCGCTGACACCTTACTGGATACACTACAATTTGGCCCTGATCACCAGGCCACCCCAACGATTACAAGGATTAAAGTCATGATCACCGCTGCAGCGTGTCAGCAGCGGCAACAGTCGGGTGATACACTTGTACCATCCCATAGACGGGTTCTGATACGCGATCTCATTTGCCTCAACATGACGCCGGGCTGCTGGCTCCAGTCAGCCAGACATGGAGTTGCGCCACACGTCACTCGGCAGGCAAAACGATGATTGGCGGTGGTGACATTAGGACGACCGCCGCAACAACCAAGATGCCCCGAGGCGCTACAGCGCGATCTCCGGCAAGATATCAACGCCCGACGATGCAACGCAAGAAGATGAGCGTCGCCGGACTAAGAAGAGAACGAGCGCTTCGGCCTCCACCATGGGCGATTTCATCACCGTCGTCAGAGTCGGAGCCCTCACATAGACGAAGGAGTACCGGTGTTCACCAACGAGCTACAACAAGTTGACTGGCCAGCTAGCTTCAAGCCGACTGGAATTAAAAAGTACGATGGGAAGACCAACCTCGAGTCCTGTCTCACGGTCTATACTTTGGCGATTCGTGTAGCTGGAGAAGATCACAAAGCTATAGCTAACTACCTCCCAGTCGCCTTAGCCGACTCGGTGAGGACATGGCTAATAGGACTTCCCAAATGATCAATCGGCTCTTGGGGAGAACTCCGGGAACGCTTCATTGCAAATTTCCAAGAGACTTACGAAAGGCTGTCTTTCGAGTACGACCTATATCAATGCCATCAAAGGAAGAATGAGTCTCTCTGTGATTTCATCAAGAGGTTTTCTGAGAAGAGGAACTCGATCTCAAAAGATCAAGGACAAGGTCATCATCGCCGCCTTCAGCAAGGGAGTCAAGGATACCCCGTTCATTGCTAAGTTCGCTCGGAAGCCTCTGACCTTTGTCAAAACTCTATTTGACATGGCAAACAAGTACGCCGACTCAGCCAACGCATTAGCTGAGGCTCTCGGTGACAAAAAGGAGCACCGGCAGAAGGATAAGAAAGACAATGACGAGGCAGCACAAAACAAGTTTGGCAACCACAAGCGCGAGTCGGACAACGTGGTGGCTGCTGTGGAGTGCACTCGGCCGCGACCCCCAAGGACGGATGACTACCAGAAAGTCATGAACAGGCCATGCCCTTTCCATCCTAAGGGGAAACATGTGGCAAAGGATTGCTTCATGGTCAAGAAGTTTGCTTCCGAGCAGACCTCAACATCTGGCAACAACAAAGACATGGATAAGCCAGACTCAGGTGCAGCTGGCGACTACCAAGATCCCCAGGCTGAGCTCAATCATATATTCAGAGGGCCGTCCGCCTACGAGTCCAAGTGAAAACAGAAGCTAACAGCCTGAGAAGTCAACTCGGTATCAATAGACGCCCCTAATATCTCGTGTGTCCTTTCGAATCCGTCGAGTTTCGGTCCGATGAATAGCCCCATATAATTATTGCCGATACAAAGCATCGACAGTTGGCGCGCTAGGTAGGAGTCGAACCTACGACCTCTACTTAGGAAACAGAGAGTACGATGGGAAGACCAACTCAGAGTCCTGGCTCACACTTTATACATTGGCAATCCGTGCGGCTGAAGGTGATCACATGGTCATAGCTAACTACCTGCCAGTCACCTTGGCTGACTCGGTAAGGATATGGCTGACAGGGCTTCCCAGGCGGTCAATTGGCTCCTGGGGAAACTCCGTGAACGTTTCGTCGTGAACTTCTAGGGAATGTATGAGAGGCCATCTTCCGAGTACGATCTATATCAGTGCCACCAGAGGAAGAACGAGTCCCTTCACGATTTCATCAAGCATTTTTCCGAGAAAAGAAACTCAATACTAAAAGCAAGGATGAGGTCGTCATCGCTGCCTTCCGTAAGGGAGTTAGAGATGCGCCGTTCATCACCAAGTTCACTCGGAAGCCACTTGACTCCGTCAAAACTCTCTTCGAGATGGCTAATAAATATGCTGATTCAGCCGACGTAGTGGCCGAGGCACTTGACGACAAGCCCTGATAGAAGGAGCGACAAGAGACAGACGATGTGGCCCTATCCAATTCTGGGAACCACAAGCGGAAATCTAAGGGGCTTATTGCGGCAGTCAATCGCAACCGTCCTCAACCTCCTAGAAGTGAAGATTATTAGAACGACAAGTGATATGCTCGGAGCTTAAAAACTCAAATGCAAGGATGGCATCCCCACTCCCAACTTGTGCAACACTGAATAGCTAAGTCGCTTTCTGATAAATATTTTCTCCTTATATGATGTTCTCATCTAAACGAGGCTGGAGGCAACTCACTTCCCTATGGTTTGACTCGGATACGGCTTAGCACCAGTCGGGATCGGATCTAGGGGGGATGAGATCATCAATTCCTCACTCAGCCTCGCCAATACCGTAGCCGCTTACACCTAATAGGTGTACATACTGCGCATTTTTTGTTTTTACTCTTAATGATTGCAAAAGTACTCGAGTAGCATAAATTCCGATCCGTGAAGCTTTGCTCCATGAAAGGAGAAGTCAAGTCACCCAAAACGTGTGTCTGGGAAAGAGCCATGAGCCGACTCCTGACACTCAGGGGCTATGACTAGTCGGATAGAGTGTTTAAACGTAAGAGGTCAACTACTTGGGGAAATGAAAATCAATAAGAAGAGAAACACATATTTACATACATTGTAAAATATTTAGATTTTCTTCGAGTGATTGTTTTCTTCATCAGATGCGACTCATCCGATATGTTTATAAGTCAGGGCCAGTTCCAGATACGCATAACAGGAACTCATGGCTACGAGTCTATCTCCTATGCTCGGGGGCCAGACCAGTCTGCCATGATACACTTGGAGTGCGACGCTTCAAGAATCACTCGGAATGCTCCATGAGGGCTACTGACCGAGTACTTGCACCAGTCGGGACACGGATGTCACCTTTACCTTGGTATGCCCCATGGGAGCTAATAACCGACCTCCAACACCAGTTGGGGCTTGGGTATCACACTGCTAGGTAGGGTACGTCCCATGAGGGTCGCCAGCCGAATCTTATGCTAATGCGAGGTTCGGGTACCTTATTTGGTCACAACTCTACTAGGTAGGGTATGTCTCATGAGGGTCGCTAGCCGACTCCTATGTTAATGCGAAGTTCGGGTACCTTATTCAGCTACAATTTTGCCAGGTTGGGTATGCCCCAAAGAGGGTCGCCAGCCGAATCCTGCGCTAGCACAGCGTTCGAATACCTATTTGGCCAAAACAAGGAAAGAAACTACTACAGAAGCTCTCAGTCAAGAAGAAGCCAGAACCCATACAATCGGAGGTTGCACTAAACCCGGAATCTACGGAGGTGCTCATCATTATTCAAGACTGGAAGACCTCAATCATTCGATTCCTACTGGAATACGAACTTTCTAAAGGTTGCAACAAAGCCGAGTAAGTCAAGTGACGGAGCAAAAGCTTTATCATAGTCGGAGAAGACCTATATCGTTAACGCGCATCCGGAATTCTCATGCATTGCGTCACACTTGAGGAGGGCAAATAGATCCTGCAATCTATCCACTCGAGCATCTATGGCAACCATGTTGCATCCAGAACATAAGTTGGAAAGACTTGCAGGCAAGGATTCCTCTAGCCGATTGTGGTTACCGATGTTGAAACACTCATCCTGTCATATAAAGGATGTCGATTTTTCATTCAGCAAACTTCCCTACCAGCACAGGAGTTGCAGACTATCATATGCGTAACGCATACTGAGTATAATCTACAGATCTGGAATCCTCAATCGCATTATTATGGGCAACACACTAAGTTCATGGGCGGCATATTCAAAGATTTCTGCGACGATTTTG
This sequence comes from Oryza meyeriana var. granulata, assembly GCA_003991445.1. NCBI lineage: Eukaryota > Viridiplantae > Streptophyta > Magnoliopsida > Poales > Poaceae > Oryza > Oryza meyeriana. The sequence continues at coordinate 369,165 of RYFJ01002251.1, forward strand.
ACATCAAAATTTGCTATGCTTCAGTGGCATACCCCCAGAGCAATGACTATGTTGAGCAATGATCAAAATCTTTGGATTTTATAGGGCAGCGCAGGGTAGGTCGGTTTAGGCCGGCTTATTCAGTAGTATGCCAAAGATATGGGTTCTTAAATAGCATTGCATATTGGGTCGTCCACTGGTTGCGTTAAAATCGTGATACAGGTGCTATTTTACAAGAACCGATTAAATAATCAGATGCGCTTCATGATAAGCCTACAACCGAGTGTATACATTCGGGTATCTTGATTATTTTAAGGTATTGAGGATATATCCTTATAAGGATCAATAGCTGATCTCCATTAAAATTGGGGATACAGGTATCTCTCAAGTACATCTCATCACTCATTGGATTTACTCCATAGTAATACTCGGCTTACATGTTTAGTCAAGTTACCTTGAGCAAAATTTCCAGCTAATATATAGTTGAAGAGGCCAAATTCTAAGAAATATATCACTCAGGAAAGACTTAAAGGTTGAAGATCTTTGACTTTATGTTTAATTGTTTCCTAATTAAGCACAAAGTCGGGGGCTATACCTAATAGGTGTGCCTATTCGGTGCACACTATTCATCTATGAAGCCCTTCATAGCCTTGTTGCTAGCTAACATGAAGTAGGACTCGGGAGAAGAAGCACTTGGACAATGAGTACTCGAGATCAAAGTACTTGGGAATCTCTTTATCGTGAAGGATGAGCACTCGGCATCGGCTATGACTCAACTATGATGGTCTCAGGGGCTACTCTGGAGACTATGGGCTCCAAGTACCTCAAGGAAGGCAATTACGACCACTCGGATAGAGGGTGGGCCGGTCCCTATAATTAGAGATAGAGTAGGACTTGACTTCATATTACCTTGCATGATAAGGAAAATGATATAGTCTTAGCCGGATACTCTATGTACTGATAAGGAAAGCCCTTGGTCGTATCCGACTGGATTTCCTACCCTATAACCCTCATCCCTCCAGTATATAAGGAGGGGTAGGGAGCCCCTGGGGCATATGACAATCTCACCAGAGAATACCGCGAAAGCAATACACCACAACTGGAAGTAGGGTATTACCTCACATCGAGGGCCTGAACCCGTATAAATCTCATGTGTCCTTTCGAATCCATCGAGTTTTGGTTCGACGAATAACCCCATATAATTATTGCTGATACAAAGCATCGACAACGCTGCCAACATATTGTTTGCCAAGATGCTCGACGAGATGAAGATTCCTCGATCCAAGTTGCGGCCGAGTACAACGCTCTTCCATGGGGTAATCCCTGGCCTCTCTTCTACTCCACTTGGACAGATTACTCTGCCAGTATCTTTTGGCATGCGGGATAATTTCCGCACCGAGAATATCTGCTTCGAGGTTGCCGACTTAGGGACCGCGTATCACTCCATACTCGGATGGCCAACACTAGCCAAGTTCATGGCAGTGCCTCATTACACATAATGGTGCTCAAGATACCAGGACTAGCAGGAGTACTCTCCCTACGCAGCGATGTCAAGTAAGCCTTCACCTACGACAAGGAGAGCTGCGAGCAGGCCCAATCTCAAGAAGCGGCAGTCGGGCAGAATAACATCCGACTGGCCATGATAACTGCAAAAGAGGACGACCAAGTTCCGGTGAAAAAAGCAGCCAAGTCGGGAATTTTAGCGGATTCAGAAACAAAGAAGATCCTCTTGGACCATAGTTATTAAGACCGGACCAGACATCGAACCGGTCAAGACCTCGGTTCATGGTTTGCACGGTCTGACCGATTGGACCACCGGCTCAACCCGGTTTAAATATGCCTAGATATATACTAAAACCACCAATGGGGCGATGGCCTAGTGGTAGAAACCACCACCCCTTGGGGGAAAGGTTGGGGGTTCGAATCCTGAGCTTAGCCTTTTTTCCTTGATTTTCTCCTCTCTCAACCCACCTGCGTGTTCCTTCGGTTCAGTGACGGTTTCATGCTCGGTCTTTTAACCGGTTTTCCTCCGGTTCGATTGCACACTGGACCGAACCGGCCAAGGCCCTGGTTCTGATTTTTTCCAGTCAGACCGCCGGTCCGGTCCTAATAACTAGGCCCTGGACCCTTCCGACCCCTCCAAAACTGCACTCGTCGGGACCGGATTCGACCCAAAATAGGAAGACGCGCTCGTCACCTTCCTCTAGGCGAACAGGTATATTTTTGCTTGGACATCTTCCGATATGCCTGGTGTACCAAGGAAGATGATCGAGCATTCCCTCAATGTCAAGCCAGACACTAAACCAGTCAAACAATGGCTGCAGTGCTTCGCACTGGACCGCAAAGATGCTATTCGGGAGGAGACTACCAAACTTCTTGCAGCTAGGTTTATCAAAGAGGTCTATCACCCGGATTGGTTGGAAAACCCAGTTCTGGTCCAGAAGAAGAACGGTAAATGGCGTATGTGCGTTGACTACACTGACTTAAACAAAGCATGCCCCAAGGATACATTTGGTCTACCAAGAATAGATCAGGTGGTTGATTCAACTGCGGGGTGTGAGTTACTCAGTTTTCTCGACTGTTACTCGGGATATCATCAAATCAGTTTGAAAGAGGAGGATTGCCTAAAGACTTCTTTCATCATGCCGTTTGGAGCATACTGCTATGTCACTATACCGTTCGGGTTGAAAAACGTTAAGGCAACGTATCAACGTGCTATCCAGTGGTGTTTTCACACTTAACTCGGGTGCAATGTGGAGGCATATGTCGATGACGTGGTAATCAAGACCAAAGTCAAGAAAGACCTCATCGCTAACTTAGCGGAAACTTTCCAAAGCATTCAGAGATTCAAGATGAAGTTGAATCCGGAAAAATACGTCTTCGGAGTACCTTCGGAAAAATCACTCGGCTTCATCATATCACACCGAGGCATTGAGGCCATTCTAGAGAAAATCAATGCTATCATGAACATGGCACCACCGACTAGCCAGAAGAACGTTCAAAAGTTGACAGGATGCATGGCGGCACTCAGCCGATTCATCTCCCGACTTGGTGAATGGGGCATGCCCTTTTTCAAGTTGCTGAAGAAAGCGGACAATTTTCAATGGACACCTGAAGCCTAGCAAGCCTTCGAGAACTTTAAGAAATTTCTCACATCACCACCAGTTTTGGCATCACCCATGCCCTAGAAGCCATTAATATTGTATCTGGTAGCAACTACTCAGATAATCAGCACGGTGTTGGTAGTTGAGCGGGCAGAGCTAGGGCACATACAGAAAATACAGAGGCCAGTCTACTTCGTCAGCGAAGTCTTAGCCAACTCCAAGATGAGATATCCTCAAGTCCAGAAGCTATTGTATGGTCTACTCATTACTACCCGGAAGTTGGTGCACTATTTTCAGTCGCATCAGGTAACCATCGTCATGTCATATCCACTCGGAGACATCCTGCACAACCGCGAGGCTACTGGCAGAATCGCTAAATGGGCGCTCGAGCTGATGGCGTTTGACATCGTTTTTCAATCTCGGACAATAATCAAGTCACAAGCCCTGGCCGATTTCGTGGCCGAGTGGACGGAAGTTCAAGCGGCTACAAATACAAATAGGCTGGAGTACTGGACGATGTACTTTGACGGTTCTCTACGGATTGGCAGAGCTGGGGCTTGCGTTGTCCTGACGGCACCTACTGGCGAAAAATTGAATTATGTCCTCTAGATTCACTTCCCAGCATCCCAAAACGTCGCTGAGTACGAGGCGCTCATCCACAGGCTCCGCATCGCCATATTACTCGGTATTCGCCGACTGGTAGTACGCGGGGATTCTCAACTTATGGTCAACCAAGTCATGCAAGACTGGGCATGTCTCGACGACAACATGGTGGTATATTGTTAGGAGGTTCGAAAACTAGAAAATAAGTTCAATGGGCTGGAAATAACACATGTGCTGCGCCAATACAATGAAGCTGCAAACGAATTGGCCAACATGGGATCCAAACGAGAAGTGGTTTCGACTGGGATTTTTGTCGAGCAATTATTGGAGCCATCAGTAAAAAAGAAACCAGTACTCAAGCAGTTGGGAGTTGAACCTACCCCGGCAACAAATAAAGTACTAACTATCTCTCAAGATTGGCGGACTCCAATCATTAGATTCCTTTTGAACGACGAACTCCCAGAAAATCGCAGTGAAGCCGAACGGATTAGACGTCGAAGTAAATGTTTTCTTGTAGTCGGACAAGACCTCTACCGTTGAAGTGCATCCGGAGTCCTCATGCGCTGCGTCACACCAGAGGAGGGCAAGCAGATTCTGCAATTGATCCACTCGGGTATCTATGGCAACCATGCTGTATCCAAGATGTTAGTCGGAAAGGCTTACAGGCAGGGTTTTTTCTAGCCGACTGCAGCTACAGATGCTAAAGACATAGTTTGGACATGTGAGAGTTACCAGTTCTTTGCACGGCAAACACATCTTCCAGCTCAAAATTTTCAAACAATTCTAATCTTTTGGTCCTTCGCAGTTTGGTTGCTGGACATGGTCAGGACATTCAAAAAAGTGCCAGGAAGGTTCACACACTTGTTCGTCGCAGTGGACAAATTCACAAAGTGGATCGAGGCAAAACCTGTTGCTACCATAACAGCGGCAAGGGTGAAAGCCTTCATCATGAATATCATATACCGATTTGGAGTTCCCAACCGCATCATAACGGACAACGGCACTCAGTTCATTGGCGGCATTTTTCAAGATTTCTTTGACGACTTCAACATCAAGATTTGTTATGCTTCTGTGGCACACCCACAAAGAAACGGGCAGGTCGAGCGTGCTAATGGCATGGTCTTACAAGGTATCAAGACTACGGTATTCGACCGACTATAACCATATGTTGGGCGGTGGGTACAAGAACTCCCATCTGTTCTCTGGTCTTTAAGAACCATGGTTAGTCGGACAACAGGGCAATCCCTTTCTTTCTAGTCTGTGGTGCTGAGGCTATGTTACCAACCGAGTTGAAGTTCGGCTCACCACGAGTTCGGGCCCATTCAGAAGATAAATCAAACAAAGACTGATTGGTCGAACTCAGTTGGTGAAAGCAAGGGATATCGCAACTATTCAGCCATCAAGGTATCTTCAAGGCCTACGTCGTTATCACAGTCGGAATGTTTGTGGCCACGCCTTTTTGGTGGGAGATCTCGTCCTAAGAAAAATACAAACCACCAAAGATAGGCATAAAATATCCCCTTTATGGGAAGGGCCGTTCATTATCGCTGAGGTGACACGCCCGGGCGCCTACTAACTAAAGACAGAAGACGGTGTCCTAGTCAGCAACTCATGGAATATAAAATAGCTACGTCATTTCTATACCTGAGTCTTGAATTTTCTTTTTTCTCTGACTCACTACATCGCTTGTCTCAACTGATTAGTGAGTCGAGGGCTACATGTATTATATGTCTTGCTTCTGGTAATAAAATCCAAGCTTGTTCTATCTAAGTCACGAAGTTATACAACGATTATGTTAAGTTTGCCCGAGTACAGTTCTGCGAGGTGAACGTTTTTCCTAAGTTTTTCTTGAATCACTCGGTGTGAACTGTCTAGTCGGGTAAAGCTAATGACGATTCAGAGCAGACAAGTACTTGGCAGGATTCAACAAACATTAGCAAGACATTTACAACATTTACATTTGTTCATTCGTGGACACCGACTGCATAATTGTTTCATATTTACATTGCCAGGTCCCTAGCTATCGCCTCTACGGTTGCCCTCACCTGGCTTACCAGCTCCAAGCCTTCTTCAGGGGTCGCCCCCTCAGCAAAACCTTCATCGATGGCCTCGACGTCCACCCTAGGGTAGAGCGACTTGGTCATGGCAAGTGCCTGGGCGACTCCTACCGCAACACGCTCCTCTGAGTAATTCTTTAAGATACTTGGAGCTTCGCTGAGGCGTTCTGCTACTTGGGCGATCGAGTTGGAGCTAGACCCAGGGTGGTGCGGCTGCATGATGTCAAGGAGAGTCTTAGTAGAGTCAACGATGTTCTGCTGTGATTCCTTGAGGATGTTGATTTCCTCTGCAAAGTCACTGAACTGGATCTTCGAATTGGCCTGGGACGCTGCTCACACATCAACAAACATATTAGTTTGCTGGAACAAGCAGTCGGAGCTAATCTATAGTCGGGCAGGAAACTTACTGGCGTAGTCAACTTCCACCTTCGCGTTGGCCTTCTCGATTTCTTTCAGCTTCTTCTCGAGGTGCTTGTTCTCCTTGGTCTAGGCGCTGAGCTCAGACTCAAGGTGATGGCAACGGGGTGCCCGATCTTCCGTCAGATAAGGAAAACTCTCGATTTGGTGGAGAATTGACATTCACGATCCGGCTTCTGATCACCAAGACCCAAACCCTGCAATCGTAGCACCATGACTCCTCTTGTTATCAACCGTATGCTGCCCGGTTGACCTTGCCACGAAGGCTAATCCCTGCATGTGAATCGAAGAACACAAGCAAGAACGAGGAAGATTGCAACTCAACTTACAGATGAATGATTATACTCTCGAAGTTGAGGTCTCACAAACCGATAAACGACGAAACTGTTCAAAAACAGATTAATCTAAGCAAAACCCAACTCTAAACGATAACGGCTACTGAATATATATGAGTTGGGACGTCCTACGGTTAACTCTAGGGCGCACACCCCTTAGGCTTAGCCCATGACACAATTACAAGGCTCAAGACCCAAACAAAATCGGACTGAAAGAGGTATGTGTCTTGTTTTGACGATTTTGGACAGCTTAGAAGGAATTTTGACATGGGACCAATACCATCTGAAAGTAGACTCCATAAACTTTCCAACAAGTACTCATGGGCCCCGAGAGTCCTTCTGGATCAGCGGCTAGGTCCGTTTGAAATTGATGCTGCCAGGAGGTCCAAATCTGAATCCAAAACGTGTAGAACTTCATCTCTTGCCTTCTATGGACCAAAAGTGATGTGGTGATGTAGGAGTTGACTTGGATAAGGTCTTGGTTTGATCCCCAATCAACTTCTTTGATTATCCATGTGTTCCTTACGCTCGGTCTCTTTCCCTTCACCCAAGCAAGTATCTCTGCAAACGAGAACACACAAAACTCATGGTGCAGTAATGACTGTTCAAATATATAACACATAAATCTTACGTAGAAAGCATGCACCTTTAGTTGATGAATACATAAGGTAGCTATGGTCATATCCGAGGTAGTGATGTCCTTATCATCCTCCCCTTCTTGATTGGAAACCGTCCGCGTTTTCACTTTGTCATTAAGCCTGATGAATATATCTTTATCTTTCACAACATAGGGTAAGGTGTTAGTGATATGTCCTAGAGATAACATGGAGATGTTATATATATCACATGCTATGTTTATAATGTATTGATTGATTCCTTGAAATAGACATTATCATTATTGATTAATGAGTACGTGACTTATTTATGAGACTCTTAATATCAAATGTTGCTATTTCTAAATGATCCCTGATCATATATCATATGAGGAACAAATATGATTCTAATATCAGCATATGTATTGATTGATGATCATATCTCATGGATCATGGTATGAAGATACCAAATCGATAATATGGACATATGTTAGTGAACATATGTTAGATAGACCTGCCATGAGATACTGCAGAGATTTCATGTGTCAGCAGTTAGTCTCATGTAGTGTTTATGTAGAGTCCTTAGACTTGAGATCATCATAGTTCCCAACATACGTAGTAGCTTATTTTGGGACTATTAAACACTACTCTGTAACTGGGTAGTTATAAAAGTAATCTTCGGGTTTGCTATGAAACATGTAGTGGGATGTGAATGATCAAGATAGAATTTGCCTCTCCTGACGGGAGAGATATCTCTGGGCCCCTCGATATAATGGATTATGGAAGTGCATGGCCATGCTAGGGTGATTGAGGTGTCAATCACAAGTTTGTAATCTATCACAGGATCGAGAGAGTGATTGAGCTATTAAGAGGATGACACAAGTCTCGCCTTGAGCTCAATCGTATCGTGAGGCAAAGGGATTTGTACATGAGGACATTACAGGTTCAGCCGATATGATCTTTACATATATTTTGGGGTTAATATGCCTTGCTAGAGGCTGCTATTAACAGGGTGACCAGAAAGGTGTTTCCGGGTCGTGACAAAATATACGTGAACCTACAGGGTCGCACGCTTAACGGGCTGGAACACTTAATCGAATGTGATTCGAATATGGGTTTGATTCGGATAGAGATCCGAGTAGACTCTTACTGGGCCTCGGTCCATGAGGTCCGAGTAAGGAGGTCTATATATAGGGAGGCGAGGGGCTGAGGAGATGGACGTGTGTGTTTTTCTATTGGCCTCGAGCTAAACCCTAGCCGCCGCCTCCTAAGCCAAACTCTAGCCGCTCACGAGTGCTAGTACATTCACGATCGGCGTTCTAGCCCCGGACGTGTGGATACCGGTAAAGGCGCTGCTCGTTGTGGTGTTGATCGGCCGGAGATCGACTACTTCCACTACTACCTCGACGCGCGCGTGGTTGGACCAGCTTCTCCAACCCTTCTTCCACTGCACTGCGCGTCTAGTGGTAACGATTCATGATCCCTCTCTCGCATGATGTCCTGGTGTGCGCGGTAGAAATTTTTGTTTTCTGCTATCGTAGCCTACGCGTACTCCTTCATAAGGTAGTGTTGTGCATATGGTTGGATGGTGAAATTTTTAAACACGGAGAACACTTTGTAGTGTCGTGCAATTTACAACACTCCCCTTCTTACAAACCATCCTGCAACACATTTAAACAACTAGAGGAACTAGATAGAGAATTATTTATACTCATGCGGTCCTCTAGACAAGACATGTCATTATGAAAAGGAGGTATATTAAAATTCAAACAAATGTATACTCTATGCGCATTATATTTTCCTTTATTATCATAATTGCCAATAACATGAAAAATCACATGAGAAGGACATGGCAAATCAGATCTAGCAAATAATTTCTTCTCTAAACAATTAAGTGGACAAAGATCATCAAATTGAATATAGCCCTAAATATTTAAAGAAGATAGCAATCTAAGCTCTTCATTCTCGCTAGCAATGTGAACAACATGTCTAAAATCAGCATATGGTGGTTCAACAATATTACTAACATGTTCATTCACTAGTTGTGGCATGGATATAAGTGAAGCATTGCATAACTCTTCTTTATCACAGAAAATAGGAACCAAATCATCGTGTGACAAAGGTAATTTAACATATGATTTCACTGGTGATTGCTGTAAACTAACATGATTAGTGGACATATATAGCACATCAGAATTGTCCATACTGCAACATGAGGTAGTAAAAGCTCCATAATGCAGAGTGTGCTTGGGATTCACTCGGGAAGACAACAACAAGACTTACTTCTTATCTTCTCGGCTTGGGCCTAGTTTTCGTCCCTGAGCTTGTCCACAGACCCCTTAGCCATGTTTCTCTCTCCTGGCTGGTCCACTCCAAGTCATCCTTGGCCACCTGGAGCTGGCGAAGCTAGAGCAGCTGAGGGGCGAGCTCGGTCAGGACCTTGCCCATTTTTTCAGAGGACAACCTTTTGCTCACGATATACCAGAATCAGTCAAAACCGACAGGCAGAGCACAAGATTCAGAAAAGTCATCAGTCAACAAATGCACAGGATTGACTATGTACCTGAATTCCCTTCGACGCAGCAATTGCAACATACATCAGATTGGTCCTCTCTCTCAGTGCTGTTTGCTCGTCGTGTTCAAAACTCTCCACCACCCCCTCAGGAGTGACCTGGTAAAATGTTCTGGGGAGGTTTGGCAGAGGAGCTCCAAGCCTGGGGAGATCACCCTCTTCAGAAGATGACGACAACTTCGGTGATGGGGCCCTGGGCCTCGGCTCAACCTCTGCAGGGGCTTCTGGGGCTGGCTCAGGGGCTAGAGCTGCAACTTCAACCACGGTGTCCTAGCTGGCTACTGCTAGTGGCTCGGCTGTCGAGATCGCCTCAGCCTCAGTAGCTAAGGCGGCCTCTGGCTCGGCCTGTAGCATCACTTGCTCTCGCTCAACCAGGACCGGTTCGGCAGCAAGGGTTGGTGGCGCAGTCCCCCTAGGGTCTGTGTCACTTCGCTTCCTGGAGAAATCGTCAACAATCAGGATACTACAACAACATTCAAGTATCTCAAAAAATTGAAGATTCTCTGCTACCTCTTGGAAGTCTTGAACTTCCATAGGGGCGCTCCGGTGGAGGTCGACGTGGGGCTTGATAGCCTCTCCGCCACCGGCTGTCGGGCTTGACAGCGCAACAGTCGGTGAAGGTGAGCTGGCCCTAGTCGACGCTGTGCCAGACGCAGCCGACTAGGGGGGTCAAGGCACTCGACGGTGCTGCCCTCGGGCTTGGGAGCTGAGCTGATGGGGTCCTTGATTTTTAAGCTCCCTTGCGCCATACTCAGCGTGCTTTTCTTCTTCCCCTGGTCAATCACTGGTCTTTTCCCAGCCCTCTTAGGGCTGGGTTAGGCAGAAGAGGGGCTGGCTAGGAGTTTCCTAGATCCCACGGCCGACTGGTCCTGGGAATCAGTATCAAATTCCTCACAGCCCTGCAAATATTTGGACGTCCATCATACATTGCAGAATTAGACAGACATTCACAATATTCATCACAAATGGATAACAGATTAGCAATGACATTGCATATTACATTAGGCCAGTGCTTGCCCTTGCAGTAGGGCTTGCGGGCTCGCTCCTCGTCCTCGGTCTCCACAACCCCATTGACAAAGAAGCCTAACAAGGTGTCAGTTACCTTGTCTTTGTCAACGACATTGGGATACTCCTGGTTGGGGTCATCTTTGCCCTGGTAATCCCAGTTGAAATGGCTCCTGGCCTTCAGAGGTCAGGTGCGGCGGTTCAAGAAGCACCTCGCTACCCATGGACCTGTCAAGCCCATGCTCTTCAGCAGTCGATCTTTTCCATCAGCTAGTACATGCCCCATTTCTTCGTATGTTGGCACAGAGGACCAGCTGGGCAGGACGGATGGAGGAGAGCTAGAAAAAGAGGGAAGAGAGGGTTTAAGATTTAAACAGTAAAACCACTCTCGGTGCCATCCCTTAAGAGAAGTTTTAGGGGGACATTGAGGTACGTTTTCTTCATCTCATTTCTGAGCTAAAGACCTGCCCCCCGATAATCTGGATCTTATTCTTGGAGGACTGGGGCTTGATATGAAAGAGGAAAAAGATTGAGGTGCGGCTTGAACCCCAGAAAGGATTCGCAAAGAGTGGGAAAGATGAAAATTTGAAGAATCGAGTTGGGATTGAGATTCACCAACTCGATCTAGTTAAAGGCAAGAAGCTGGCGAAGAAAATCCAAAAAAGGTAGGGCTAAACCGCGGTCAAAGAATGAGGTGAAGACCATGGTCTCACCTGGTTTGGGGGCTAGAACGGTTTCCCCCTCGGTAGTGCGCTAGTGGATAACCCCCTGTTGCTGCAAAATCATCCGCTTCTTCAGGAGCTTCAGCTTCACCAAGCCACAATCTGATACTGGCCATACTCCAGGCGCCATGTTGGGGATCTCGAACAGGGCCTTCGGCATTGCTGGGGAAAGGGGAGATCAACAGAAAGGCGTGTGGAGGTCGGGAATTGAAGCGGTGGGATGGAGCTCTATGGGTCTTGAGTTGAGGGCATGATTAGCCATGAACCCTAGCGAGGCAGAAAGCACGAAGGTTGGGCGCGGAACTGGAAGCCGAAGCGATTTGGCGGATTAGGGAAAAAAGGGGAATCTTTTTTCTCTCCCGCTGTCTTATAAGGCCTGAATCAGGTTAGTGGGCTTGGGCCGGTTAGCTTGGTGATGGGCTGTAAGATATGAGTTTCTAAATAGCATGCCCTATTTGGCTGACTGCTGGCTGTGTTAAAATCACAGTACATATGTTATTGTACAGAAACCAATTAAATAATCAGATATGCTTCATGTTAAACCTAATTGCTGAACACATGTATTCAGATATCTGCATTATTTAACAGGTATTAAGGATATATCTTTATAAGGATCAATAGTTGATCTTCATTAAAATTAAGGATGTAGATATCTCTCAAGAACATCTGACCACATATTGGGTTAACAATCCATAAGGTAGTACTCGACTTACAAGCTTAGCCAAAATTGCCTTGAGCAAAAATACTTCCGGTTGACATGATGCTGAAGAGCTTAAATCCTGGGTAGTATACTACTCGGAAAAGGCTAAAAGGTTAAAGATCTTTGACTTTATATTTAATTATTTCACAATTAAGCACAAAGTCGGGGGCTACACCTAATAGGTGCGTCTATTCGGCGCACACTATTTATAATTTCTTATGAAACTCTTCATAGCCTCGTTGCCAGCCAATATGAAGCAGGACTTAGAGAAGAAGCACTCGGACAATGGGTACTCGGGGGCAAAGCACTCGAGAAGTCTTCACCAAGGAGGATAAGCACTCGGCATTAGCTGTGACTCAACTATAAAGGTCTCAGGGGTTACTGTGGAGGCCATGGGTCCCGGATACCTCATGAGCAACATTAAGACCACTTAGATAGAAGATGGGCCTAACCATGTGATCAGGAATACAACAGGACTCGGTGAATATTACCTTGTACAATAAGAAAAGGATATAGTCCTAGTCGGGTACGTTGTATCTCTAGAAGAAAATCTCTTGGTCGGAGTCCGACTGGGATTCCTACCCTGTAGTCTTGCCTCTTCGGTATATAAGAGGAGGCAGGAAGCCCCCTGAGGGCAAAGAACAGAATCTCACCAGAGAAACCTCAAAGGCAATACACAACTGCTAGAAGTAGGATATTACCTCACCTTGAGGGCCTGAACCAGGATAAATCGTTTCATGTTCCTTTGTAATCCATCAGGTTTAGGTCTCACGAGTAGCCCCATATTCTTATTGCCGATGCAAAACATCGACAAGTGTTCAATTGTAGTCTTGTCTCTTGAGCTTGATGCCGGCTTCTGTGACAAAGAAATTATCTGATTGGCCATTGCTAGTGGGCACTTGTTCACTTACTTGTCCACTCTTTCTGAATACAGTTGTTGTTTTTACTAATTCACTGATGCGCAATAATCTTTTTTGTGATAGTTATCTTGATACAAATCAGAAGTTTTGATGACACTTGTCTTGCTGCGAATATGAAGAAGAGCTCACAACAGTAGCAGTATGTGTTTTAAGAAAAACCTGAGCAATGCAAAGCTTGCAAGATGTAATGCAAGTTACTATTTGTACCCTGGGATGTAAATTTGTTTTGTTGAACTGTTGGTTAGTTAGCTGCCACAAGGAGATGATGTAAATTTGTTTTGTTAAACTGCTGGTTAGCTGTCACAAGCAGAGGAACTTTAAGCAAATTTGAATGGGTAGTAGTACTAGTAATTCTTTTTGTTGCCTTGAACTTGGGGGATAAGATAAAGTGAAACACAATCTTTCGTTTGAATGGGCTTTGTTTGCAGGCTCTTAGTAATAATACAAATATTTCAAGATGATTTTCTTTTTTCATAATGTCTTCTTGGTTTTTGTATATTTATTTTATTTTTTTAATTTTCTAAACTTTTTTACTTAATTTGAAAGTTCTGAAATAGTTTTGCTTTTAAATTTCTAGCTTGCTCATCCGTGCAAGCACCCTACTAATCCACCCATCCCACCCAATGCCACAGTGATCCAAACAAAGCTCAATGGTAGGGGTGTTTATATCTCACAGGAGGAAGGGATTTGGTGGTGGGAGGGGGATTCGCCCCATCCTCGATGAATTTCCCTGTGTGAGATATTCCCCAAAAGCCGAATAAGTCCTAATAGTTGACCTAATTAAATTATTTTTTGAACTTATAGTCAAATTATGATGTCTCATATAGCATCACGTATCCTTTGTACACTCCTTTACATACATGCATGATTTGATTTTTTAAAGTGAATAACACATATTGCCTTAGCATTATGGTCCGACCATAGCCACACGAAGCCATGTCATGTGAAGAGAGGCACGCGGCATCGGTTGGTGCGTGACTTATGCTAGCGGTTAACTTGATTAACAGTTTGAGTATTAAGAGCGGTCGATGAAGGATAAATCATTAATAACTCGGGCTAGATCTGATCCGTGTGCTGCCATTAGTATTGCACCTAGGGATTTGGTCCTAATTGAGTTGAGTCAATCTAAGTCAGGGAAAAAATGATATATTGATGTAAAAATAAAAGTATTCAGAAGTAATTGAACAAACTTTAAAAGTAATTGTACAATATTCATGTTGATAGTTACAAATGAAGTTATACAGCAACTTCATACAAGTATATTGATGGATATTTTGAAGTAATCACACATTTTGTACACCTAAAAGCAGATGCGTTCTATTCTAATTTTGTGTCATCAATACATATTTCCAAAAGATCAGATGGAGTCATAATGCTTTCAGGTAGACACTACAATTCTTTTATCAACTTTTAATATGTTCGAGAAAAAAATTATTTTAATAGATGTAATTACACACGCTAATGAAAGTAACTCTTTATAGCATTGGAAGTAACTAATTAAATAGTAGATTTGTTATTGATCAAACATTTGATTTTTTAGATTATGCCAAATAACAACGCTAGCCGTTGGATGTAACTTTAAGATTTGGGACAGGAGAAGTGGGTTTCAAATTGCACTTTTAACTTGTTATAGTTGTACTTTTTAACTTGTTATAGCTGTCATTATTGATCACGCGTAACTTTAATTATAAATTTATGTAAATCAATCATAAATATATACAACTGCATTTAACAATTCTTGTCTTGACCTTTGGATGCAATTGATGGATTTATTTTTTTAAAACGTTTAATCGATAGGTGATCCCATTAAATAGATAAAGGAGTTAGAAGCTGAAGACCTATAGAAGCAATATTATTTTTTCAGGGAGTAAAGACTTCATTAGTTAACATGGGACATATTACAATCATTCTCGACCTACTGCCGAACAAAATTAAACTCAAAATCAGTACATAACATAAGCCTGAGTAACAACCGCTCTTAGAAAGTAAATTTAATGAAGTCTTAAAGTAATTTACCAAACTAAAATTGTGGAAAGTAACTATTCATGAACGGTATCCATGCCATAGAACTGAATCCATATGTTTAATTTTTTTAAAATTCTTTTCCTGTAGGATCGAAGAAAGCACATCAAGCTTTTTCTGTGTTTTTTCATCATTGGATTTTCTCTCATGTTTTGATCCAAGGTATATAACATAGTCACACCGTATATGCAAAATCGGGTTAGCAACGTGTCGAGGGGAGGCGCACCAACACAGGTGCTATTTTGTGGTAAGTAGCAGGATTGCTGGTTAGCCTAATCGGGAGTAGAGCACTGTGCTACGTAAAAGTTACTCCCAAGAATCTAGGACCGGATTGTTTAGATTGGTTGTACTAGGATATGTCTCACCTAATCCTAGGTTCTTATATTTTAGGACGAAGGGAGTACATGCTAAATTCCTGTAGGAAAACATCAGTACTCCTTACATTTGTAGAGAAAAACATAGAAAATTAATTTGAAAGATTTCAATCATATAGAAAAAAATTCTAAGAAGGCCTTTGAATCAATGGTTGAATCCTATCTTTTTTTAAAAATTCCTATAGAATAGACAATTAATCCTATAGAGAATTTGGAGGAAAACAGGTATGATGTTTTATCTCATGTTTTGTGCTTTCTATGACTCTAAATTTCTGTGTTCCTTCTGTGTGTCAACAAAATGATAGTTTTGAAATTTTGAGAATAATTTTGTTGTGGTCTACAAGAAGTAGAGGTATCGATTCAGAATAATTTTGTTGTTCCAACAATTCTACCAGGCAAGGAACAAAATACAAATGTATATGGCTTCAGTACGTAGCTTGTGTTGACTTGATCTTATCCCTGTGAGCAAGACAATTAATGCACATAATAGGACAGCAACTATAGGACAGCACTATATATAGTGATGGTATTGGGCTCCCGCAAAAAAAAAAAGAAATAGTGATGGTACTGGGATCACATGCA
Source organism: Oryza meyeriana var. granulata (assembly GCA_003991445.1). Classification (NCBI taxonomy): domain Eukaryota; kingdom Viridiplantae; phylum Streptophyta; class Magnoliopsida; order Poales; family Poaceae; genus Oryza; species Oryza meyeriana. The sequence continues at coordinate 385,150 of RYFJ01002251.1, forward strand.
GTGGCTATAGCAACTGCAAGTTTAAGTAGTGAATACTGTAGCAGTCTTTTGTCCTGTAGCAGGTACTGTAGCATTTAACACCCTAGTGGTTTGGACCCGAGTTGCCTAGAAGTGGAGTAGTAGTGTTGGTTTAGTATTTCTTGAAAGTTTAGATAGATGAATGTTTATTTATGTCTATATGCTCTAACCATGATATCTAGGTTTAACTGAAATTCATAATTGGCGAGCGTTCGCCAGAGAGGCTCTCATGCGAATCTACTTACCTTCCTGTTTTGATTAGCGCTAATCACCTCCACTTTCTGTTTATGGTACCGCTTTTCCCTTGACGATGTGCGTGAGCAAGCATGGATGGGCCTGGTTAGTGCCGCGCATGAGCGCTCTCCCTCGAGCGAACCCACACTTTGGGCCTATCTTTTGATTGGGCCAATTTAGGCCCAATAAAAATGCATTGAACAATTTTTTTCTTGAACCTATTTGCCAAACTCTTTTCAAATTTATCTGCTGAAAATTTGTATGTAGAAAGTTGGTACATAAAAATTTATATGTATAAAGTTACATGTGGAAACTTTGAGACTAAATTGGAAAAACAAGTGATGGGCCAAAAATATAAGCCATGTAAACATACAATTCGTTTGTGTGGGCTTTCTTGGCAGGCTAGAATCTAATTTGTTTGTGTGGGCTCAGAATATATGAGTGGGAAGATAGCATGCAAGCCAAAAGTCTCAGGGACGTGTCCGACACATTCGCTAGCGCCTATTGTGCGTGAATCTTCGTGTATTAGGGAGGGGTCACTGGGTTAACCTCTTTTACACAAGACGAGGACGAAAGTGTAAGAGGGGATACTATGCGTACATAGGCCCATTCAATGTATAGAGCTAGGCTAATGCATGATGCATGTGCATAGGGCCATAGTCTGCACAGAAGGGAGTTCTGGGTCCTGCCATGTATATGGTGAGTTGCTAGGACAGTAGGCGCGAGTGGCCCAGAAGTGAAGTAGTAGTGGTAGTTTAGTAACACCTTGGATATTTTGATGGGTGAGAGCCTGCTTAAGCCTTTGTTATAAACCTTTATGCTCTAACCATGGCATTTTGGGTTAACCTCTTTTACACAATATGAGGAGGAATGCAATGCCTCCTTTTTTTTTTGACTACCAGTACTACCAGTATTGTGCTATTCATAAAAGTTGGATGCATATGTAGAATCTGTCTTTTTTTTGAAAGAAAGGCAAAAGCTTTGCCTCTATGTATCAATAGAGGAGTTTTTACAAGAGCCACAAATTATGTACAAAGCATGGTAAAGGAACCATGCCCGTAAAAGAACGTTGTCTAGGAGAAATCTCCTAAAGCAAGTAACTCCCACAGCTTAATTGCGCCCACTTTCACCTAGGCCCTGGCTTCCTCTTTGATCTTGGCTATTATGGCGGTTAGGGTTGAAGCAAAATGGCGAAAGATCCTTGCATTGTGCTTGCACCATAGTTCCCATGCAACAAGGATAATCAGAGTTTTGAGGGGCTTTTTGGGGGCGTGCGGGGTGGAGAGGAGACGTTGTCACCACTCCTCTATTGTGACACAGGTGTCCTACTCGTGCACTCGAAGCTCTAGGTTTGTCCATTGTTGAACTGCCATCCATACTCTTTTGGACAATCGAGCAGGTGGAGTGCCGTTTCCTGAGCCACACGGCACATCGGGCAAAATTGTTGGTTTGGCCATCCCCTCCTTTGGAGTCTATCTGCTGTCCATACCCGGTCTTGAATGATCAACCACGCAAATAACTTACATTTTTGGCAGTGCCCAACATTTCCAAATCATCTTGCAGAAGGCCGACTTGATTGCTCCTATGAACTGTAGTTGGTAGGCTGACTTTGTCGAGTATTCCCTGTTTGCAGTGAGCTTTCAGCGGATCGTGTCCCGCTGCAAGCTTAGCGGCTGGGCTTGTTGGATCATGTTTCAGAGATCGGTGTACTGGCGAAGGTGGTCAGCCGTGGTGATCCTACGGAGTTGTATGTTTTGGATCCAGTTGTTTGTTGTCAGAGCCTCATTCACCATTCTATTCTTTCTTTTACAAGCTAGAAAGATCGCCGGTGCAATTTGTTTGGGTGTCCGGTTATCCAGCCAGTGCGAGTTCCAGAAGCTGGCAACTTTCCCGTCTCCTAGGGTGATAGTGGTGGCGGTGGTGAAAAGGTCTCTCCCCCATTGGTCGCAGGGTATTGGCGTGCCTACCATGCTTTGTCTGGTGCTGTCCATTCATGTCAAAGCCATCGCAACCGTAGTGCCCTAGCGAAACGTTGTACATCTAGGACACCCAGGCCTCCGAGATCCTTCGGTCTGCAGACCTTTTCCCAATTTACTTTGCATTTTCCTCCCAAAATATGCTCCCCTCCTTCCTATAAGAATTTGCGCCTGATCTTGTCAATTGAGCTTAATATGCCGGCCAGCACCTTTAACGCTATTAGGTGGTAGATAGGTTTTGCCGTGAGCACCGATTTCGTCAGAGCCATTCGCCCTGCAGTTGTCATCATTCTCCCTTGCCATGGGACCAATTTTGATGTTATTTTGTCCAGAAGAGGCTGGGTATGCACTTTTTTCAGCTTGGAGATGGTCAGCGGTAGACGGAGATACTTTATGGGGAATCCTATGATGCTTGCTGGGAAGTCTATCAAGATGGCGCCCAGGTCTAGGTTCGTGCAGTGGATTGGTGCTACTTGGCTTTGTTTCATGTTGGTTCGTAGTCCCGTGACTTCTCCGAACAACGAAAGGATCCGGGCAAGGTTTCCTATGTCCAGTGCAGTGGGTCGGATGAAAATTGCAGCATCATCGGCGTAGAGGGAGGTTCTCGGTCGTGTTGTTCTTCCGTTCAGGGTGGTAAGGTATCCCTTATTTGTCACCTTGTCCAAGATTTGGTTCAGTGTGTCTATTGCGAGGATAAAAAGGAGTGGCGATAGTGGGTTGCCTTGTCTCAAACCCCTCCCATGTTTGATAGGCTCTCCCGAATTTCCATTTGAGATCTAGTTTCTTCATCTGGTAGGGAAGCCCCTCTTGTGCATGAGGTCCAGGAGGTAGTCCCATCTCATAGTGTCGAAAGCTTTTGTGATGTCTAGCTTGAGGAGTAGCGTCGGTGTATGTGTCTAGTTGAACCTCCTCGCCATATTGCGGGCATACATGAAGTTATCATGGATGCTTCTTGTTTTGATGAAGGCACTTTGCGCTTGGCCAATGAGGGTGTCCATGTAGGGTTGTAGCCGTAGGGCCAAAACTTTGGAGATTAGCTTACCAACCCTGTGGATCAAGCTTATGGGTCTGTAGTCTGTAAAGCAGTCAGCTCTATCCTTCTTTGGTATTAGCACTACATTTGCCAAATTGAGCAGCTCTAAGCTGTTGCATCTCTGAGATGTGAAGGAGTGTATGACCGCCACAATGTCGTGCCGCATGATTTGCAACCAAGGTACAAAGTTGTCTCTAAATTTACAACCAACCTGGTAAATTTCTCATAATCTCTTTTCTTTGTAACTTGAATTTTCTATATCACGTAACATTTCATTGAGATAATCGTTGACGACAACCCTACCAACTGCTAGACAAAAAGAAGAAACGAACAAGTTGTCATGTTTCTTGTCTTGATTATTGACCCTATCGGATCTATTGGCAGCTTCATCATTATTACATTCTGTCTCACCATGTTTTGTTCAACAAGTATAGTTGTTTATAAAAACCTTTTCTTACCAAATTAGATTGTTTTTGAACTCCATTATCAAACAATCTCTTATTTCTACAGTCAATACATGGATAAGGCATATATTTGATCCCACTAATCGTCTTTTCCATCTCTGTAGCTGCTAAAAATTTAGATAATCCATTCATATAATCTTGGCTCACACGATCACCATACCGTAGAATGGCTATGAGTGAGCATTTATGTGAACCATTGGGTAGTTATTTATATGAAAGATCTATCTATAACGTCTCCTAAAGAGAAGCCGCTACAGATGTAGTCATCTGTAATGACTCTACTTGAGCCGTCACGGATGGCCCGATAGTGATGAGAGGTTTAATAGTAGTGGTTGAAAGTCATGCAGCAACCGCAACTAACTCATAACATGACTTCTATTTGTGTAGAAGCATTCAATAAATCATATGTGATCTCATAAATTAAGTATATTATGGTGCCTTTTGATGTACGCCACATCCTTTTGCTACTGAGTCCCACACAGAACACAAGAAATATTTTCTCCAAGAAAAGACAAATATTGCTTAGCAAACAAACGACGTGGTGCTATTCAAAGCATAGCATCCGATTTTGAAGTAGTAGTGATCCCAAATTGTGGATCAGGCACCACCCTTGATACAACATCGTATATAACTTCACCAAGCAAAGGAACAATGCCTTGTGTTTGTGTTTCTGATGCACTGTAGTTACACACTGCGTCAATTCGTGGTGTCTGTCCTAGTCCTATGACCAAGCCGTCCCTAACAATCTAGGTCCCTGTGCGAAACATAAAATAAGTGTCCTTATATTTAGAAAATATCAATAAAAAAGAGTAAATTGTGTTAATAGTGGTGACGTTCTGTCTATGTAGGAAAAATAATTGCGTCCTAATGCGGTGATTCAATATTCTTTACTAAGTAGAAAAATATAATCTATAGTAACTCAAACACGTGTTTACATCATCGTTATAAATTACAATTTTTTGTGATTACCAGACTGCATCGACCACTTTATAGAGCCAAAAAAAAAGATATCCGTTCTAGCTAAATCAGTAGAGCAAGAAAAACAAGACTTCTAGAAAATAGGATATGAGATTCGAAAACATGTTGGTATGCATTGGCTTTAATTAAAACATGAAAATTTTAGGTTACTTAACTTTTGAGGGTCTATGCGGTCACTCACTTCTTATGTGCCTATCGATGGCCTGATTATGACTCATGTTTCTTTTTTCTCCTCCTATTGGGGAGGCAAAGACCTAGGAAGTTGCAACTTGCCTTGATCAAATGGAATCTTGGTCTGTCTATATCTGCAACACTCTGTACATCCACATAACTGAATGTTGTCGTTGATGGCTCCTTGCCCTTGATAAAACTCACAAATGGTCCTGGTGAATGCACACGTCCACTATTTATCATGACAAGTATAGGAGAATGGATATTTTAGCAGGACAGGTTGGTGCTTTTTATTTTTGTCTGGATACAACCAGCCGGCAGTCGAAACGAACAGACAATTTACCGTTCATACACAAGTAAAATTGGCAGTATTGAATTGTGATTTAGAGAGGAAAATCAGTGATGGTGTTAGTCTTAGTTGGTCTGTTAGTTTGCTTGGCTAATTTAGCCTTCATTGGAACTAGCATTAGTAAGTACTATTCCTACTGCTCCATGCGACGGAGGCTCAACCAAGGATAGCTAACTTTGTAGGAGAGCCCATGCCATCAAAAGTAGCGTTGCTTCTATATATATTATATTTTTTGAACCGAATTCTATATATTTATTGTTAGAACAAGTACAAGTCGTTAGATGGAAATGCAACATATGATATTTTGTAGATGGTTCTTGAATAGTTCATACCGAACACCTTATAAGCCACAAGATGAGTTATCATGATAAGCTTTTAGTAATATGTCAGTTTGTTTCTAAAATTAGATGTTGATCGCACACACTAAAAGTTACCTTGAGAGGTGAGTGACCCTCACATTTTAAATTAAGTCATCTTTGTGCTGTCACAACTAATATAAAACTATTCAATCCGTTTGCTACAATTAGAAGTATTAGGAGGTCCAACTTATATTTTTGCACAAACCATACTATGCCATAGTGGAATGGTCATAAAAATTGGTAGCATAGAAAGGAAATAAGACCAGAGGCCTTGATGAAAATTGGCTATTCATGACTGCCACTGTAAGCATTTGTTTTCCTTGCTTGACAATCAATCATCAGACATTTCAAATTCTACCTGGCCCGGCCATAACACCTTGTTGAAAATGAACAATATTTCAGTTTTAGGATTTGTACTCATTGAAAGCGTAATTTGTCTCACGCATGGGTCCGAAAAGCAGTCGCGACGGCCTCAGAGATGGTATCTAGAGGAGAGAAATCCGAGGCGGCCACAGACGCTGCGGTTTGACACGATGGCATGCCGGTGTGGAGAGAATCCGACGGCGTGGGGAGTAGCAAGCTGACAGGGAAGAGGTTAGCGTTTATGCAGAAGAGAGAGAGTCGGGAGAATCTGATAAAAAAAATAATAATTGGTCTCACCCATCGAATATGTTGATCACAAAACAGAAATGGGAGTGAATATGGCAGGAGACTGGCTGCGATACACGAGTCAGTTAACACTCATCTCTGATGCCATATGTTCCTTTCCTGATCTATTCACTACAATTTTCTTTAATTCATAGTCCATTTACCAAAACTTTTTATGCCCGTGCAAGCCAGCTAAATTATTTAACATAGAGCTTAAATGCCTGCACCAGCTTCCTCACAACGAGTATTTTATCTTATTATATAATAAAGAACTGTACTCTTTTTGTATTCGTCTCGTTGGTCCATATGCTCAGTATTTGAATGGTTTTTTTTTTCTACTAAATTTCTCAGTATTTGAATGGTTGAGGGGCACCCCGAGCACAACAGAGCTCAAAACATATGGGCCTTGGAGGCATTTGGAAATTTATATCCATGTTCTATATGACATGCACTGGTGTGCTAGTTCTGACATGATCATGATGCTTCCTTCTGGCCAAGTACTTCTTCAGTATAGTATGTGACTTGTTATTTTATTTGTATATCTACTGTGGCCTGTGTACATAATGTAGTGAGGGGCGTTGTGGGATTATACTGACATGTGTTTTGGTAAATGGGATGTGTAATAAAGTCAGTATCGTTTATTTTCTGGGTTAGTCGCAAACTAATTGATCCGAAAGGCATTGTTCTTGGACCAAAATGTGTTGTAGATTAAGAATTGTTAATTGTATGTGCAGTAAATAAGTATGCTGGAGAAATGGATCGCAGCAAACAAGTCATTGTCAATAATCACCAATTCAACAAATAACCAAAGGACATAGTTGGGATTGACTACGGCTCAGACGTCCGATCGGTGTTTCACCATATGTTACAAAATATTTCATCGCTAGATGAAAATGTTTCATCGTTTGGATAAAAATGTTTTAACAAGATGCAACATTCAAGAACTACTGTTGGCAACACAAAGACATCAATATTGGTGGCATCCAATCAAAAACACAATGAAACATTCTAATACAACAAGGGTAAACAATGGGTTGTAATATCGTTCAAATCTCAAAAAAGAACCTACCTCACCAGACAGACCGGCATTGGCTAGTGTGCGTGCGCGGCTAAGCCAAGTTACGCGCGTGGCACGAACGGCCCCTGATCACCATCATTAAGTACTAATTGCCCTCTAATCACTATCATTAGTATTTAATAATTTTTAATTATAGAGTAATACATAAATAAGCAGAGTTAAAATTTTTATATTTTAATTGAAAAGTTTCAAAAATCTAATTAAAAGTTTTAAATTTTAGGTTGAAAATTTCAAAATTTGAGTAGATTTTTTAAAATTCTTAGTTAATAGTTTTAAAATTTGAGTTGAAAGTTTCGAAAATTGAATTAAAAGTTTCAAAATTAGAGATGAATGTTTTAAATTAATAGTATAAAATTTACTCTATTTTTTAAATATTTTATTTTTTAATATTATTATTATTTAATTATTTTTTTACTATGCACGTGTGACCGTGCGAGCACTATGCGCGCGTCATCGTTTGAGGGGGCCACCGCCACCCTAGCCTCATCCAGTGGGCCGACGGTGGTGACGATGGCCTTGGCTCCTCACCCTTGGCCTGAGCCGCCACCCTTGGCTTAGATCTGGCCGATGGCCATGAGTGAAGACAAGCACTGTCTCGGCTCCTCCATCCTGAGCCTAACGCCACCCTAAAGCCACCGCCTGCCTCACAACGAGCATTTTATCTTATTATATATAGAACTGTTTTCTCTTTGTATTCATCCCGTTGGTCCATATGCTCAGTATTTGAATGGGTTTGTTTTTCTGCGAAATTTCTCAGTATTTGAATGGTTGAGGGGCACCCCGAGGACAACAGACCTCAAAACATATGGGCCTTGGAGGCATTTGGAAATTTGTATCCATGTTCTATATGACATGCACTGGTGTGCTAGTTCTGACATGATCGTCATGCTTCCTTCTGGCCAAGTACTTCTTCAGTATACTATGTGACTAGTTGTTTTATTTGTATATCTATTGTGGCCTGTGTACATAATGTTGTGAGGGACGTGGTGGGATTATACTAACATGTGTGTGGATCACTCATTTGAATAATGGGATGTGTAATAATTTTCTGGGTTAGTCGATCTTGGACCAAAATGTGGTTTAGGTTGAGAATTGTTAATTGCATGTGCAGTAAATAAATATGCTGGAGAAATGGATCGCACCAAACATGTCATTGTCAATAGTCACCAATTCAACGAATAACCAAAGGACATAGTCCTCTATGTAATGAATATATATACGAGCTACAGTACTATAAAGTCCAGCCCCTTCCTTTCACGCGTACTAACCAACCAGTAGAAATAATAATGTTCACTTTTTGGGACAGAAGTGTGATGGGAACGAGAGGTCTCAGGAAAGAGGAAAATGCAGGCATTTGGAGGTGCCAAGTCCAAGCTGCACCCATCTAGTAGTCTCGGAGGGAATTTCCTACCTCCTCCAGATCCGTTGCGCATGCGTACGCGCTTGTGTGGTGCGCAGCTATGTGGGCGAGCGAGTCCGCCGTGAGTGGTCGCTGCCCCAAATGCCAGCGCGATGCGGCCCATTGCTGCTCGATGATCACGCGCAAGACTAAGCAAACCGTACATCATGATCAGGCTCTCGTCCCAAGTGAGGCCCAAGTTAATTGCATGCCATTGGTGGGATATTGAAGTCTCACCACGGATGCAGAAATCTAACAATAATGACACTAAACTGACTAGATAAGTAATAACAACTGCAGCTAATGGGATCACATGTTTAGGTATACTGCTATCTCCGACTCAGAAAAAGTTCATTTTTAGTTCATCTTCCTTATATCAATATAAAACTAAAAGACTAAAATATCATCTACTTCAACAAACTCCAATATATTTATTCTCTAATTTCACAAACTCTAATAGATTGATTAATGTAAAGCTGAACTCCTTACGAGATAAATGGGATGGGCTAAAGATAAAGTTATTTTGGGACAGACGAAGTAGATGATATACCCAGTTCTATTGCTTAAAAAAAATACTCTCTCCGTCTTAAAATAAAAAAACTAGTAGTGCTATGAATCTGAAAAGGAAGAGTATCCATTACCTTAGAGAAAAGATGGTATACCCTATCTGTTGCTATAGGTTTTGAGAATAAAAATATGGGTGTTTATATTTGTCATTCTCTTTTTGATTGTTTGATTCACTTTATTGCTTCTAGTGTTTTTTTTGCTTATTTAGGAAATATTGCCCTTTTTTTCTTTGAAAAGAGAGAGAACAGTCCCAGGGGCCTAGGAGTAATAATACATAGGGTCGGGCTTGGGCCTGGTTTGACGTGGCGACAACGAGATCAGATAAGGACAGTGGGCTGATGCATTATAGGTGAAGTTTAGTCTTGACAAAGAATTAAACGGGCTGTGTCGAAGAAGGTTAATCTGATAATCTCAACCATAACTTTGATTCGACGGTGAAACAAATTACGGATGATGTAGCTGCATGGAAAGACTGCTTCGGAGGAATAAATACACTTAGGGCCTGTTCGACAGCAGCAGCTGAGCTAGCTTATTTTTCTCGTATTCCGCGTGCACGTTTTCTAAAACGATCAACGGTACGTTTTTTTAAAAATTTTCTATATGAAATTAGCTTAAAAAAACAAATAGATCCATTTTTCAACTTTTTAATAGTAAATACTTAATTAATCACGCGCTAATGGCGTTTCTCGTTTTGCGCGCGGCTTAAATAAGCTGCATATGTAGCACTAACGACCAGGGTGTTAGTGGGTTTGATCCATGTGATTTACTAGAAAGAGGCGCATGCTTCGCTATGCGTGGCGGTCGTATTTTGACGCGCTTGCTTAGCAACGGGTAAAGATAATTTCTTTTTGAAGGAAAAGCAAGATGTTTTACCTTATTATGTATTAACAGAGCAGAGAGTTTGGGTTTGCAAGCCCGCCAAAGAAATGTACAGAGCAGGTTAAAAACCAAAATGTAAATAGCAGGTTAAAAGGAAAAAGAAGATGAATGAGCTCATCTTTTACCACTGTTTGTTTCAGATATGTTGAAGCAGAACAAATCTTTCAACTGTGAATTACTAAGGGGAAAGGCTTATCTTAATTTAAGGTAAAGACCGTGCTAGAGTCAAATAAGGTATATATCTGATACTTTAATACTTTCAAATAAGAAATCAACATATCAAGCAATACCTTATGAACATGTTCCCACTATAAGAGCTCTGCGTGGAAAATCATGGACTACCTGTTCAACCTAAAAAGATAGTGCTTTTTCATGCTTACAAACATAACAAATGGAAAGTCGGTAGTATATAATTCAACTATATGAGATATATGACACACCTGAAACTTGCATGATGATTTGAGACAAACCAACTTAATCAAATAATGGTTTCTACATGGCCGGCTAGTGGCTGCTCTTTTTACAATTTTTGGTTAATAGTCATGACTGGCTAGCTTAGGCAATATAATTTTACTTTCTACTAAAAGAAAAGTATAAATTCATGAATATACTCTATATGTTGAATAGGTAGACACATGGTGACTTACAGTACCGTTAAGATGAGGCGTTGATTGCTGGTTCAAATCCTGCTGTAACAATCAGCATCATCTGTTACCCTTTTGACTGAAACATCAATTAATCCTAGCATAGCCCGCCGCGATGAAGCATAAACCATAAAATAAAATGGGTAAGGCTAGTTGCAAATAGGAACATCAATATTATTCAAACTGTCAAGTGAACAAAGTACACCAAAAGCTAGCATTAGTATGAAGATCATGGGCAAGGTTTGGAGGCGATATATTCAAGATTTTACTTTTGTTACTGGCACATGAGATTAGTAGCCAGACACATTTGCACAGAAATCATACTATATTGCATAATTATTTAGCTTTATATGGGAAGAACGAATCGATATACTCAAACAACGAAGTGATGTAGTCGCAAAAGTTTCCGATGCAAATTGCCAACCTGAGAAATTGTTATCTCATCCATTGTTGGAAATCCATAACCTGAAATAGTTGGCAAGACAACAAATCAAAGAAAGTGAGGCCCTGGTATTAAAAGTAGATAGAAACCATGAAAAAAAAAACCCAAAAAAGCATTTTTTTTTTCATAGTCAATGGGGATAGGGAACTTCATGTGCACTCACCTGATGACATGAAATCAGTGAACATAAGGAGCTGTCCTGCATCAGCATGCCACATCATATCCTCATAGATTGTTTGTGCCTTAGAAGCATTAAAGGACTTCCTTTCTACAGATAATTAATCTTGTACACTACTATAGATTCATGCATCCTCGACGGGCCATCTATGACGGGTTAACTCGACCTGTCACAAATAACTCGTTTCTGACAAGTCAAAAGATAGGCCGTTTGAGGTATGACTATAGGAAACAACCAGTCAGAGATGTAAGATAATCTATGATGGATCACAACCACGACATATCATAGATGACAAATCATTTCTAATGTATGTAGTGGGATGAACCGTCATAAATAAGGGAATATTCTCATATCATAGTTTTTTTATATAAAAATAATAACATTTTCATACTACATCGGTTGAAGCCATACTTTATATAAAAGTTGTAGAGCTCGACGAGATGTACCACTTTACAATTAACAATATTTTCAGTTTAGATCATTTACATGCCCAAATATGCGTTATAAGTGATGGGATCTGTTTTGGAAAACATTGAATTTTTCAAACGACCTTGGATGGAGATATGCCCAATATCAAAGTTGTAGAGCTTGTTGAGATCTACAACTTTATAAATGATAACATTTTCATTTGAGATAATTCACATACCCGAATATGCGTTATAACTTATTGGATCTATTTTGAAATATGTAAATTTGAAATTTTCAAACAACCTCGGATGGAGTCATGCTCTATATGAAAGTTGTAGAACTGGACGAGATCTACAACTTTATAATTAACAGTATTTTCATTTGAGTTTATCTACATGCCGAAATATGTGTTATAAATGATGGGATCTATTTTGAAAAACAAATTTTTGAATTTTTCAAACGACCTCGAATGGAGACATGCCCTATATCAAAGTTGAAGAGCTCGATGAGATCGACAAATTTGTAATTGATGCCATTTCACTTGAAGTGATCTAGAGTATCAAATACATGTACACATTTCGGACACGAATAGTCAAAAGAATAACAACAAAAGAGTACTCATCACGTGCTCTACTAGTGAGATGGTAAGGGTGATCTTTGTGAAGAGAGAGGTTCCGGGTTTGGGTCTCAAGTACCACTTACATGTATAATTTGCACTAAAAATTATGGATCTGTTGCTAATGATGTGTGAACATGGCTAGACTAGATGCCTAACAAATTTAAAATATTTATTTTGGGTCTTTTAGTGCATTTATATTATAAATTGTGACATATCATCAATGACGGTTCGCAATTATGAACCATCAGAATTGTGTCATGTATGACAGCCGGGTGGTAAGTTACCAACGGTCACAGATGACTTATTACTGTTTACTCATTACAGATAAGACTTTCTCATCACTGACTAGTGACATGGCCTATATCCATCATAAATATTGGTTATCAGCTGTCATAGATGAGGGGTTCTGTTATAGTAGTAGCAACTAATTGTTACCTATCAACAAAGAAAGTAACACTAAAGATCATAGTCATATAAAAAAAGTTTGTTGACCTAATATAAATGAAACTATATTATTAAAAAAAAAGATGATAAAGAGACATGGTGGAGTGTCCATCAGCATATAAAGCAAATGTTGTCTTAAACAAGGAATGACTCAACAGGGAATGAAAGATATAATGATCGATGTACATTGACTTGAGCAGTATCTGCGAAATATCAGTAGAACTGGTTGAAGAGCCTCAATATATGTACATGAAGCAATCAAACTTAGGAATAGCTTGAAGGTGAGGAAAGAGAAAAGAGAAAGAATATCACGTAAAATAAGGTGAGCCATTAACACATGATTAATTAAGTATTAATTATTTTAAACATAAAAATGAATTAATATGATTTTTAAAGCAACTTTTATATAGAATTTTTTTTGTAAAAAATATACTATTTAGCAGTTTGGGAAGCGTGCTCACGAAAAACAAGAGAAATTTTTTCCTCAACCGGTACTTCCGAACTCAGCCTTAGTCTAATTTGAGCAGAAGGCAAACCCATTTGTAAAATCATTATCATGATTAATATTTTGTGATAAACAGTTGGCGTTGTAAATGATTTATTTAATGAACTTTTGTTAAAAAATATAAGTTGATGTTGACGTGAGTGTATGTGACTAATGTGAGTCAAGTTGGGGAAGAACTTATGCTCGAATATGGTTTCTTTGTTTTTGCATATGTAGGTGAGTTTTAAGTCCTCGGGAGTATTGCTAGTGATGGATCGAGAGTCGACTTGGGAGAAAGTGATGTTCGAATGATCAGGAGATCACGCGGGATACTAAAGACTAGAGATCAATACACGTGGAGGTGAAGATTCCATATAGCATACAAAATGAATTATGTGCGTATGGAATGAAGAGTTTATTTTGGATAGAAATCTATGATTGGAAAGTTTGAGTCCTAGTAGGATTAGGAGTTGAGTCCTACATTAATTAGGAGCTGAGTCCTAGTAACATTAGGAATTGAGTCCTATTTGAATTAGGAGTTGAGTCCTAATAAGATTAGGAATTCTACTTCTACTTTGTGTAGAAGATTTTAGGTATAAATAGATGAGGGGTTGAGGCTCTAGAGCCATAAATTTTGGAAGAAAGAAAAGCTAGGATTTAGTTTTGAGAGAGTATAGTGCTTTGTATGCACTTTATAGACACATCTTGATACAATAAAGTTGATCTACTTTCAATAGTTTCGTCGAGTTATGTTTTTTATTCGTGGACAGTTAGATCGACGACATCAAGACGGTCGGAATGCCGGCAGCACTGTGATCGGACCGACGGCAGGTAGGCAATCAGACCGGCGGTATATGGCAGTGCGTCGCAACTTCACCCAGGTCAGAGGTTTCTTTTATTTCCGCTAAAAGATTTGGTTGTTTGATCTTTCCTACCATTCACCCCCTCTAGTAGGCTTGATTCTTGTGTTCGATCCTACACCATTGAGCTTATTATGGGGACCTTGCAGAAATATCTGTTGTGACCTTCGGTCACGAACAAGAAATGAGGATAAGCAGGGGAATATTTTCTCTCGCTTATCCTGCGAAGTGCAATCTGGGACTAAATGCACTTAAAGCACTGTTTACTCAAAAATTCTCTGTCCTTTACAATGGGGTTTGCCCGCCTTTTATAGCCCAGAGGCCATACAATAAGATTACAGAAATGCCCCTGGGGGACCCCTAACTCTAGGGGCAATTTAGACATTACACACTAGACTTGGGGTCCCCTTAGGGACAACTGTTCTTAGTGGTCCAGACTGGTCCCCATGCCATGTGGGAGAATATTTCTTTCTTAGTGTGTGTCGTAAGCTTCGTCTTCAACCTTGATATTTCTTCTCCTCCAAAGGAGAAATGTTCTCAACCTTCATCCTGGTGAAATATTCTCCTCTCCGGATAGACCGAATGACTCCTACTACCCCTGTGCTGGGCAAGCAAGACTGTTAGTATTCACCTAAGTATCAGTCGAATTGGGGGCATGGCGTCTGGTCCTGCTCCAACAAGCCCCTCACAGATAAGGGTGAAAACTCTTTTCGGCCGAAGCCGTGTCTTAGAATTTACAAGATCTCGTCGTCTCCCTATTCGGCCAGAACTTAGTTTTCTCCTTCCTGGTTGCATTTTATCCCTTTATTGCTATATATTCATTGATTTATTTTAGCTTTATATTTGTATACATATCTTTTATTATTTACTTATATTTTTATTTATTTATTTATTTATTATTATTATTTACCATTTTTTATTGTTTTAATTTTAACTTGATTGACTATTTATTGTTACTTTTTATTAGTGCGCAATATTTCTTACTGTATATTTTAATCCATATTCTGCCTTGATTTCCGTGTCAGAGCGTTACCACCAACCTCCCTCGCCCCCCCTATATAAAGATGGGGGGCAAGGCTTTTTTATACGCTCTCCAGTCGCTATTCTATTTCGCCTCCTTGCACCCCGAAATCCAGTCAACTTGCCACGCTTCTTCGCCTTTCATCTTTTCACTCTTTTTATTTCGCCATGGTGAAATCTTCGAAGAAGTCAAGCAAGCGCTCGAAATCCAAGAACATCAATTCCGAAGGCGATAGCAGCGACCGGAATCTCAGCATTTCTACTATGACCAAAAACATGCTTCGAGATATGATCTCGAAAGGCATGATCTCAAGTCGAGAGGATGTCCTGCTGCCTCAAGGTGAAGACAATCCGTCCACCAGCCATGAGGGTTATACCGTGGTTTTCCAAGCTTACTTTGAAGCTGGTCTTCGCTTCCCCTGCAGTTTCCTCGTCTCCAAGGTTCTGAAACTCTACAAGGTCGAACTCCCTCAGCTAGCTCCCAGTGCTATTGTTCGCATGGGGGTTTTCGAATGGATTGCCCGGAGTTGTGGCTGCGCTCCCCATGGAAAGGACTTCGCTTATGCCAACATCATTCGCCACTACACTCAGTGAAACCCTTATTTCAACAGGATGAACTTCCTTACCCGATCCAATCGGGGGGCTTATTGGCATATCCCCGTGATCTGCTCGAAGTGGGGCGCCAACTGGCAATCCAGATGGTTTTATCACAAGATCAAGGCCGAACCAAGCTCCGAAATGTACCAACTTCTCAGTTATACTGGCAAAATGGCTAAGTTCGACCCTGAGCCAGGCATATCGCTTTCGAAGGATTTTGTTTCATTCCACCCCAAGATGAAAGAAATTCACCGTACTTTCAGTGCCAGGGATCTAATTGAGGAGTTCCTTCTACTTAACGTCTGGCCCTACTCGAGCGACTGGCAAATTCTTCTTGGCAACACTCCAAACGCCTCTAGATCTGTGCTCCCGCCATTCATCCTCACTAACAACGACGGATCAGGTAACTTTCCTCCTATCTTCTTGGGTTCATATTGTTTTGGTTCTTGTTCTAAGTCTTTGTTCCTCACTTTTTTCTAAGTCTTTGTTCTAAGTCTTTGTTCCGCACTTCTAAGCATGATGAGAAACCATGACATGGTGATCAGGCTGAATATAGCCCCAAAATTAACCATCATAACTGGCAGTTAGGTAGATAACACATCTATTTCCAAATGAGGAGGAACAGCATCAGGTCCAGCTCGAAGCTAGCGGCATTAGAGGGGTCACCCTTGAGCAACATCAGAAGGCCACCAAATGATGCATAGATCTCCCTAGAATGAAAAAGATCATTAGAATTAGAAATTGATCTCACAAAGGAAATTGTTAAAAACGGATGATACATGATTTCGTTTAAAAAAACTTGAAACAGGATTAACAGTAGTCTAGTTCAGTAGAGAGAACAATGTAATGCATCTGAACTGTTTAACAAACTGAACACCACAGTTCCTTTTTGTGATTCTTAACATTGTTGACATGACATGATACCAAAGGAAGAATAACCTTTAACGTACAAAGGAAAAACCCATGGCAAATCATTCTAAGTTGTTATGTATGCTAAATAGATAAACCAGATGTTATGCTAAATTAAATTGCTTATGTTTGTTCTAAAAGCTAATTTTGTGGGTGCATGGCACCACCTAGCAAGAAGTGTTAGATCAAAAGTTGTTTGTGATTAAAAGTTTCATGGGTCAATGGTCATAGCTACTGTGGCAACAATAGAAGTCCAGATAGTAGGTTTAAAACATAGTGTTGCGTGGAGGAGTGTACCTTGACAGGCAGCAGCGCGGTTTTAACAGAGGTGGCAGGTGCAATCAAGCACCCTGAGCACGAGCACAACCTCAAGAGTCGATGCAGAACACCTAGTAACATAGTAAAAAAGTTGTTGTTACTTGGACCCATAAATATAGCTTAGGTGCATTCAAAAGGTTTAAAAACAGGTACAAATTTTGAATGTCCATTTATCCCATATATGTCAGTTCAACTGATCTTAGTTAACAAAAATATAACCTTTGTTTAAACAATCAAGTAAAAAACCTTGAATTTGCTCTAAATTGTTACTAATGTAATTATTTTGGCTTACAACAGAAGCAATACCTAATCAAAATAAACCTGCTATGTAGCACTTTATAAATAATAATTGATAGAGTTAATACTTGGCCATGAAACATATGTAATTTGACCACCTATTTATCCAATTGATTAAACTTAATTATATTCTCCAAATGCTTAAACTTTTTTTTTGTTTCGTTGAAATTGAGAAAGGTGGAAGGATCCACCTACAGAACTTTTGACCATTCAAGTATTCATTGTCCCAGAAACTGTAAATTCTGCAATTGCATCCCCTGGCCTCCAGAGTGCCTCTTGTTCGCTGGTAGCTTGTAGCTTAGTTAATACCCCTATGAAGTCCATAAAATTGAATTGCTTCAGTTATTCAGTGTAGCTGTGGACTTCTAATATGATAATTTTTTATTGCCCGTGATTTTATTAGATAACCAACTATTTTTTATTGCCCGTATGTCCTTCTTATGCTTTATGAATTAATATTGAAAAATTGAAAAATAAAACATAGTATATATGTTTGTTTATCAGATGCACTGAATTAATATAGAAATCATAGTAACAGATCTTTATTTATTACTAATTAACATATAATACTACCTCACTGACAAACATAATCATAACAAAAGCTTCTTATAGAACAGCAGTGTGTGACTTGATATCACAGATGGTTAACCTTTACCTCGGTTCTCAACTTGAATGGGTGCTGGCTGGTCACCTTCACCTTCTTGTTCCAACTGCTTCTTGGCAACTCGGATGACTGATAATCACACAAGAATATGCATTCACATCAGAGGACACATACAAAAAATAATTAGCTCCAAAAGGAAACAAAATTCATCCTATCCTCACATTTCTCCTGCCAATGTCCGGCTGTCTCGCGCCCCCTTCTTCGCCACGAGCAACCGCCTTTCCCGCGGTGCCGTGGCGGGGCTGGCGCGGGCCCGGCGGAGCTGGTGGCTGGGCTAAGAGGCGGAAGGCGACGCCGGCAGCAAACCAGGTAACACGTGCGTGGGCGGTGCAACGGCGACAGTGGACAGTGGGCTGGTTGGGGCAGCAAGGAAGAAGCAGAGCTTGCTGCTGCTCGTGCATCCCTGTAGCACTTAGTGAGGCTGAGGGGGGAAGGAGAAGAGAGAGGAGAAAAGGAGGCGACCAGGGAGGTCAGCTGCTGGACTCAGTGGAGGTAAATATTCCAGCTGCTACTTCTGTGGTTGTTGCTGTGGTGGTGCATTCTGGGGTTTGGAGTAAGAAGGAAACGAAGGTGATAACTGAAGTTGTTGAGTGTGTTCTTGCTGCTGCTGGGGTTGTCGTTGATTGCTGTGTGCATTGGTGGCCGGGGACGTGGCGGGCTTCGACGGCGGCAGGGGAGGGGAGCCCAGGATGTTGGGGTGGGCGTTCTCCGAGGCGTGAGAGAAATGCGCGCGGGCGGAGTTCTTGGATGGGGTCCCGTCCCCTGCCGCCGCCGCCGCCCCTGGGGCCGAGGGCTTTGACGCGGCGGCCGGGGATCCGGGGATGTTACGGGGTCCCGGTCCCGGCCGCCGTCGCCGTCGCCGGCGAGGCGCTCTCCTCCCTCTCTCCTACGAGCTCTCCTCCCACGCGCGGGCGCGCCGCCCTCTCCGCCGCCGTCCCCTCCTCGTCGTAGCTGCATGGGGGCGAGAAGCTAAGTGGCGGCGAGCGGGGATGGGGGAGGAGCTCGACGGCAGCGACGAGCTCCGACGATGCCGCCGCCTCTCCCCTCAAGCTCGGCCGCGGCACGGCGACTGAGCTCCTCGAGTGGTGGCGGCAGCACAGATCCTTCCCGCCGGCCTCTCCGGCGCCGTCCCCTCCTCCTCCTCCTGGACAGACGCAGGGCGGCGGCGGGTAGGGATTAAGAGCTTTTGCAAAAAAACTCCTCAAACTTCGTATATTACAACGAGGTCCACTACAGCGATCTATCACCGTTGATCCACGATCAGATGGCTGCGGGAGAGGGACAATGCTGAGAATCTGGAGCGCCACGTGGAGGTGCTCACCGCCCGGGAATTGCGCCAGAATTCGTGTTAAGAGATGGGCCAAAATCAATATGGGCTGGCCCGGGGCCTGCCTAAATGCTGGATCCGTCCACTGTGTAGGTTGTATCGAGAATCCGTGATAAGTAAATAGGTAGTTTTGATCTTGATTTATCAAACAAATCAGATAGGAACTGTACCGTTTTAATCGATCACAAAAGAGTGATAGTAAGAAGTGAGATCTCACACGCCAAATTGCCAGAACATATTGTTGCATGATTCATCAATCGTCTGACATGTGGACTCTGTTATTTTAAGGAACTTCCGGTGACGCTGTTTTGTTGCAGTGGATCACTTCTTGGCTGCGGCTGCTAACCTATGAACAATCAGTTTGGTCCAATCCATGGTTCGATTTCCTTCTTTTTCAGCACGCTAGATCGATCACCCAAGGCATATTCTCTTCAATTTTTGGATGCCTTCTTCAAACATACGTGAAACATGATGACTTTGCCCACAAACCCAAACACACAGGTGCAGAGCAACATGTCGTACTTACTGATCAATAATCCTAGTGCTAATGAACATGCTCAAGCTCACGCTACTCTCGACGTCAAGGCTAAAGCTGTCAAGCTTGCCATGGCAGCCATGACCATGGAAGATGAGGTAACTAATTAAGCTGTTTGATGTAGTTATTTTCTTGGCGCAGGTTCGCATATGGTTTAGCGGTGGAATTAAGGATAGTTGGTTTCCTGCGTAAGTAAAAGCTGCCCTAGCCACTAGATCACATACCCTCATGCATGGCACAAAAACATCCAAGCAGAGGAAGTATGATATATTTGCAAGATATAGAATTTTAAAGAAAGCTCCACGTTAATTATAAAGATGTGGCCATTGACTAATTGTAATATTATGATGGTACATAAACCGTGGTAAGAATTCGTGTTAAACAAAAACAGGTTGTTAGAAAATCCGGAATTGTATAATAGCTTACCCTGTGAAGGAAACATTTGTTCAAGTTCAATTGTAATATATACAGCAAGTTAAATTTGTAGGACGATGCAAAAAGTGTGTACCAGACGAACCACCACACCAACCTGGCAGCTGTTATCTATACATGTTAAAATTTGCACAAGTGATAAATATCAAGTTTTAATTAATCATACAATCACACTTCGAAGGTATTTTAAGAAATTAACCTACATATTCAATGTATGATTAAGATTTTAATATTTGTAATGTCAATAAAAATTAATAACTTGTGCAAAGGCATGTGTTGGTGACTAGTGCGGTGAATCACATATGTGCTATAGGTTTCATATTGTAAGCCGAGAGTCACCAAAAATAATTTTGGGGTAAACCTTTTCATACTTTTATTCTTTTTGTTCCAAAAGGGAAGACTGAAAAACAAAAAAAACCGGAAACAGCTAAATGTAAGAACACCACAATGGGAATTTGTGGTCTCGTTGCCATTGTCGCTGGAATTTGAAGGTGCTCAATCGTGAGTCTGCGACATGCATATTGGGTTTAGGATGTATCGGGAACTAAAATATAAGTCATCTCTTTAGAAATGCATCTTTGATGAAACAGTAAGCAGGAAGGTTTATTTGGAAGTGTATGTTGGCACTAACCAGGTAGAGCGCCTGGTGACAACACTGTAGCAAATACGGCAAGACACAGAACAGAGGAACAATCGAGAGAATAGAGCAAAGTTTGAGGCAATTTTCGTTGGTTGTCTCTTCTCCAATGTAAGGTACAGCGACTGTGCAGTCATGTCTAGCCTGATGAATTCACAGCGGAGACGGCTTGCCTGCTCCAGTCCAGTGTGATGCTCGGGTGCTCCCATCCGTGCTTCCCGGTGCATCGGAGGAGGCTGGTCACACATGATGAAAAACTTGTAGACCCTCCCAGATCAGGCGTTAGTAGTCTCAGAAGTAATTTGCAGCGATTTATAAGTTGAAGTTGCTCGTGCAGTCTTAGGAGTAACATGCTTTGTTATCCCTGAGGGATTAGTTCCTTTTTTTGTTTTTTATCAAAGAAAAAAAGTGACTGCATCAGACTAGAGTAGAAAAAGTAAATTCTGTAATGTGCTCCTAAGCTCTTTCAAAGTCATTGGAAACTCTCATGTTTACTGAAGAGAACTAATATATTTATTGATTCCTTTGATAATGCAACCTGTCAGAGCATTTGAGGCGTTAGTTTTCCAGCATGTTGCTGCAGCGACAGGCATAGCCAGGCCAAATGCTGTTCTGCAGGCCTGTACCGACTGAATCAGATTTGGTTAGAAATTGCCTTCAACTATGCCTTTAAAAGGCACCAAAAGATAATGCACCGAGGGCCCAACTGAAGGTGCAGGAGTACACCATATGTAAATCAAAGAGGAATTCAGAGAAGAAAAAGAACAAGAGTATGCATGGGTTGTGTTCTTCATTCACATGAATTCGTGGGCCCGGGAGGTGTCAAGAATTCGTCGAACATGCCAATTTTCTCAGCACTGTCTTCAAGGGAGAAAAAGTTCAGTCCGTCGATGGCCAGGATCGAACACGACGACTGCACAGGGCCCCCATTTTTTGGAGGCCCCCATCTGGGAGTGGGTCACATGCCTGGCCTGGCCTTCTAGTCTGCTATGCTACCGAGCGACGGAGCAAGCGAGGAGCCAGGCCGAAGGGCGAGCGAGGACCGAGGACGAAAGCGTCGCTTTGCGAATTTTTACTGTTACTAATTTAATTTTTTTTTTAATTTACAAAACTAATTTTCGGTTTGAATCATTTGCAAAACTAGTCTCTTGCCGCCCTGGGCCACAGCGGGATTTAAAAACCGCCGTGGCCCAGGGCGGCGAATGGCATCCCCGTCACCGGGGCTAACGGCGCCGGCCGCCGTTAGCCCCGGGGACGCCACGTGGATTCGCCGCCCTGGGGGAGGGCGGCGAATGCCCTCAGGGGGCCGAATGTAAAATTGCATTCGCCGCCGTCCCCCAGGGCGGCGAATGCAATTTTGCATTCGGCCCCCCTGGGGGCATTCGCCGCCGTCCCCCAGGGCGGCGAATGCATACGACCGTCCGATGGGTGTGCGGACGGTCCGAATCGACGGCAAATTGTTGTAACGCGCGCTAACTACCTTAAAACAGTCATAACTTTCGCATACGGTCTCGGAATCGGGCAAATAAGTACTCTACGGACATCTACAGAAAATTTTACATCCGCTTCCCCCCTACTTTGTCGGGTTTGTCCAAAAAAATTTTACGAAATTCGGCCGGGAAGATTGAGTTTTTGAGGTCCGAAGTTTCAGCACGGTTTTTAAAGCACACTCGTAATTTTCTACAGGCCACATCTTACATCGGTTTGAGCTGCACCTTCACGAGATTTTGCTATTCTCGTGTTGCTAGTTGAGAAAAAAATATCAAAAAAAAAAGAAAAAAAAAATTTTGCAGGCGGCCCCCTGGATTCGGACGGTCCGATCCTTGTGCGGACCGTCCGTTTACTATGCTAAAAACCGCCGTCCCCCAGGGCGGCGAATGCAATTTTGCATTCGGCCCCCTGGGGGCATTCGCCGCCCTCCCCCAGGGCGGCGAATCCACGTGGCCTCCCCGCAGCTAACGGCCGCCGGAGCCGTTAGCCCCGGGTGACGGGATGCCATTCGCCGCCCTGGGCCACGGCGGTTTTTAAATCCCGCCGTGGCCCAGGGCGGCAAGAGACTAGTTTTGTAAATGATTCAAACCGAAAATTAGTTTTATAAATTAAAAAAAAAATTAAATTAGTAACAGTAAAAATTCGTCGCTTTGCTGTTCGCTCGGGGTGATCACATCACGTGACGCGTGCCGGCGTGCGTGCGTGGAGGCCGAGCCCTGAGGCGTCGCGACTCACAGTCCAATCCTGCAATCCAATTCCCAACTGAAGGTGCAGGTGCAGGTGCAGGTGCAGGAACACACTAATATCCCTTGTTTGAACCTTGAATCAGTAGTGATAGCTGAAAGATTCGAGATGTCAAGATGCTAGTATAAACTAATGCTGTTCAAGCATGAAAATCGAAGTAGACGTCTATTTGATCTGTTGTTTGAAACATGAGTAGTACTGTGTTTTTAGCTAGGTTTGAGATCACTCATGGCATCTTGTTCATCAGGGGGGGTAGCGAGTAGCAACCCAGGAGGCAGGCCAGAAGAGAAGACATGCATGTATATACTGGTTTTCAGGGCGTGCGACTGAGGTCAACGCACCTTGTGTTGTACTACAGCAAGAGTGTACTGGTCTGTCAACTTGTTGCCAGCAAGAGGATCATTTTTGGCTCATGTATATGGCCCATGCACCATTTCGAGATTCAATTCAGTTCAAGCAAGCGTACCTAAGTTTAGTTCGCCTCAAGGCGAGTACCAATCACTGCTACAAATGCTACGAGAGCAAGCGACCGAGGCCAAGTCCAAATGAAGAACAAATAGAGTAGCAGAAGGCCAATGAATTTCACAAACCACTCTAGTGCAATTGTTTCATACCAAACCGTCCTGTTCGCCCAATATTCGCCACTCCAATTGTATGCACGGTCTTCGAAATTAATTAACCGACAAGTACATTGGTTTCCATTCATTTTCTTCTACCCAGCGTACGTTACAGTCCTGCATTTTGTACTATGCACAAGAGCAACCTGTACACACTAGCTAGCTAGTACACATTAGACAATCCTTGTCGATTCATGCTAGGTTGGGGGGTTTTTTCATGCCCAACCCCGTGTGAACCGGCAGTGATACAGTATTAGTGCCGTGTATAGATATATACCTGACAAAATACGAAATATTTTTGAACCTTTTCTCACTTGTATTAAATTTAAATCACAGACCAAACTATCACTGCCAAAAACCAACAGCGATAGCCAACAACAGTGCCAATTTTACAACCAGCAGTGATACTCTAGAGTATCACAGCCGCGCGCTTTTCTACTACTGGTTCAAAAACCCGCAGTGTTTAACTGTTGTGTACTAGTTACGTGCGATACCCATATCAACCAACATATGAAGAGAGACACCAACGCAATATGACAATGAGAGCAGCTCACAGCTAGCACCTTTCGTTAATGGTTCGGAGAGGCATGGTGGAATACCCTGCCAAGCAGCCGATCAATCTGGTAATTTGCTCCTCAAATCAACATGGGCACCAATAATGCAAGCACCAGCTACGTCCACAGCGTTCGGTTTTACTTATAGTTTCTACTTATTTCCTCGTTTTTCATAAGCACGCTTCCCAAACTACTAAATGATGTGTTTTTTTTAAAAAAATTTTATATAAAAGTATCTTAAAAATCAAATAGATCTATTTTTAAGTTTTAATAGTTAATACTTAATTAATTATACACTAATGATAGTTTTTGTTTTGCACGTGGCTTATGAGCTGCACTCGCAAGCCAGTTCAAACGCTAGGCTTGAGAAGCATCGGGAGCTCCACTATGCCTAGCTTGTTTTGGTTGTGGTTATCAGGTCACTCTCAATGAGAGTTTTATTCTCATTAAACAGAGTGTCATGCCAATATTTTGATGATATGGCAAGAAGTTAATGAAGAAAGAGATAAAATGAGTTTCATCATGAAAACATATATACACTGTTTCTAATATAAATTGTGTCTTGCATGTATTGTCTATGAAATAATAAAAATAAAATAATATATTATATGAACTATTTCATATATTAACTAAATGTGTTATAGTTTATATAACACCTTTAAAAACATAAAAATAAAACATAGCACTAGGAATAGCCTTATGGCGTTAACTGAGTGCTGGAAAGTTTGAATGCAACCTGGGGCGATCCTCTGTCTCGTGGTGCACCTCACTTCAGAGTTAAAATAACCATCCTGTCCGTTCGTCGACCAACAATGGCAGGAAACCATTCTTCCAAATCACTGAAAAGATTGTGCTCCGATCTCTAGTTGCAGAACCTTGTGCTCCAGCATTCAAGTATAGTTGCGATCAGCTGGTACGTCCGTACGTGTGCGCTTGCACATTATTCTTACCATCAACCTTAGAGATCGACTCAGCATTATTAACCTGAAGGTTTCAAATGTTCAGTCAATGCTGATGGTCTCACTCCTATGAAAAAAAATACCGACCATTTATTTTTTAACGTAACTATATAGCGCACGCTAGCGTGATTATCTAAACCAGCGACAAATGTCTTATCAAAAATAGTATCATCGCCTCCATTTTTTTTTTCCAAAAACAGTTTTTCCTAGATTCCGCATCCATCCCCGATGTGATGCACTTCCCTTATGCACAAAGGTGCATAGTTATGCAATTTTTTTCTTCGTCGTCCTTCAAATGAAAAGGCACATCCATACATAGCAAGCAATAAAAACACATAGAAGAGTTACTTTTAATTTTATGAAGAATTACTTTTTATGACCATGTATAGTTTACTTCTACTACAAATATAGCTAAACATTTATACCACTTGACTGCATGAATACATTATGAAACGTTCTACCCTATTACCCGCACCGCACACAAGACAAGTTGATCAAAACCTAAGGAAAAAAATAGTCAGGAAAAAACAGACAAACAAGCATGTTGATCCTACAGAAAAAATAATAAAAAAAGAACAATGGGTTTAGTTCCATTGTATGGATTCCATGCTATATAGTTTTTGTAAAGTAATGTGTAGTTACTTTCATATTATGGATCCTAGTAGGCTTCACTAAATTTACTTCCCAGAGCTTCGAGTTTTAACTCCTCATAATGTGTAGTTACTTTCGTAGTATGAAGAGTTATTTTCATTGTCGTGTGCTGTTACTTCTATTAAAAAATTAGATAAAACAACTGTATTGCCTACCTAATCACGAAATAAACTTAAGCTTATATTATCAGCCTTCACATTATTTGGAAACATATTAGCACAAGTTGTGCTTGTTTTGCATTATTGCTTATCAGACATCATATCATCCGAATATGTATTAGCACAAGCTTCTTTTGCATTGGCCGGTTCGCTCAATCCAACGGCCTCCATCAAGGTCGCAGATAAGACTAACCGGTGGAAGCGTACTAGTTAGATTATATTATAAGTTATTTTTTGGGGGAGATTTATTTGACCTTGACTGTATATAACTTTGGTGCCATGTTATAAACGGTATGGACGCACGCGGTAGCGAGACAAGACCAGATAAACAGAGAACGGCAACGACAATATTCATGGGAGCAAAATTTGTAGCGATTTCAGTCAGGGACGCGTACGTCCAGCGCTCAATCTTGGTTTGGCATGGGTGTGGCAGCTCGTTGTTGGTCACCAGTATATATGCACGTTGCCTCTGGCTACATGCAGGAGCCACACCGGCTGGAGGAATTGTACGTCCTGCTTGGTCGGCGAGAGGTGCTTCAACTTGGATGTACCGACGATATGCCTATGCCTCATGCATGCCGCGCCGCGGGGGTCTCCGATCCGTCTCTGTCACCGGCACTCCTTTCTGCCCAATAGCGGACGCACGGGCCGTAAGCGAACCAACAGTTTTTGTCATGAGCACGGTTCATTTCTTTAGGAATTAGAAGTTCAAAAAACCATAATAGGAAAGATCCAAATACCCTTCATTAATATAAAAGTAGTGTAGTTGAGTTATAGGTAATGGGTATTAAAACGATAAAACTCATCGATTTGTGGACCGAATATACGTGAGAGTAAAAATCAATTAACTTTAGGACAAAGTTTTAACTCTAAAATACAACTTATTTTGAGACGAACGGAGTGATAATAGACGGTGGATGACAGATGGTCCAACCATTTGACCAAATAGTTTGAGGGTTCAAATAAACCAATTTAATGCTGCAATATTGATAAATAGTTCTAAAATAATTTTTTCGACAATTTTTATACAATAAATTTTAGATGGTAAGGTTTGGTCCCATCATGGCGAAAATACCGACCTCCAAGGGGAGGATAATCATGAAGAAAGAGAGGGATGGTGACAATTTCACAGTAAATATATCGGACGACGAAATGATGAATAACTTCAGTGACAACATTGATTTTGATCTAGAAGAGGTGCTATGCCACGCCAAACCGAAAGTGTTGACGGGTTCTACTAGACGGTTAGATAATTTTGAGTCTTTACAGAAGGCTGTAAAAAATCAATTGTACGAAGAATCGAATGGTTGTTTTAAGGAGATGACAGTCTTACGTTCGAACTACTAAGATTGAAGACGTGCAACGGATGGTCGGATAGTAGTTTCAATGATTTATTATCTCTCCTTAGTAAGATTCTTTCGAAGCCTAACTTCTTGCCGGCCAACACATGTCAAACAGAAAAACTCATATGTCCGTTATCACTAGATCTGCAAAATATTCATGCATGCAAAAACCACTGTATCCTGTATCGCAGAGAGCATGCAGACTTGGAGAGCTACCTGACATGTGGAACCAGTTGGTACAAATCAGGTAACGAATTATAGGATTTTAATAGGCAAGAAGATGATTCATCTCCACACAACAAGAAAAAGAATTTCTGCCCAGGTGAAGTGGTACCTACCAGTGAAAGATCATGTAAAGCGTTTATACTTGAACCCTAGGGACGCTGAACTGATAAGATGGCATCACGAGAAGCGCAGAAATGATGGGAAGCTCCGCCACCCTACCGATACTCGCCAATGGAAATACTTTGATGCAGTACACCCATATTTTTCTAAAAAATATCAGATTTGCGCTGAGTACCGATGGGATGAACCCTTTTAGTGACTTGAGCAGCTCACACAGTACTTGGTCAGTACTACTGACCATGTATAACCTTCCAGCATGGATATGTCAGAAGCGACAGTATATCTTATTGTCCATCCTTATACAAGGCCTAAAATAATCTGGGATAGAAATAGATATATTTCTTGAACCTTTGCTGAAGGACATGACGGATCTATGGGATAAGGGTATCAAGGTGTAGGATGAATACCTACAGGAGTACTTCACTTGCAGAGCTATTATCTTCATCATTATCAATGACTACCCAGCAAATTCTTTCGTCTCGGGACAGATCAAAGAGAAGACGAGTTACGTAACGTGTGTGGATAACATCACATCTATCTATTTTTCATCATCGAACAAATTGGTTTACATCAAACATCGGTGGTTCCTAAACAACAGGCACATGTATCGAGGGATGGCAAGACTATTTGACAAGACAGTAGAGAATGGATCTGCACCTGAAGTTCGCAATGCCAAATGGGTATTTGATATGACCAGCAATCTCAAGGTTATTTTGGGAAAGACAAAGAAGAATGCACCAAAAAGGAAGAAAATGGAGAAGACAAAGACGAGCCAGCCGTTCCATTCAAGAAACACTCTATTTTCTTGAAGTACTTACCCTACTGGAAAGATTTGGAGATTCGTCATTCCATCGATATCAAGCACCTCGAGAAAAATGTCTTCGACAACATTATCGATACTTTACTGGACATTCCGAGTAAAACTAAGGATGATCTACACTCTTGTAACGACTTGGTGAATTTGAAGATCAGGAAAGAGTTTCAACCCCAGCCACAAGAAAATAGAAAAATATACCTTCCACCAGCAAGCTACACCCTAACACCCGAGGAGAAGAGGGGGTGTGTAAGTCTTTACATGATTTAAGAGTGCCTACTGAGTTTTCATGGAACATCAGGAAAGTAGTCTCGATGAAGGACTTGTCTCTCTCTGGCTATAACTTGCATGACTGCCATATCATGCTAATCGTGTTTCTCTTTATTGCAATCAGTGCAATTAAACCAACTGCGATTAAGGTCGTCATCACGAAGATTGCTACTTCTTTAATGTGATTTCATAAAAAGTTTTAGATCCTAAAGAACTGGGATATCTTCAGACATTTTTAATAGAGACTCTGTGCCAGCTCGAGATGTGCTTCCCTCCATCATCCTTTGATATGATGGTTCATCTAATGGTTCACATCGTTCCTTAGATACTCGAATTAAGTCCTTTGTACTTACATTAAATATGGACGTACGAACGGTTCATGTCTATTCTGAAGGGCTACGTCCGAAACCGTGCTCATCCAGAGAGGTTGATGGTAGAGTGATATACCACTGAAGAAGTCGTCGAGTGTTGCATAGATTACTTAGAAGATTCCAAATAAAATCAAGACCATCAAATAGACCTTTAATAAAGAAACCATGAAGCCGTATATGCGCATTGATGGCGTTAGAAAATTCGTGAAAGGCTAATGTTAGGTCCCATGTGTAACAACTGAGTCTTGTGTTGCCATGCAATTATTTCATTTGATTAATAAAAAACAAGGAAAACTGCCGGTAGATTTGCAACATATTGCATAGCACCAGGAACCGATCGTAGCGTCATCACCTGCAACTCGACACAACTGGTCCTACGCCATGCAAGTTACATGTGCCCATTGGAAGGGTAGGCCGGACAAAGGAGGTCGCTAGTGGCATGGCGATACCAGGCAAAAAGTTTCATTGCCGTCACGCCCTGAAAATCGTTTTAATTAAAAAATGTTTTTGGATAAATCAAAATACAAGAATACGCTAGAAAATTTTTGTTTGAGAAACATGTTTGAATAAAATTTTGAAATTTCCAATATTAAAAATCCCAAGTTGAAAATCTTAAAATAAATACTTGGATGCTTTTATATTCCCGGGGTTTTTATCAGAATATTTTAAGCGTTTAAGTATTTATAACTTTAAACTCTATGTGTTTCGTGGTGGCATTTATTTCTGGTAAATTCCCCATGATTTAATAAACTCTCTGAAATTTTCTCGGATTTTTCGGAGTTACAGAATTAATTTTAATGCTATAAAGATCACTAAAGTAATTAAAGAAATATAAATAAATTATTTTTCCTTTCTCCTGTTTGGGTCGTTCCTGATTCAGTCCTTTGAAGTTTCCCCGTTTACCTCGAACTCCGTGGAATATATTCCTCGGATATCCCAAAACTCCTTTAGTCTCCCCAATCCCAAATAAATATTCCGATTCCTCTAATATTTTAATTTCCCAAACCTTGCAAAGTATTCTTCGTTTTTGGATTCCCCAAAAATGTTCCCAATATTTCATTAATCTTGAGTATTCCTACTCTGCAAGACACTTTCCGGGTTTCCAATCCCTGAAATATTCCGATATTTAATTCTCCAAAAATATCCTTTGGTGAAATATCCTCCGTTGTCCGAAAACCACGAAACATACTGCACTTCCTAATTCCCATCAAATATTATCCGTATCCCAAAAATATCTCAAAATTCAAATGTTCAGTCTTTCAATCCCCATGAAAATACCCCCAATTCTCCCAAGTCCTAAAAGTATATATTTATATAAATATATATGTATACCCCGATATTTAACCCATTTCGAAGTTCCAAATATTCCCCACAAGTTCAATAAAAATATATTCCTCGAATTCCCTCAAATCCTCCTAAAATTTCAAATTTTCCCAAATTTAGAATTTTGCCAAAAACCCCTCTCTTTTCTTTTCTTTTCCCCACCTTTTCTTTTTTTCTTTTCTTTTTCTCTGGTTCTCTCTCCTGTTCATCTTTCTTCTCTGGACCTCCCTCTCTCACTCGGATGGCCGGCCCGAGCCTGCCTGCGCCACGCCGCCCCGGCCCCGGCCTGCGTCGCCCGTGCCCCCACGGCCCGCGCCGTGCTCGCCCAGCCTACGCCGCCCTGGCCTCCGGCCGCGCAACCGCCATGGCCGCCAACCCCGTGCCGCACGACCCCATGACTCCGCCATTCCCGTGCCCTCTTCCTCCCGTGCTTGCGTCCAACCGCGCGAGCCGAGGTTACCATCCACTTCCCCACTCCCTCTCCTGTTTTTCCCCCAAATCCGCCGTTGCCTGTGCCTCCTTGCCACGCGCAGCGCCGCCAGCCCCTGCCGCGCCACTCCTCGCCCCTGCCAAGCGCCGCTGCCTCTGGAAGCCGCGCCGACGCTAGGAGCCCGCGCTGCCGCTCGGCTACGGCCATTGCCGTCCTTCGCCGCCCCGAGGTGAGCATCCTCCTCGGCGCCGCCCCTTCCCCGAAGCCTAGCGCCGCCGCCTCTTCTGCTCCCCCGGTCGTCCCGAAGCCACTGCCCCTCTTCCTCTCTTTCCCCTTCGGCGCCCCGTTCCTTCCCCAGCCCCGGAGCCGCCGCCCCGGTCTGTCGTCGACGCCGCCGCACCAAGGAGTGTTGTTGCCGTCGTCTAGCCGCGTCGGCCGTGCTGATAGCCGTCCTGCCTGCCGGGTGCCGCCCTCCGTCTTCGCAGCCGAGTCGCCGTCGTCCTCGTCGCTTCGTCGCCGGTCGCCGCCCTCGTCCGCCGCCGGTGAGCCCGCAAGCCGAGCTTGCTCGCCGTTCCCATCTTCTCCACTCCTGTACCTCTGTGTCATGGTCGTCGACGCCGCCCATCGCCTAGCCGTCGGCCTCGCCTCCGTCTCTTCCATCCTGTCCCGGTGCCATCATTGATCGCCGCCGGCGTGGACGTCGTCGTCGCCGTCATCAGCTCCCCGACGCCGATGTGGGTGAGCCTCCTGTTCCTCTCAGTGCCTCGCATCGTCGACACCTCGGTTTCCCCTGCTACCCACAGCGCCGCCGCCCTGCTGTCGCCATCTGGTGTCGTCGTCGGCGTCGTCTCCGCGAGTCCTACCTGCAACCGGTGAGCATCCTGACCAGTGTCGCTCTCGGTCAACTCCCTACTCCACTTTGTGTCGTCGTCGGCATCGTCGTCTTCATCTACAACCTGAGCCCCGTTTGCCCCTCCACCTCGTCGGTTCGCCGTCGTTTGGCGTCACTGATCGGTCGTCGCTGTCGCCTAGTCGTTTTCCCCATGTGGCCGCTTGTGGCCGACGGTCCTCGACACTGTACCGCCATCGAACGCTATCTCCTCTGTGCCACAGATGTTGTCACCTCGTCACCTCGGTGTGCCGCGGGCACCACCGAACGTCAACTCGGCGCCATCGACCTTCGCCACTCAGTGCCGTCGTCTGCCGAACGCCGTGGCCGAGCCCCTCTGCGTGCTGCCATAACGGGAGCTCGGACACGTGTCACCGTCGTGCGGACCCCAGCCAGCAGTCCTCGGACACAACAGTGTGGACCCGGCATCCTCTCTCTTCTCTATAGCAAGTGGGCCCATAAACTATGATCTATTTCGATCTCGTCCTTTGAATCCTCACGACTTGATCGTAGCCATCCAAGACATATAAAATATCGGTTTAATCTCGACCGTAGAATCCTCTTCATTTAGTTACTCTGCCATCTCAGCCCCAGTGGCCCGTGTCGCCATGTCATCCCTCGTCTTCCACCTCAGCATTTTATCCTTGTGTACATTCACCTCATCTGTTCATCAGCCACCACATTCCTTTGGTCCATAGACCTAATCCACCAATACCTTGTTAGCCCTAGCCTAATCCACCACTCTAGCTATTCCTCGAAACTGTGAGCCATGACAGTGCCGTTTTTTCTCCAGTGCCAAAAATAATTCTTTTAATTTAATCTCGAGAGAATATTCCAGAGAATATTCTTTTCCAATTATTTTCGGATTTATTCTGAATTCAATATTCCAGAAGCCATATCTTTTCCGTCTGAACTCCGAATCGACCCGTTCTTCTTCCTAAATTCATCTAAAATTATAATCTACTTGTTTATGTACTTTTTATGTATTGTTTATTTGGAGTTTATTACAGTTTTTCTTGTTTTGCGTGCTAGTGCTTAGGAACCCGATGTTTCGAAGGATCACGACTTCACGGATTTCGCTCGGAAGGTTATTTGGGGAAGCAAGACAAGTCACACATTCATCCTTGAGCATGTTGAACCTACTTTGTGAAACATTTTATTATTTATAAATAAATTGCATGTTTTGCTAATTACATGGAATATGGGACAACTATCCGTTTGCTTGAGACCCTGTTTATTTGTTATCCATTCATTGATAGCTTTGGGTGATAATCTGACTATCTTATGTCTCATTGGATGACTTAGCTAGAGATAGGACCTGCTTAGCTATGCTTAGTACCACCAAATCACTGAAGGGATAATCACATTATTTCTATATTTGGTAGCCTGATGAGCCGTGTGCTCGAGATGTTTACCATGGTGATTGGTCATAACTAATCAACTAAAATATGATCTAATGGTAGACTGTGGGTGCATGGTTTTGCTGGTCGCACCTATGGCAGTTAAGAACCGGTTCGCGGGAACCACTTGAGCAGATTTCCGTACAACCACAAGCCAGCGTGGGCAAGGGCTGGGCTTGTAGCGTCTCTTCTCCCTCTCCTAGGCACCGATGGTGAGGATGGGCGTGATGGAGTTGGGTTGGCCCGGGGTAGGGTTGATTGACTTCAGGATCCATTGTGGCACAAGGGGGGTAGCCTGGCCGATGTGGGGTGTCCTGGCGGCAGGTGCAACCTCAGCGTGGTGTGGATGGTTAGGGAGAGGTTACGTGAATGATCCTGTCACGACCCCTTCACCGTGGGTTACAGGCACGTGGAACACGTGCGGGACTGTGTCTTATGGGTAAAGATGTACATCTCTGGTCAGAGTAAATCTATTCGAATAGCCGTGCTCGTGGTTATGGACGATTGGTCAAGACTCACCGTGATTAGTCTTACCTTTCCTTAATTAAAATGACTTAACAGAACTGGTATAGTTCTTATGGATAGTAGGGCCTGGTTAACGGGGTGTAACGTTGATCAGTGGGGCTTGGTTAACATGGTGTAACGTTGATTAGTGAGGCTTGGTTAACGTGGTGTAACGTTGATCAGTGGAGGTTTAATATTGATTAATTAACCAACCCTTTTATCATTTGCGAACTATTACTGTTTACAACTGGCTTTACGCAAATGAGTCACCAGCCTCCCTTGGAAATTCCGTGCATGAATGCATCATTGGTGTGGTTTGCTGAGTACGGTGGGTAGTACTCAGTCTTGCTTTGTCCCTCTTTTCAGAAGAGAAGACCTTGGCTTATACCCCAGTTGAGCTTGCCTGTGGTGTGGAGCTGAAGTCACGCTAATTTTGGCTTTCCGTTGCTGTTTTCTTCCGTGTGAGGACTAAGTGCCTCTTCTGTAAGTACTTACGCTTTATTTACGTTTGGATCTATTTATTGATTTGTCATTTTGTGTACCCTGGCTTGATTCCTGGACAGGGACTTGAATATACATAATAGTCTAGAAATTGGGTAAATTTCTGGGCGTGACAACTGCCAGGACATACTTGACGACTACACAAGGGTCCAGGTGGCAAGGATCAATGTCGACTGCAACCAGTATGAGCTAGATATTCCCACACCAGAGGGAATCGAATTTCTAGGCGATGCAGTCAATCATTCATACTATGGCATCGTAGAGATATCATGCTACTTCAATAGTCGCCCATAAGTGCATTGAAGACAACGGTTCCAAAGAAGACAGCTGCTGCGCCAGAGCCGATATCCCCACCAGGTCCTTCGTCATCGGAAAACCCAGAGTCCACCAAAGACAAGGCACCTAAGTCCCCACCACATCCACCTTCCCCACCACCTCCATCTTCCCCCACCACATCCACCTTCGTAGCCAGCTCAAAGCTCGTCAGCCCCTGAAATGCAAATCGAAGCTCAACAGGGCACTCTATCTCCATCGTTCGCTCCACCTCGGGCTAAATCTCCTACTCCACCGTCCGCTCCAACTTGGGTCGTTCCACAGAAGATAACCACGCACAATAACAAGGCTAAATTGAAAGACATGGACAAGTTTCTGCTTACAGCCTTCAGAGGTAGAGCCGACATGAAGAAAGATACAATATCCGATACAAGCCAGAAATTAGTGCAAAGCGTTAAGGATGAGTTAGAGTTATATACTATTGACGATGTCCCTAAGGAATTCATAAATGGTAAGCCTTTCTTCCAATGCACATCTTGAAGACTTTGCCGTGGTAGATGATCAAGTGGCACGAGTAGTACATGAAGGCTAGTAAAGCAGGCCTAAGCTGGCAAAGTGCCAGGGTGCCAAAAGATCATTTCATGGGTGAAGATGTGGGCGTATTCTTTATCGATTACAGGGACATGCATGCCGTGTATCGTCTAGAAAAATTGGACGTCAATCTTATCGGCGCATGGGCCCTATAAGCATATATATCGATTACTCTTCTTTCTATATATAATTGACCAGTCTATAATCGATATGGTGCCTAATGTTTTGAGCTGTTATGCATGTTTAGGTTACAATTACACGATGTGGATCAAACGAGGGAACTGGTTGGCTATCTTGACCCAACCAGAATCTACAGGACGCAACACACCATCGACATACTTGACGATTTTGCAGTACTCAAGAACAAGTCACCAGAAGAGAGGAAGAAGTAAATTGAGAAACTCCGTGGCGACAAGAGTCGTGAAGTGAGGGTATACATTGGACGGACAATGCTATCTTATCAAGATAAGAGATGCATAATGGCACTGTACAACTTCAAGTAAGTTTGCAATTTCTTCTATAAAAACTTTCAGAACTATTAACTTAACATGTTTTTATTTGTTTGCAGCAACCACTACATTTTATTTATCATATATCCAATGGACATGCAAGTCGTAGTCAGTGATCCGACTGATTAGCCGGAGGCCGATTATATGGATTTTCTCGTTCTTTTGAATATGTAAGAAATTAAAATCGTCCTTGTATATACCTTTGCCTTCATCATCTATTTTTTATACCATGCCCACATAATTTTTCAAATAGCTCACACAGATGATACATGAAAAAATAAGGGGCAATAGAAAAGGAGAGGGAAAAACTACTTGTCAGGACAAAGTAGCCAGGAATGACGCGAACTACAAATTTTATATCTCAAAATATATATTCATATTTAATTTACATTGTTACTGCTCCTTGGATAGTGCTACAAACAACCCAAAGGGACTATTCTCTACGGATATTACATGTGCGAGATGATGAGGATCTACGGCAGGTTTACATCACATGTGGATAGTGTACGTACATATTTAATTAAATATGTTAGTACGGACGCACGTATTGCTGTTTGTAACTTCTCGCTTATCTTATTTCTATTGCAGTTGTATCAAGTAACTTGGCCAGCTTAGACGATGAACAAGACAACACTTCTAAATCTCTATGTCAACTTGTGCCACTTCATCCACCACAACATATGTAACACACTCTGTCTGTTTTTCGAACATGAGAGTGCGTATGCGACGGATGACAAGTACAAGAAACTTCGAGAGTGAGAAAAAGAACATATGCTTCTTATAAATGTATGAAACAAATATTCGTTCACTATGTAGACATATTTGTTGTGAATAATTATATTAGGAAGCACGTTGTATAATATTTATTAGTTAGTGAATGACAATTAATTATTCATGTCAATTACTGTCCAACATATAGTGATGTCAATTACAGAGAATACATAATATTTGATTTAGAAACAATTTTAAATAATCAATTAATTTATAGAAAAACAAAATAGAAAAAGTATTTCTTTTTCTATTTTTGGAATTAAAACCACAGGTGGACGTCTTAACTAGATCGCATGCAAAGATCAATTATCGTAGACAGGTGCCTTAACTAGGCCGCCTATGAAAATCGGTTATCGCAGGCGGGTCCGTTAAGCCGTCTGTCTGCGATAATCGATCGTCACAGGCGGTGGTAGGCCCGTCTGAAAAAAGGGGTATTTTCACATACCCCTTCTCCCAGGCGGGCCAGCTACCTATATGCGAAAACCTGTTTTACCTGTATGCGAAAACCGTTTCTGGAGTAGTAATATTACTCTCTCCGTTTCAAACTATAAGTCGTTTTGACTTTGGTTAAAGTCAAACTTTTTAAGTTTGATCAAGTTTATAAAAAAATATAGTAACATTTTTAACACAAGAAAAATATACTATTAAAATATATTTTGTTTTAGATTTAATCAAACTAATTTATACACAGCTGGTTAAGCTACAGATAATTATTCTGGTGCGTCGTACGTTGCCCGTTTATAAAGAAACAGTGCTACTATAGTAGTTGACATGGTTCTAGCTTTTTCTTCGATTTTCATTAGCATGTTTTGTAAGATATAAAATAGTATATTTTTTATAAAAACTTTATGCATAAAAGTATCTTAAAAAAATCAAACAGATCTATTTTTTAAATTTTTAATAGTTAATACTTAATTATTCATATATTAATAATATTTTTCGTTTTACGTGTGGCTTATAAGTCAGTTCAATAAGTTAAATCCAACATGCCCTAAAGCTGCGTCCGCATCAGCAGAGCTTGTTGTTTTTTTATGGGCACAAATCTATTTCTCTCCTGGATTCCCGACAGTAGGAGGCATCTGAAATTCAGGCGTATTAGATTGGACGATTTCTGCTAGGTTTCTCTGCATGGCGTGCGACGTATCCAAACAGTGAAGGATGTACACTGGCTACTGTTCCCCGATAGGTGGATTATGGCTCTCTCTCTCTCTGGCGTACTTTGCGCGTTTTGGTCACCACAAGTAGCAACGTGTGCTCCAGCGTGCCTTTGTGCGATCTGCTTGTTCGAGCACACGTCGCTGGCGCTGCAGATGCTGAGCTCCCGAGGAGGGGTAATATGCTAGCGTGGCCTGGCCGTCTCTCTCAACTTTGATGTTCTGCTGCCCTTGTCGGGATGGTTCGATCTATCATGGTTGTCTCTTTCGAATGCAGTTAATTAATTATATAGCCGAGCTCAAGCTTAATATATTAATCTTAAATAAAGTTTCTATACTCTCTCTTTAGTTTTAAAAATTTGAGGTTTAGAATATGAGTTGGTCGTCTGTTGTGTGCATACATCATATGCAGGTCCCTTTGTGAGTTTGACCGAGGGTTGAGTGCGTTTAATTTGCCGTAGGTAAATAAATAAGTAAATAAGACTAAGTGTTTATATAGATTTGGGCCGCACGGTGGTGTAATACCTTATTGTTATTGTGTTCTTGGTTTATTGAAGGTTTCTGGGAAATGCTTACAAGACTTAGAGTCTGAGAATTTTGTGGATCCAATTCCGTCCTCCTCTTTTTCTGGCATTGGCTCTTCCCTTATAGTTCTTAGGGGAATACTACAGTGGCCAGACTATAGGAATCACATACGTTATTACATAATTAGGTATGATTGGTCATGTCTTCTATTGACCGGTGGGTCTGGTCGCCTATCCTCCTGAGGGCCCTACTCGGAGTAGGTCTGAAGAAGGGATGGCCGCTCGCCACGTGTCCAGGCGTAGCCGTCGAGTACTTGCTGAGGAAGATTGGGCTCGTCACGTTGGTCGTGGATCCTGCCTATTAGCCTCCCGCAGAAGTAGGTAAAACACGGTGAGCTTGGCGGGTGGCATAGCAATCAACCGCGTCGGCTAACAACCACGCCCCCTGTCAGAAAAATATGATGATGGCACTCGGCGTGGGGTACAGAGCCGTTCTGTCTCCCGCGCCTCATGTCTGGTAGATATACGTCCCATCGGCCTTAATGGGAGAGGCGCGAGAAGACTGAAGCTAGGCAGCATGCTCCGTCGTGTCGTCATTAATATCCCTGTCTTCGTGCACCCTCCAAGCTACTCGGAGGCAGCCGTGGAGGCGGGACAAGGCTGTGCCCCAATTGTGGCTCTGCGGCCACGAGCTCGTGGCACGCCCTGAGCTCAACCCAGGT
Organism: Oryza meyeriana var. granulata; assembly: GCA_003991445.1. NCBI lineage: Eukaryota > Viridiplantae > Streptophyta > Magnoliopsida > Poales > Poaceae > Oryza > Oryza meyeriana. Next base: position 424,026 of record RYFJ01002251.1, read on the forward strand.
AGCTGCGAGCTCGGGATCTTATTTCTTGGAGCTGGGGTGTCCCCCTATATATAGCTTCATAGTAGTCATGAGTTATGTGTACAGTTCTTGGCAATGCGATGACGTGTCATCAGGCTGCCCCAAACCGTTGGTTATGGAAGCTCTGGTTCCTACTTCACCGATAAAGTCTATCGAGGACGTAACTTTTAATTTGTGTAAGTGGTTTGGGATTCGATTAGGCATAGTTAATAATAAGGTTAACTATGTAATTTGCCATATCTTGTTTATTGTGAAATTCACAAGAATGATAAATATTCTGGAACAAGACGTGGATCTAGCTAAGTTAAATGATCAATTAACTGCGAGACTAACTGTGGGACATATCCACAGGTGAGTAGGCGAACTCTTCAGCAGAGCTATTGATAGTTGTCCACCCAATAGAAAGGTTGAGACGCAGCATGTATAAAATGACAAAAGGAGAATCCTCCAATGCTATGCTAAGAGTTGGATGTGGAATCATTGTCATGATTAATATTTTGTGATAAACAATTGGCTTTGTAAAAGATTTATTTAATAAGAGATTGGTTTGAAAGTAACTGTGAATATTGGTGTGAGTGTGTGTGGCTAATACGAGTCAAGCTGGGAAAGAACTTATGCTTGGATATGGTATCTTTGTTTTTGCATGTGTAGATGAGTCTTGAGGTCTCGGGAGTATTGCTGGTGATGGATCGGGAGTCGACTTGGGGGAAGTTGATGTCCGGATGGTCGGAAGATCACGCGGGATACTAAAGGCTAGAAATCAATATACATGGAGGTAAAGATTCCATATGGCATACAAGAGAAATTGTGTGCGTATAAAAAGAGGAGTTTATTTTGGATAGAAGTTGAGTCCTACTTGGATTAGGAGTGGAGTCCTAGTAGGACTAGGAGTTAAGTCCTAGTAGGACTAGGAGTTAAGATTAGAACTTCTACTCTTACTTTGTATAAAAAGTTTTAGGTATAAATAGATGAGGGGTTGAAACCCTAGAGCATAACTTTTAGAAGAGAGAAAAGTTAGAGTTTAGTTTTGAGAGAGAAGAGTGCTTTGTATGCGCTTTGTAAACACATCTTGATGCAATAAAGTTAATCTACTTTGAAGAACATCTTCAGTGTGTATCCTTCTGAATTCCGACGGTTCATCCAACAAGAATGTAGCGTCGAGGCGGCGGTTCTACCGGCGGACATATGGCGGTCAGACCGGCGCAAGACGGTCTGACCGGTGCACTCTATTCAGTTTGAGGGTTTCTTTTATTTCACAAAAGATTTTAGTTTTTGATTTTCCTATCATTCACCTCTCTTTAATAGGTTTGATTCTTTGTTCGATCCTATACTGGATTAGGAAGGGCACATCGGTGTGGGTCACTACAGATGCTGAGAAGAGACCCAACCTGGTTGGGATGATTCGACTGATCCCGTTCTATCTTTCGTAAGTGCATTGTTTCTCAATCGAGCTTACACAACTAAGAAACAAAAGAAAACGCAGAAAAAACGAAACAGGAAAACAGGGGAAAATGAATTTGAAAGACATCTTTTGCACTACTGATTGGGTAGTAAACATGATCTCTTCTTCTTTCTACAATTTTACTCACATGTTCATTGGTTGTGGCTCATTTTCTTGGACCAGCGGTACGGTCTTGTTTTTACTATGCACAAGAGCAAGATGCACGTGTGCTGCCTATATGAACCAACATAATATAGAGAGCCACCAGCGTAAAGTGGATCAGGAAGGCATTGTAGTAGGCTATTCCAATGCCAAGCAGGTGCTGCAAAAATTGCTCCTCAAACTAACACGGCCGTGCAGCATCCGAGTTAGGTGTGAGACGCATCGGGAGCTCCGTTATTACTCCACTCATTTCTGTTCTTTTGATCATTGGAAACGAGTGATAGCCAGAAATCACGAATCCAACAAGGCAAGTTGGGCAACCTTCTAGTGTCTAAATATGTATGTGGCTCAGAGCATAGTTGAGAGCTTAGCCAAGTGCAACGTTGTAGGACTTGAAAATTCCATTTTCGTCCAGATGCCAGTATCGAAGCCTGGTTCAGTATCGTCGGTGGACTCAAGTAAAAAAAACATTTTTATTGTCAGATAATGTTTCAGTGCTCTGAGCACATGTAGTTGGAGAGAATGAAATTTTTTAATACGGTATAAATCGATCTCTAGACTTTGTTCGCACCTTGCAAGTCTAACCTCTGGCCTTGAGAAATGTCTAGGGTCCAACCTAGCAAAGATAACTAATACTAGAGTAGACCCATTGCACATTGTCCTGAATTAGTATTGAGCTTCTACACAGGCCATGCAAACGGCCTTCCTCCTCGACCAGCAAGAGCCAAGAACACGATTCACCCTTCCAGATCACACAAATATTCTGCTCTAACTTCTAATCGCTAGTCCCAGCCTGCAGGTGAAAATACACCTCTGATGAAAGATTGAGGAAATGTGTTGTAACAAAACTTCTATCTTGAAGCTGGCTCCTTTTTCCATATTTTCTTTTAGCAATCAATCTCATTGTTTTTTTTTGAGGAAAAATCAATCTCATTGTTAATTGATTGACTTTTTATCTGACAGTCAAGAGGCAGACGAAGACAGAGAACACAGTACATAAGTGAAAGAAAGCACCCTGCAGTGAAGCACCTGCCATTGTAAACACCAGGGCAACAATTTTATGTGTTCAGTATTTGCAAGTATCTGCTCAGAATTTATTGTTATTTACGTTTTCAGCAATGAACAGTTGTCAACTTAATAATAATAATAATAAATAAATAAATAAAATTCAGTGCCCTAGCTCATTTAGTGTCATGGTAATGACTTAAAGTGTATCAGAAGCTACTGCTCCTATTTTCCATAACTTATTTCGTTTTTCTATGTAATAACATATACATTTCTCTTCTTTGAGAAATAATGGTGCCATTGGTACATCATAGACGGGGATATTTTTTTGCATAGATCTTCTATTAAACATTCTCTAGAGGCTCATAATAAGCCACACTATATGTACTCAATAGAAAAAAAATACTAGAAATTATGATAAAAACCAAAAAGTATTTTTATCAATTTTAACTTAAAACGTGTGGACCTATTATTTTCAATCGTTAGATCTACATCAAAGAAAACCAAGTCCCCTTCCTCTCCCGTACGTTGCATGTCCCTCCTCCTCCCGTATGTAAGTGTGCACTGTATTAATTTCTCCTCCCCTCTATTATGCTGCCATCCTCTATTAGAACGAGATTATTTTGTGTCGCGCTGCCACCATCGTCGACTAGAATGAGACTGTTTGTGTTACTTCTAAGACATGGCACTTAATAAAAAAAAAAAGGGGCTCCTGTTTAGCAGGAAAAACAAAAGAAAAGCATGGCACCGACAGAGAAGGCATGGAGTTGGTTTTCATGCTTGCAGATGAACCATTAAATAAACGTGAATAGTCTTATATATGAACGTTACTAGCTACAAACTTGTCCGTCACTTATACACATGAAGGACTAACTTTGACACTAATCTAAATTTTACCACACACCAAAATATAAAGAAATTTTAGGATTAACTACTTCAACAACATAAACACCCCTACGATGGATCATGTGGCCACTTCGGTATAAGTTTCGCAGCCATGGGGGCATATACATAGTGATTACGAGTTGCAAGAGACTACGATTTTGTTTGAGCTCTCTGGATTACCCAATTAGTAGATGTATAGACAGCGCGCACAAGGGACTTAGCCCTCTACATCATGAATATATAAGCTACATTATGTAGCGTCTTCCTTTCACGAGTAATAGCAAACCAGTAGGAATAATAATGTTCAATATTTGGACAGAAAAATGTGATGGGAACGAGAGGTCTCAGGAAAGAGGATAATATAGGTCTTTGAATTGATCCGACTCCAAGCTGCACTTGTCGGAAGAAAATTCCATACGGCAAGTGTAGAACCATATGTTATTTTGTGCTTGTGTGATGGAAAATTGATAAAAAAAATGTAAAGTACGTGTATGGACTAACATGAGTTAGGGTATGACATCTGTATCCAAAAATAATTTGTTCGGTCTATTTGTGTGCAGGTACTTGGAATTAACCTTAGTTAATAGCGAACCGGGACTAAGCTCAGGGGGAGTTGGAGTCTAGCATGGTTAAGGATACTGGATGATAAGATGAGACGCAAGTATACACGGTGGATGAACACTATGTAAAGAGATGTTGTAATTTTGACGGCACACCTCAAATTTGCGAAGAAGAATATAAGAAGAAAAGAAAGAGAGAAGGGCATACAATGGGTACAAGGATGTGCACTATGGTCCAAGTGCATGATTGCTCGAGTGTTGGACCGTTGCATGGCAGCTACAGTAGGTAGGGTACTGTAGCATGCATGCATACGTGATGGGCTTGGATGGATACAGGCCGGCTAGCTGTTCGGCGGAGCAGGCCTGGCAGCTGGGCGGGCTGAAGAACAGGCCGAGTCGGCCCATACGCTGGCGCGCGGAGGAGCAGGCCAACGGCCAAGGCAGTGGGCAGGCAAGCATGGGCGCAGGAGGAGGCCCAACACTCGGAGGACCAACAGCGCTGAGGGGGTCCAGGCGGCTGGCAGGGAAGCAGGCCGGCCCACGGCGCTGCTGGCCGAGCAGGCCGTGGGGACTGGCAGCCCAGGCGAGGCCAGCCGGCCGCCGGCCCAGGTGGAGGCCGAGCAGGCCGGCAGGCAGTGGCCCAGGAGCTTCCCCCACGGGCTGGAAACTTGGCAGTTTCTAATTGGACCGGACAGGGAGTTTGGGTTTTTTTACTGTTACTAATTTAATTTTTTTAATTTACAAAACTAATTTTTGATCTGGTTAATTTGCAGAAATAGCCTCTTGCCGCCGTGGGCCATGGCGGTATTTAAAAACCGCCGTGGCCCAGGGCGGCGAATGGCCTCCCCGTCAGGCGCGGCTAACGACGGCCCCCAGCCGTTAGCCGGGGGGGCCACGTGGCGTTGCCGTCCCCCAGGGCGGTTTTTAGCCCAATCGCCGCCCTGGGGAACGGCGGTTTTTAGGCCTCCCCTATATAATCCCTTCGCACACTCGCCGGCGCGTCATTTCCCCCTTCCGCTTCCAGCGTTCGTCCAATAGAGCTGAGGCAAAGGAGGAGCAGTACAGCGGCGAAGCCCTGACGGATTTTTGAGCCGAATCTAGGTATTTTTTTTGCTCTCTCCCTGTTATGTAGTCAATTTTTTAGATAAGTGTTAATTAGTACTAGACGCGTAGTGTAATACTCGACATATTATGAAAATATTAACGGTTTGGCATAACCATCGTTAGTGTTAAATTTATTTGACCGTACTAAAAGAACATAGCGGACATATAGTAATTTGTAGATATTTTAGAAATAAATATGCTCCGCCATGACCATCGTTGGTATACGTCATTTCGACATGTTAGATAAACCTAGCGTATAACTTTATTAGTGCTGCTGGGTTAGTTTGTAAAATATAGAAACAGTAATGGTTTGACTCATACCTATAGCCTTTTTATGGAACGAATATTGATTAGTACAGATTAATAACTGTAGTGAAAATCTTTTCTGTCAACAGAAATGGCAAATAGAGTTGTGTCGGAGGATGAGACCTCGACGGCGGGAAGTCGGGAGACCCCCTTTTGAGATTCGGCCAGGGGAGTGGTTCTCAGGCGGAGCCGGCTTCAGGTGTAAGAAGATGAAGAAGACGTAGAAAAGACTGCGGGGTTCGGACCGTCCACAGTGGGCCCGGACCGTCCAAACCGTGGTGAAACAGAGGACGGAGGCTGAAGGGTCCGGACCGTCCGAACCGAGGAGATCCCGTGGGGAAGACGATGAACAGCACACACGAGGGAGACGCGAGGATTTATACAGGTTCGGGCCGCCGGAGCGTAATACCCTACTCCTGTGTTTTGGACTATGAGAGAGGGAGAGATGAATGTGGATCGGAGTTTACAAGGAGGACCCCGGGAGCTCGGAAGCTCACCGAGAACCCGGAGGCGGCGTCGGTCCTTCTACTAGCGACCGAACCCGAGGAAGGAGAAGGAGATCTCTGTTGTCTAAGGCTGGGGCTTGAGCTGCCCTCTTTCGTCTACGGCATGGATCCTCCTTTATAGGCGAGGGGAGTCCACAGTACCCCGTACAGAGAGAGAGTTTGCTATGTCTTGTTGCACGCTCGTCGTCGCCTGCTGCGCCGCGCCAGAGAGACGTCCAGTCGCCCACGCCCGCTTGCTGAGCCGTGCGGGAGGCACGCCGGGTCGCCCGGTCGCCCGCTGCGGGCGGCTGGTCTGGTCGGCCCCTTGCTGGGCGGCTGTGTACGGCTACAACAACGCATCCTGTTGAGAAGTGAAAGTGCACGTCGCTATGTCTCGGACTGTGCAGGGAGCAGGCCCACGGGGGGCCGTCTTTGAGAATCCACGCGCGTCCCACCGGGTGGCGAGGCGAGGCACGCCCCGTCGCCTGTCACCCGGGTCTGGGGGCGGCGCCCCCGGGCACGGGGAGGCGCTCCCGGGGCCGGGGGCGACGCATCCGGGCGTGGGGGGGGCGCGCCCTGGGCCCGGACACCGTGCGGGAGACACGGCCGGCACGGGGAGGCGCGTCCGCGGCCGGGGGCGACGCATCTTGGGACCGGGAGGCGCGCCCGGGCCCCGGACACCGTGCGAGAGATACGATCGTAGCCGGTTGTCAGTCGTCCAGGACGTGGCCCCGGGGAACTGACATGGCAGAAGACCCACGCGTCCCCGGCGACTGTGGATACCCCCAGTCCCGTTTCGCCGACAGTGGCCCCTGGCCCTGTTGCTTGACCGGGAACAACTCCGGGCAGGAACAGGGCCATGTCTTGAAGAAACAAGGGGACGTGGGGCCCTCCTGGTTTGCCGCTTGTTTGCCGGGGTCCGATGTGGGCCCGGGACCCGGGGATGAACGCGGCGGGTATGTTCCACTTGTGGGGTTGCTGCTGGGCTCGGAGCCACAGCCAGCGACCAGTGCATAGCGGTTCGGATAAGGTACGTATCTGGAGGTTGCGGAGGGCGGCGTGGCTCTGCGAGCACTATCCCGAGGCCAAGAGCGTTGCTCGCTCCCGGGAACGCTGAATGTCGGCCGATACGTCGTGATCCGCCGTAGCGCCCGGAGCCCGGAGCAGCCGCCTGCCCCGGGAGCACGGTCCTCGATTACTGTGAGGGGCCGAGGATGACTCTGGTGGGACGATCGAGTCCGCAGGCGTTTCCCTTCCAGCCTTCCGGGTCCGGGGGAGCGCTGCGAAGCCGCGGAAACGGACTTGACCGAGTGCGGAGTGGCCAGGCGGCGGCGCACCCGGCGCCTCGGCGGCTGCCGGGGAAGGGCCGGCTAGGCCGGGCTCCATGGGCCGCGTCGAGGTTCGGAAGGCCTGCCTAACCCTGCCGGGAACTGGTCTAATCTGCATATGACGAGTCGTGAGAGTATTTGGCTCGTTCCCCTGTCCGTTCCGTGCTACGATCAGTGGCGTCGATCACCTCCCGAAGGCGTCTTCGCGGTCGCGACCGTGCGGAGGAAAAGATCACGCATAAGCATTTCACCCCCTACCTCTGGAAAAAACCGAGCCCCAAGCCAACCAGGCGGGGCACCGCAAGCCGGGGCTTGGACAGTGTCCAGGGTTTAGCAGGAGGGGATACGGTAGCTCGTCGATAGGGGATTGATGATAATGCACGATCCCAACCGTCGCACGGGCGCGGCCCGGGTATGGCCCCGGGGGATGAGACAGCCACGAGCGCAACACACGGAAAGAGACGAAGGGCACGGGACCGGGATAGATAGGTTTATTGAATAGAAATACTGATCATATGGAAACGTATATACCAAGGGGCCCCGGTTAGTGCCGAGGTTTAGAGGCACTTACAGGATTCAGATAATATTTATGAAGATGCTCCCAGGCTTACCGAGGCCCGGTTGGGAAGTTCCGATCACCAGGGGGGGCCTTCCCACGGGGGGAAGGTTTCATTCCGACCCGTGCGAGGACACGGCGGAGAATCAAGCTTCCAACCTGAAGTGATCGGGCCCGAACCTTACGCTAAAGATAGCGCTTGAGGCCTTGCTGGCAACGAGCGACGCGGAACGGAGCGCGCCACCTTCGTTCCTCGAGGAAGTCGAGGTTGTTGAGCTGCATATTTGTCGTGGTCGACGCTTGTCGATGTAGCGCTGTACCCGAGAGCCGAAGGAGAGGTCTGGCGACAGAACGGCTTCGGCCCGGTAGATCAGGAAGACACGGGGCCTCCCCGGGCGCCTGGCTTGATGTGGTATGAATCGCCCCCGGGACCGCCGGGGGAAAGGTCTACTCTGTACATAGTGAACTGTGAGAGCGTCCGGTCCGTTCCCTTGTCCACTCCATGCTACGAGCCGTGGTGTCAACCATATCCCGAAGGCGCCATCGTGGTCGCGCCCGTACGGTGGCTGGGTTTGCGCATAAACCCGCCGCCGTACGGGCGCGGCCCGATGATACCTCCAGGGGGTGAGACCGCCCCGAACGCAACACATGGGAAACGACGAAAGGAACGAGACCGGGAAGGAAGGATAAAAAATGCTGTTTATGTAAAGTGTATATACATGGGGCCTCGGCCTGCGCTGAGTTTCCGGAGAAGTCCGGCGCTGGCCCGGGTTCGCCCAACTTACAGGATGTTTACACGGATAGATTTGTGAAGATACTTGATGTGCTAAGGATGGAGCTCGGGCTCGCTTCCCTCGCGAGCTCGAGTCCGGCATGTGCTCGGGACCCGGGGCCCCGGCCAGCGCTCAGGATATGTGTCCGGGACCCGGGGCCCCGGACTAGAATACGGTTTTGACATAAGCCGGGTTCCGGGGGCCCGGGCTTGAATATAGGATGTGAGACGACCTTCCGGAAGCATTCTCGCCGGGGCGGTGCTATCCGGGCTTCGCGCCCTATTCCGGGTGTCGCGTTCCTAGGCCTGCATTCGCCTTGGCGAGGCCGCCCTGGTTCGGCACCCTGGTGTCGGGCCCGGGACACGGATTCGGGAATCGGTGCCTCGGCTCAAATATGTGCCCGGGACCCAGGGGGCCCTGGACTGAGGCTAAATACGCGCGCTCGGTAGCCAAGGGCTCTCACCGGGGCTAGATACGCACCCGGGAGCCAAGGGCTCTGACCGGGAGGAGGTACGTGCCTGGGAGCCAAGGGCTCCGACCGGGGCTAGGTAGGCGCGCTCGGGAGCCAGGCTCAGACCAGGGCCAGATCTGTGCGCGGGAGAGGGATTCGGCCCGTCCGCAAAGGGAAAAGGACCGTCCGAATTAGAGCGATCGGACCGTCCGCCTTCGCGTCGGACCGTCCGGTCCAGGGCGATCGGACCGTCCACCTTCGGATCGGACCGTCCGAATCGCCTTGAACGCGCTTGGCCTGCTTTCGGATGGCGCTGCATTCCGAGAGGACGTGCCAGTCCGTGTTGGGGACGGCGCATCACCCCCGGGCCATTGCCGGCGGCGGTGGCGCAGGTGCGGCCCTTTGCCGCTTATCGCCGCCGTCGTCGTCTTCGTGGGCGATGTCGCCTCGGGGGCTGCCCGCAGCAGCCATCGCGGAGCACTCGGCAGCCGTTTTGGCCTGTCAGGGGCTGTGCTCGAGCTCAGCTTCATCGGGAGGGAGCGAGCTCTCGACGCCGGGAGAAGATCCCCAACCGGGAGGTGCCGGTCTATCGGGAGCGGTCGGTCAACCGGGAGCTAATCGACCGTGAGCGGCCGATCAACCGGGGGCAGCCGTTCAACCGGGAACTTATCAACCGGGAGCGGCCTGTCCGGACTCGCGCTCGACGGGGCGGCGCGGTCCGGATTATCACCCCCTATATATGTCCGGGTCCCGGAGGCCCCAGACTTAGTCGGGACAAACCGCTCGGACTTGCCATCGCGTCCGATGAAGTCCGGGTAGTCGTACCCTACGCGTGTCCGGGACCAGGAGGCCCCGGACTGAGTCGGGACGAAAACGCTCGGACTCGCCATCGCGTCCGATGAAGTCCGGGCAGTCGTACCCTAGGTGTGTCCAGGAGCCAAGGGCTCCGACCGGGGCTAAGTCTGCGCCCGGGAGCCAAGGGCTCCGACCGGGGCTAAGGACGCACCCGGGAGCCAAAGACTTTGCCCGAGGCGATTTATGCGCGCCCGGGAGCCACGCTCCGACCGGGGCGAGATCGGCGCCCGGGAGCGAAGGGCTCCGACCGGGGCCAGATAGGCACCCGGGAGCCAGGGGCTTGACCGGGGCTAAACATGCTCCCGGGAGCTAAGCTCCGACCGGGGCTTAGGACGCACCCGGGAGCCAAGGGCGTCGACCGGGGCGATAGCCGCTCCCGGGAGCCGAGCTCCGACCGGGAGGAGATATGCGCCCAGGAGCGAAGCTCCGACAGGGGCTAGGCTCGCACCCGGGAGCCAAAGGCTGCGACCGGGGCTAGACATGCGCGCCCGGGAGCCAGGGGCTCCGACCGGACGGGCTCAGGTCCCTTGAGAGGGAGCGAGCTCGGGCCCGCTACTGCTCCTGCCGGGACTTCTGGACGCGCTCGGCCAACTTGTGGACGGCGCGGCACTCCACGAGGTCGTGCGAATCCGTCTCGTGGACGGCGCACCACCTCCGGGTTTCGGCCGGCTCGAGACGCTCGGCCAAGCGTTGGACGGCATGACACTTCGTGATGTCGTGCCGGTCCGTGTCGTGGAAGGCGCACCAACCTCGGGCTGCGGCCGGCTTAAGACGCTCGGCCATGCCCTGGACGGCGCGGCACTCCGTGATGTCGTGCCGGTCCGTGTTGTGATAGGCGCACCACCCCCGAGCTAATGCCGGCTCGGCACGCTCGGGTGAGCGCTGGACGGCGCGGCACTCCGCAATGTCGTGCCAGTCCGTCTGGTGGAGAGGGCACCACTTCTGGGCTGTTGCCGGCGGTGGCGTCGCGCGTGCGGCCTTTCGCCGCTTGCGGCGACCATGGCCCCGGGGGGCATCGTAGCTCCGGGGGCTGCCCGTAGCCGCCAAGGCGCAGCTCTCGGTCGCCGCCTTGGCCTTCTGGCGCTTCCTTCTGTTCCGCCGCAGTGGCGAACGTGAAAGCTTGCCATCCTCTTCAGGATCCTGGTCGGGGGCCCTAGCACTTGCAGCAGCGTTCGCGCGCCGCTCGATCGTGACCCGGGCGTCCTCCTGAACCCGCGTCCGGTCCAGCCAGTCGCGGAGGTCGCCATGGCCATTGTTGGAGTCCCACGGACGATGGCCTTCCGCCATGGAGCGCGTCGGTGTCGGAGGCGCCAGCGTACCACCTGAAAAGGAAACTCCCCTACCTGGCGCGCCAGCTGTCGGAGGATGAGACCTCGACGGCGGAAAGTCGGGAGACCCCCTTTTGAGATTCGGCCAGGGGAGTGGTTCTCAGGCGGAGCCGGCTTCAGGTGTAAGAAGATGAAGAAGACGTAGAAAAGACTGCGGGGTTCGGACCGTCCACAGCGGGCCCGGACCGTCCAAACCGTGGTGAAACAGAGGACGGAGGCTGAAGGGTCCGGACCGTCCGAACCGAGGAGATCCCGTGGGGAAGATGATGAACATCACACACGAGGGAGACGCGAGGATTTATACAGGTTCGGGCCGCCGGAGCGTAATACCCTACTCCTGTGTTTTGGACTATGAGAGAGGGAGAGATGAATGTGGATCGGAGTTTACAAGGAGGACCCCGGGAGCTCGGAAGCTCACCGAGAACCCGGAGGCGGCGTCGGTCCTTCTACTAGCGACCGAACCCGAGGAAGGAGAAGGAGATCTCTGTTGTCTAAGGCTGGGGCTTGAGCTGCCCTCTTTCGTCTACGGCATGGATCCTCCTTTATAGGCGAGGGGAGTCCACAGTACCCCGTACAGAGAGAGAGTTTGCTATGTCTTGTTGCACGCTCGTCGCCGCCTGCTGCGCCGCGCCGGAGAGACGTCCAGTCGCCCACGCCCGCTTGCTGAGCCGTGCGGGAGGCACGCCGGGTCGCCCGGTCGCCCGCTGCGGGCGGCTGGTCTGGTCGGCCCCTTGCTGGGCGGCTGTGTACGGCTACAACAGCGCATCCTGTTGAGAAGTGAAAGTGCACGTCGCTATGTCTCGGACTGTGCAGGGAGCAGGCCCACGGGGGGCCGTCTTTGAGAATCCACGCGCGTCCCACCGGGTGGCGGGGCGAGGCACGCCCCGTCGCCTGTCACCCGGGTCTGGGGGCGGCGCCCCCGGGCACGGGGAGGCGCTCCCGGGGCCGGGGGCGACGCATCCGGGCGTGGGGGGGGCGCGCCCTGGGCCCGGACACCGTGCGGGAGACACGGCCGGCACGGGGAGGCGCGTCCGCGGCCGGGGGCGACGCATCTTGGGACCGGGAGGCGCGCCCGGGCCCCGGACACCGTGCGAGAGATACGATCGTAGCCGGTTGTCAGTCGTCCAGGACGTGGCCCCGGGGAACTGACGTGGCAGAAGACCCACGCGTCCCCGGCGACTGTGGATACCCCCAGTCCCGTTTCGCCGACAAGTTGTATTCGCGATATATCACGGTGAAGGAAATGTTAGAGAAGGATCATATGGGGTAGATTTATCGGAGTTCAACGTAGCACAAAAGGGAATTATAGCTCTAGCTGAGAGAAGTTTTCCTGGAGTTTACAATTGGTTAATGAGGGGATTCGGAGTAGATCCTGAAGTAAATGCAATTACGGTGTACGCACTGGTTAGCTGGGCTGTGGAAGGTTTTTGGTGGGAATTGATGGCAATAGATTCGACGGCCAGCTGGGTATTTTTTGTGGAGAGTGCACTGCAGCGAGGATGGGCACCGAGCATCCTAGTGGTAGTGCATGACAGGGTCAGCATTGATCAGGCTGGTCCAAGTACAGCGGAAGGGTCCGATGAAACAGGGAGCAAAATGAGGCAGAAGACGAGGGTGCCGGAGAGGAAGGAGGCCAAGAAGACATGGGGCCTGGGGGGTTTGCAGATGAAGGGGAGAGACACCCAGGTCTAGTACAGGAGATGGAAATTGAAGACTCAGAACCTGAGCATATGGAGGATGATGATTCTTCGGAGGACGATGTATACCCGGCAGAATGGGACAACGAGGACTTCTCCGGACTCGTTGTCTCAGAGGAGCACACCGTGGCATGGGAATATCGGTAGAATGAAGTGGTGCAAGGCGCTAGATACGTCGAAAAAGCACAGTTGACAGAGGCTGTGAAGATGTGGGCCGTGTCACTTGGGAGGAAGTTCTAGGTATCAAAGTCCACCAGATCAGTGTATGAAGTGAAATGTGCAAGTTCAAGCGATGGATGTCCATGGAGGATGTACGCATCCAGGAAGAAATATGACGACTGTTGGTCCGTGTCAATTGTGACGGAGCACAACTGCCATCTTCCGGGTGTTCAGAAGTACCACAGGAACATATCATTTGTATTCATCACTTCAGAACTGTATTATGCTGTTGTGGAGAACCTCCGGCTCGAGCCCAAGTCAATTATCAGGCGTATCGAGGAGAAGTACAAGTACACCATTACATATGCCAAGGCATGGAGGACCAAACAGAAGATAATTGAAAGGAGATTCGGCAGTTTTAAAGCTTCGTACAATAATTTGCCTCGTCTACTGGAAACCATCTGTGCGAGGAATCCTGGCAGCTACTCCGAAATCAAAAGTTTCCCATCGTTACCAAATCCTGGGCAGAATGTCCTTCAGCGGGCCTTCCTCTCTCTGCAGGCGTGCATGTTTGCATTTCTTCATTGCAGGCCCATTCTCTGCATCGACGGCACGTTCCTAACTGGAAAATACAGAGGCCAAATGTTGACGGCAATCGGAGTAGACGGGAACAACCAAGTGTTGCCCGTGGCCTTTGCCTTCGTCGAGAGCGAGAACACAGAGAGTTGGTACTGGTTTTTGAAGCTGGTTAAGGAAAAGGTGGTGGGGATGAGGCTAGATGTATGTCTCATACATGACCGTCATTCTGGGATGCTGCGTGCAATTGAGGAGCTGCGAAACGGATGCGCAGACAAGGGATACCCTCCGGTGTGGGAAGATGTAAAGAGCAGATGGTGCATGCGTCACATGGGCGCAAACTTTTATAAGCAGTTCAGAAACAAAGAGCTGATGGCCATGTTCAAACGTTTGTGCGCCCAGAATCAACGGAAGAAGTTCAATGAGCTGTGGAGGAGACTTGATGAGCTGACAGCCAAACATAGAGGCGAGAGTTCTGCAAGACCCGCAGCTAGAGGTGTTGATGGCCTTGAAGCTCTAGGTGCACTTCCCACCGATGACCGTACATTCAGAAGGAGGCCCGGTTCCTCGGTTAGCAGATTTTCGCAGTGGATCGAGCACGAGCCGAAGGAGAAATGGGCATTGCTGTACGATGAAGGTGGAGCAAGGTACGGCATAATGACCATGAACCTTGCAGAGGTCTACAACTGGGTCATGCGTGGTGTGAGGCAACTCCCCTTGTTGCCATCGTGGAGTTCATCCTACATGGAACACAGACGTACTTCCACGACAGGTGCAGACAGAATGGCCCATCTATGGCCGATGCAAACCTTTGGTTCAGCACAAAAATGACAGAGTACCTTGAGGAGAAATGCAAGAAGGCAAGAGAGCACTGAGTCCGAGTGCAGGGCACACGAGAGCATAGATTTGAGATATTGTGTGCCGACAGGTCCAGGCGTGGCATATTTGCAAGGAAACCTTGGCAAGAGTGTGTCATAAAGGAAGATGGGACATGCAAGTGCTCCTGTCGGAAACCAAGCTTATACCACAAGCCCTGTTCTCATGTCATTGCCGCTTGCGGGGAGTACGGCATTGATGAACGCCAATATGTGTCTCCGTACTTTAAAAAGGAAGCAATCATGCATACATGGAGTACCGAGATTTTTGGTTTCGGCATCGTCGGCACTTTCACTGAAGACACAAGCCCAGTTTATTTCATCCCTGACTCGACGAAGGTAAGGAACAAGACAGGCCGCCGTCGGACACGGAGGATTCGCAATGATATGGACGAATCCGAGGCCGACGTTAGCGCTCAACGTTGCAGTAGGTATGGAGAGGATGGACATACCTACAAGAAGTGCACGAAAGATGCCGAGGCCCCAAGTGCAGCGGAAGTTCCTATGGAAGGATCGGGCGTCGACGGAAGGCGGCCAACTGGGGAAGGCACCACTGATAGGCAGCGTCATCGCAGGCGTCCTCGTGCACCTTTGGGTTATGTTGTGTAGTATAGCCGCTGGTTGCTAATGTAATGTCCCTGTAATGTGTACCAATATGCATGTATTGCTATCTGATTTTCGTTTTAGTGTGGGCCTTTTAAAGGTACTTTGCTGTCTGTTAATTTTCTGACTGTAATGCACTATGTTTAATTAAGCTAATCCGTTCTACTTCTTTTTCCTTGCAGGTATGGAGTACCAGACGCCTGAGCTGCTGGATCACGCCACCGATCAGTCCCATCGGTCGTTTCTCTCGGCGGTGCAGAACCTTGAGCTCGGTACCTTACGTCCTCGACCTTCTAGGCGACTCCTTCCTGTGGATGACAGGTTCACGACTAGGTACGTACGAACGTTGTACTGTGAAGCTGTATATGTCAACTTACTAACTAGCTTTGTTTTGATTGTCAGGTTGCGGGAGGCAGGCCTTCTGCCGCTATATAGGCTGGTAGCAGCCGCAGCGGACCCGACTGACCCGGCGAAGAAGTGGGGTATCGACCGGTCGCTGATCACAGCTCTTGTGGACCGGTGGAGACCGGAGACGCACACCTTCCACCTTCCATGCGGTGAGATGGCCCCCACGCTGCAGGACGTCGGCCTCCTCCTTGGGCTGCCTCTAGCCGGTGATGCGGTAGGCCCAGTTGACGGGCTCCAGGCGTGGCGAGAGGACATCCTGCAGCGGTTCGCCCCGGTTCACCGTGCTCCGGAGCTTCCCCTCATTGGCGAGATCTCCCCGTACACGCATGCGGGCCCTCCTCAGGCTTGGGTACTGAGCTACACGGTAAGAATGCTTTCTTGTTGTTTTATGTTCATCCTTTAGTCCGTACTAGAATTACAGTGTCAATTTCTTTATATGTTACTGCAGTCTGATCAGCTAGACCCGAAGGCCGACGCGTACTCACTGCAGAGGAGCCTAGAGGCATACCTGTTGTGGCTGTTCGGGTGGGTGATGTTCACCAACTCGCACGGCCACGCAGTCGACAAGGGCTTGATCCCTTACGCGAGGGAGATAGCCGATGCCGAGGACGCTGCTGTTCCCCAGTACAGTTGGGGATCGGCAGTCCTTGCCGCCACGTACAGGGATCTGTGCGACGGATGCAGGTAGACCGACCTAGAAGCGGTCTTCACGGGTTGTCCACTCCTCCTACAGCTCTGGGCGGCAGAGCGCTTCGTGATCGGCCAACCCGTGGTGGACCACAGTCCGTACGAGTCCACCCTGTACGTGGATGTCCCACCGGAGGACTATCCGACGATGAGGACGGTGTGGTGTCGTCGTGAGGTATGTTCGGTGTTAGAACCGTCTTGGTTTTTTATGTTACTTGGACTAACGAGAACTCTTTTCTTGTTTGTAGCGTCGGTACGCTCACGTGCAGGTGCAGAAGTCGTACCCAGACTTCGTCATGGAGTTCGACAGGATCACGGAAGACGACGTTGTCTGGGAGCCGTACAGCGCCGAGGCGGTGAACGCGCGTGCGCCGCGTGGGCTGTCGTCCCTCTGCAACAGGGACCAAGTGTACTGGCTGACGATGACGCCGATGCTGTTCGACATTTCTGTCGAGCCGCACTCCCCGCAGCGTGTGATGCGGCAGTTCGGTATGCGACAGAACTTCGGCCATCCACAACGCCCGAGCGTACCGCAACACGTTCATAGGTATATGTGGAAATGAATATTCCGTATTGTTATGCATTGTGTCACCGGTTGTGCTCTGGAGGTTAAATCGGCATGGCCAGGCCGCCGGTAAGTTGTGGAGACCCATCGTCATCGAGTATATCAACGACTGGCTCATAGCCACGGAGGACGTCATCACGGAGATGCACCCCTACACAGCCGCCAGGTACGAGCAGTACCTTTCCAGGTACCAGCCCCGTACCAGACTACGGGTGATGTTCACTCCCGAGGCTCCACTGGCGCACGTCGCGGGGGTGCGAGACGCATACCCAACACACCGTGACCAGGATTACTTCCGCGCGGTGAGTCAATGGTTTTCATACTATTTTCAACGGTAGTTACCACGCGCAACTAACCACGCATGTCCTGCTGAACAGGCAGACGATGCTAGGCAGGTCCACACGGAGCTCGGCCTACTGCGGCAGCGCCTCGAGGCTGGAATCTCTCTCACGCAGCAGGAGCAGACGATCACGTTCGGCCGGATGTGCAACACGATGCGCTCGGTCGTCCGTGCTCTGACTTGTCACCGTTCCGATGTAGCCCCACCGATGCAGATACATATGCGAGGTCCCCATGGTGAAGGGACATCGGCAGGAGCGGCGGGTTCTGTAGGGGCCAGTACGTCATGGGGAGCAGGTCCTTCTGGTCCCGCCGGAGGATCGAGGTCGGCAGGCTCCACGATCGGGCGAGGATTGTCAGGTACGTCAGGTTTGAACCTATTCTCCATAACTAACTGCACTTTTTATTCGGCTGACGCGAACTTTTCTTTACCAGACCCACGCGGCGGATATCACCATCACCTGGGGGACACTGGGCGGGGATCTGCCCCGAGCACCTCTGCTTGGATCTTTACCGAGGACGACCTCCTTCCGGAGCAGGACGTGATCGGGTCATCACAGCTCGGAGGTGCACCACACACACAGCAGCACGACGTCGGTGCTTCCCCTGCTGCTCAGGCGGTCCGAGCCACCCGTGGGGTACCGGCGGACTGCCTGACGTACTCGCGCGGGCACGTTCGAGCACAGCCTAGGAGGACGAGGAGGCGTATGACCTAGGGGCTATTGTTGTATTTATTTATTTATAGGTCTCGCATAACTTGTTTAAATTTTTCATGTCCATATTCACCCCCTCTAGGCTCGATCCCACCCTTCAGATCTGACCTTTCACAAATATTTACAACGGTACTCCGTCCTGTCTGTACCATTTTAAAAGGAGAAACCACTTTCGGCGCATACCATGCGCGAGTACGGACCACCTTTACTTGCATAATATAGGCCGCGCGTGCGCCACATTGCGACAAGCGACCTTTCGGCGCGTCGCTTTAGTCATGCGTCGTCACGGGCATTCTGAATACATGGTCGGCCACTTCAACCGGTTTTTGCATATGCATGTCCCTTATATTTTGACCTGTACGTCTCATAGGGAAATAGACGCACAACAACCTATATAAAAGCACCATCATAGTAGCAGAGGGCCTTCACCCAGGCCCTCGGGCAAACTTCGCACCGTTTATGAACTACGGCCACTACCTGCCTCACTAGTTTCCTTTTCTTCTTGTAGCAGCATCGAACAATGTCTCCTACACCTCTTTTCGTGGAGGATTGCAACTGGCGATATTTAGGTTTCGCTTTGGTACTGTCACCTTGGGCTGAACGCTCGATATGCCTTTGTGGTGACCGTTGCCGGCTATGCGTATCTCATCAAGAGGAGACTTATGGCTGGAGATACTTCGAGTGCGTGCACCAGAGTCCCCAGGTACGTGTTTCAGTCAAGTCTTTGTCATATTCGTTTTTACGCCCATGACTCTTATACCAGGATATTTACCTTAACAGACCGAGGGAAGATATTACGGCTTCATCGAGTGGATTGACAACGGCAACCCGGAATATGACTACCTCCCGTTAGACGAAAGCATGGCGAACAACGTCTAGAGCTAGAAGGGGCAGACTGGAGAAATCGACCTCTTGGACTACCGCGATGGGAGGACCGTCCAACGTGCGCTTGTGGTGATCGTTGCCAGGTCGTCATGTCGAGAAGGCCAGGAACTCTGCGACGCAGAAGCTTTGTTTGTCTGAACATTCTTGACAACAATATCGATGTAAGTTCAAGCCGCACCTTACTTCCTGTAGATAGTTTACCTTCACCAAACGTGACGAATTTACTAATCAAACTCGTCCCACAGGATCCTCCAAGGAGGTGTCAATTCAGACAATAGATTGACAATTTCACGCCGTCATATCTATCACGGCACTGGAACATGCAACCAGAATCACCAGCCGACTACAGCCTGTCTAGATCGTACCATGAACGAATCGCCCGCTTTTCTAGGAACCGGTGACTAGAACGAGCGGATACATTGTACTGCTAACAATGTAGTATCCCTTGTTGTATTTCGTATTATGGGTGTCGCATTCATCATGCCGCAATGCGAACGGCTCGCATCTAGCTAATATCACTATGCTATTGTACGTGCACTGCGTTAAGTATCGACCGAGTGGATGACGAATAATACAATATATCGTCTTCCAATGTCGAATTAAAAATCATTCAGTACGTACATTTTTGGGGTTAAAAATTAGCAACAAAATTTTCAAATTTGGTAATTTGCAAATGGCTCCAGGGAGCCGAGGCCTGGGCTGGGCAATGGTCCGATCGGGAGGGGGCAACAGTCCGATCGGGGGTATTCGGACGGTCCGATTCCTAGAAGGACGGTCCGATCTGGGGCAACGGTCAGTCCGATCAACAGTCTAATCGTGTGCATTCCAATGGCCCGATCCTTGGGCGGATGGCCTGATCTTAGGCAATGGTCAGTTCGATCAACGGTCCGATTCGAGGGGCAACGGTCCGATCAGACGATTCGGACGGTCCGATACCTAAAGGGACGGTCCGCACAGGGATCGGACCGTCCGAATCCGTCGGTACACTATGCATTCGTCGCCCTGGGGGACGGCGGCGAATGCTGCCGTCCCCGAGGGCGGCAACGCCACGTGGCCCCCCCGGCTAACGGCGGGGGGCGCCGTTAGCCGCGCCTGACGGGGAGGCCATTCGCCGCCCTGGGTCACGGCGGTTTTTAAATACCGCCGTGGCCCACGGCGGCAAGAGGCTATTTCTGCAAATTAACCAGATCAAAAATTAGTTTTGTAAATTAAAAAAATAAATAAATTAGTAACAGTAAAAAATCGGGAGTTTGGCTTGGTGGGTGATGTGGCACAATCTAAGGCATTGAAAGGAAATCCATTGGTTTTAGGTAGGCTGAGGAGGGGTTAAGTTTTAAGGGCATTTTGGACTTTTTCTATGGGGTAACCAGCTCTAGTTTGTGGCTATAAATAGAGGGGCAAGACTAGGGTTTAGACTTGTACCATCCCATTAGCTTAGTGTCTTTTTTGTAATTAGGATTAGAAGAGAGGGCTTTTTGTGAGAGGTTTTTGTGAGAACCTTTGAGGGGTCTAAACAATATTTCTAATCAATGAAATAGTTGTTTACTTTTGGATCTTTTGTACAATTTAAATTCCTGTAATTGAAATTCCCTCAATTTAAATTTCTGTAATTTAAATTCCTGCAATTTAAATACCCGCAATTTACATTCCTGCAATTTAAATTCCCACAATTTAAATTCATGCACGGGTATTGATTCTAAAAAATGAGCTAAGTCTTTTTATTGATTCTTCCGTCCAAAATCTTTTTGGTTTTACTCTCTCATAGTTAAATCCAACTAATTGATACATGAGTCTTTTGAGTCTAGTTTCTAATAGCTATATTGTTTAGTTGAGTATTTGGAGAAAATTTTATTAAGCTATATTCACCCCCCTAATATTGAAGCAAGGCCTCAAACCGCGCCTGTTACGCCCCCCCCCCCCCCCCATACCATCCTACTCGGGGCATCGACCAAAGTTTTGTCCCCGCCGGCGCTGACGGGACCACAATCCCAGCACAGCCACACAGGGTTGAATGATTAACTGCATCGATGAATCAAGCTCTGATCCTCTTGTGGTCTATGATGTTTGTGTACACATGCATGTTTCTCTTCGTTCTTTATAGATAATCACTCTAAATGAAAAGAGTAGCACTGGTGATATTAATGCATTGCTATTGGAGAAATTGTGCATCCCTTGTGATATGCGAATGAAGAAGCAACTTGCCAACATGTGCTCATGCGCATGAGAAAGCACTAGCTAATATTGATATTTAAATTTCAGAGAAGAACTGGTAAACTTGAAGATATGTGCTAATGGCAATGTGGCGGGTCATTCGCCTAAGCCGCAAGGAACTGCATGAACAACCCGATGGCCTAGTGCTGGTGTGCAGCGGTGGCAAAATTACACTCCTATAGAACTAGAACAGTACATTCGTACCATTTTAAAAGTATTGGTTAGAAAAAACCCGACACTAATAGAAGATTTCTGTTATAGTGTTAGCCACCAGCCCCAGTCCATCGATGACGAGGAAAATCCTCGTCTTGCTGTTTCAGCAAGGGGCATGCAGCGGAGTATACGCATTTGTGGATCGAGCTAGGCAAGAAGAGATTTGGAGACAAGGGATATGGCATGCTTTGAGATCCGTAATACTATGTGGCAAAAATTTAAAGTGGAGCCTTAAGAAGTGCGGTCTGAGGCCATGCCAAGGAGTGTAATGAGCCCCAACTTTTTGTCAAAATTTAAGGGTTGAACATAAAAAGGGTTTAGCTAAATTTTATATAGATTTATGAGCTAAAAATATAAAAGAGCTAAGTTAGGTTGTAAAAGAATCTATAAGCCTTGGCCCATTACCACTCCTACCCATGCTACATAGAATTTTCTTCTGCACTTGTGTAGTGTTCTTTGTGGCAAACCTCCTCAAGTTCTGCTGCGCAGGCACGCGTACTTATGCGGCACGCACCTATGCGCTGAAGTGAAAAAAGCAGGGAAAGGCTAGGATGATGCCACGTACATGGTAGCACCGATGGGAGCATGTCAAGGGAGCAGACAAGCCGCAACAGGAGTGAACCGGTAAAACATTGCTCACCACGCTGAGACCGTCACACCCCAATCTAGCACCGTCATACAACAGCATCAGACAGGATTTGCCGCAGGAGAACAGTATGAACTGCTCCTCGTGGAACCGCGATATCGATAACAATCTCAGGACGCTGCATTCTTATCCACGAAAACAGTTATACGTCATAGTAATACTTAAATAAGTAATTAGACTTATACCTTAACTTACGTCATAGCTTCGGAGTAAACTAGAGACAATAACGAATAGCACAGAGATAGCGGCAGCAGCGGAACAAATAGACTAAGTCTCAATACCATAGGTAGCGACTGAGAACTGGAACGAAACCTTAATATTCGCTTCACTGTAACTCCAGCTTTAACTTCCCGACAAAGAAACTATATTTAGAGAACGACTGAGAACTGGAACGAAACCTTAATATTCGCTTCACTGTAACTCCAGCTTTAACTTTCCGACAAAGAAACTATATTTAGAGAAAGGGTGAGTACTTACATGCTAAGCTAAAAGAACTCGCCGCCATCGCCGTCTGTTTGCCTCGTCGCGCCCATTCGCCACCATGGCCGCCTGCTCATCTAGCCGCGAAAGCTCGCCGCCCTACGGTTTGGAGATAGGGAAAGAAGTAGGCGTCGGGCATGATTTGGCTCTGGGCACTGGGTAGGTGACGTATTTGCTTAATCTTAGGAGTATAGCAGCTGTAAGTTTTTCTTTTCTACCCAGGTTGTTCTTGGTCGGTCTTAACTAATTACGCAGCCCAGCTCAAGCTTAATATTAGGCTTAACTAAAGTTTGAATTCGTCATAAATATTTAACGTTTACTAGATCTTATCAATTTTTTAAAACATAGATCATCAATTTTATATTATAATAATTTAATAAAATCTAATATGTTTATGAAATTGCTGTAGTACTTTTCAAATCATACGTATGCCACTTTTTCTTATTAAATTGAGTGTTTGAGACATTACTTATGGTCAAATTTTGTAAAGTTTGACCAAATATTTTCATAAGCTTAGTCCTTTCTAAGTTTCTAGTACCAGTGAAGCTAGCTACGTTAAAATCGACTGATAAACTGTGTGGTCTATGAAGCAGATCCACAAGTCATTAGGTGACCCTCTTAGGCTGAGCCATTGATAGTTCTCTGCTTCAAGTTAAGTCCCTTGTAGATTCACTGTTCGCTTACCGTTCATGACGCACCATTGGACATGGTGAAGGCCATCTCTACAAACACTGCATTTATTCTAGCGGCATCAAACGTTGTATTGTTTCTTCGTCGAGTTTAGACGATTGAGAAACAGAGCGGCAAATTACTTTGAAAGACAACCTTTTACAGTGATTGATAGTAAGCATAATCTTATTTTTCTCTACAATTTTACTTCTAAATAAAAGTAATGGACAAGCACATGTTCATTGCTACTGGCTTAGGACCCGTTCGAATCGAAAACCCTCTTATTTCTCGTAAGCACGCTTTCCAAACCGGTATTTTTTTTAAAAAAAATTCTATCTAGAAATTACTTTAAAAAATTATATTAATTCATTTTTCAAGTTTGTAATAGCTAATACTTAATTAATCATACGCTAATGATTTATTTCGTTTTACATGATTTTTTTTTCTTTTCCCTCGCATTCAAACTAAGCCCTATTTTCTTCTAACTGAGGGCACGGTCCTTTTTTCTTCTACTATGTACAAGAACAACATGCTGGTGTGCTGCCTATATGAACCGACATAAAAGAGAGCCGCCAGCACGAGGACAACGACAGCAAGCTATCAGAAAGGCATCTAGCATACTCTGCCAATGTCAAGCAGACGCTGGCAATTTGGTCCTAAAACTAACACGGCTAGCGATGCAGCATGATCCATCGCACAATATGTAGCCAGATCTGCTGCCATGCACCTCAAATATTCGAAATGCCAGCCCCTACAAGCAGAAATAATGATAATGTGTAAAAGTGGTGTACGATTTGTATGCTACCATCGTAGAAGATTGGTATGCTAGAATAGGACATCAGTGTGGTCTGATTGCTCTAAGCGTGCTGCTACGTACAAGTCCAGTAATATCAAAGGGCTCAGTGATCATATGTAATATGCTGCTAGAAATGGCCCAAAGGATTTTTTTTTGCTTTTGTGATTTATATTACTATGATGTCTTACTTGATGTTTATATTAGCTGCGGAGATACTTTCTCTATTTCAAATACTTGTCGTTCTAGCAAATCACACACTAATTAAGGAGCTATAGCAAATTACATTGTTATTCTCATTAAATACATTGCATTTATATTTTTAAACAACCATTAACTCTAATTAGTTAAGATGAGCCAATGAGAGTTGTTAGTATTAATATGTGGTTATATTGATGAGGGGTAGAGAGAAAAGTTCACATCTAAAAGTGCTTTAGAATATAAGAATGACAAGTATTTTGATAAAAAATTTAAATCCTAAAATGATAAATAATTTAAAACAGAGGAAGTATCTAGGTTGGAGTAGCAATTAATTGTGACTATTACGGACACATGGCGGGTTAAGCTATGGATACTTACGTGGTGTTTAAAGGGGCTTATTTGTCCTGGCTTATAAGCCACACGTAAAACGAGAAACATCATTAGCACGTGATTAATTAAGTATTAACTATTAAAAACTTGAAAAATGCATCTATTTGATTTTTTAGAGATACTTTCATATAGAAAATTTTTGCAAAAAACACACCGTTTAGCAGTTTGGGAAGCGTGCTCACGGAAAACGAGAATTTAAGCAGCTTATTTAAGCTGGAACGAACAGCACGTTACACGGTGTTCGCAGGAGCTTATCGGGGGTGGCTTAAATGAGCCGCAGGTCGGTACCTCAGCTGCGAACGTGCGATTAGAGATCCGTTGGACTCCGCGTGTGGGAACGTTACGGTTGCGTCCCCATGGCGCGCCGTCTCCTCTCATTACGCAGTCTGGAGCGTGAGGGCCAATGGCCCTGGCACCGCCACCCGCACCTTCCCCTCAGTAGTCGCCACAGATCCGCCACCATCTCATGAGGTCAAGACGTCGCAGGAGGCATTGACAACAAGCCGTCGTGCTGTGCGCAGTTATCGACGGAGGGGACGGTGGTGGAGGTAGTCAGCAGGCGGTCGTCGGTGACCGGTCGGGAAAAAGAGAGCACAGGGGCCGGCCTGCTCTGGGCGCGGCAGCCGAGGACCCCGAGTCCGCATCGACGGTGGAGAAAGCCGGTCTTCCTCGCTGCTCCCCTCATCCTCTGCCGACCAGAAGGCAGAGCCAGCACCGCTTGTCGGCATCTCAACCTCTCGTGCCGCACAGTGAGGTAAGATTCCTCTTCGTAGATGAGATTCGGAGATGTGCGTGTCGTCTTCTTCCTCCTCTCATCTCTATTTGAACTAGCGTCCAGCGGCACGATGGCTTGCAAACGGCGAACGGCGAATCGAGTGAAGGCTGATCCGGATGGTGGAGGACCGCCTTTGAAGCGTCGAGCAGCCGGAGGCACCTCTCATGCGCTCGTCTCCCGCTGCCTTGGACTCCAGCTGTGGATCGTCGGCGTCGCTGCAGACCGACGCCCGCTCTGGCTGCACGGCTGAGGAGGACGTTGCAGTCGCCGCACGTGCCCTGACCAAGGTCGTCGCAACATCGCCTGAAGCCCTGCCGTCGTTCGTCCGCCGCGTCACCCCTTCCACTGTGGTCCGCTGCATCGACTGGGATCGAATCCCATCTAGCAGTCCCCTTAAGGTAAGCCACAACTATTTTTTCGCAACGTTTCCGGTGATGCGACGGTGTTGACTTCAATTCATAGATGAGCGAGGGTCGAGTGACATGGTCTCGCGACGACCAGCTTTGCTTCCTCCAATGTTGCATGGAAGAGATAGCCGCCGGTAACATCACCTCCAACTGCCCGAAAAATATGGCATACATCAACTTGGAGAAGAAGTTGCTTGATAGGAGGGGGAAGAAGGTCTGCAGGAAGCAAATCAAAAACTACTGGGATACATTGAAAAAGCGATGGGTGCTGTGGTGCTGGCTGGAATCAAATGCAATAGGTCTCGGTCGTGATCCAGCCACTCAAGCCATTGTAGCTGATGACGCTTGGTGGGAGAAGGTGATTTCGGTAAGTCCTCTCAGTCTACATATTTGAATCGATATATGTTGGCAAAGTTGAGTAATGAACTATAATTTGCTGCTTATTTGATTGTTTATATGGTCATCAACTGATTTATAGCTTCTTCATGCAAGATCAAAGGGATGTTTTTGCTGTGAATATGTACTTATGACGAACTATGATAAATGTTGTTGGCTTTTTCATTTTTGTATGTGAACACTCTGTCAACATCTTCTTTCTTAAGTACCCACATTCAGCAAGTGCTGATTTTAGTTATCCTATGTGCAATTCTGAAAATTATATAGGTAATGAGAAGCATTTGAAAGTCATATATGCTTGTACAAACTGCTCTGTTTCAAATAGTTTACTTCACATAGGGTGATTGTCTGTAATTTCATCGTCACTGAGTTGTGTTTAATAGTTCATTTCAGACTTAGAAAGGCTTGCATAGGTAATGACAAGCATTTCAAGACTGAGTTATGTTTAGTACTTCATTTAAGCAATTTAGCATTGTCTGTAATTTCAAATGCACCATGTTTATTTAGCACTGTCCGTAATAACGGAGCAGTGCATGCAGTTAATTTATGTGAGGAACTGTTTCCATCTTTTACTGCGATTAACAATATGAAATTACTCGATGAAATTACAAAACATAAGGAATATAGAGTTTGCTGCAATACAACTTCTATTGAAAGTACTAAATGTCTACCCTTGATTAATAATCTTATTACTTACTTTCCTTTATGTCCGGGATTAATTACAACTGGTGTTGATTCTTAAAAAAAACATAATACTATGCAGTGCACCATTTTGAAGAAACCATCACATTCGGCTCTGCTGCATTGATGCCAACTATCAGAAACTAAATTGTAGCGCTCATATATATGTAATGGCATGAAGATATCAATTTATCCCATCTAGCAGTCCACTTGCTGCTGATATATATTTATTTTCCTGCTGCTTTACCCACACTAGTGCTGTTATGCATCGTCTTATGGGAGATGCGCAATGTTTGAATAGCTATAACTGAAATACTCATATTGTTGCAGATGAAGAAAGATGTTGTTGTGTTTTGCAAGACCCCTTTGAGGTTCATTGAAGAGCACACTGCAGTTTTCTGTGGACGAACAGTCACTAGAGACCACTCCAAGGTCGCAGGGACAGCACCTGAGCAGCCAGCTCAGGACGAAGAAGCTGCCCGTCCAGACCCTATCGACCTGGAAGCACTGCCGAACATTCCTTTCAGAGGAACCTCTCCTGAAGATAGAAACAATCAGAAGAAGGGAAAGGGCAAGAGAAGCCTTCCTGAAGATGCATCTATAGGTGGCTCTTCCAAGAGAACGCGAACTAGCACAGACTCATTAGCTGGCGCAGCCTTGCAGCGTCTAGCTGACCTAAGGATGGAGTCCATGGAGAGTAGGGCCCAAAGGTTGGAGAAGATGAAAGAGAAATGCCCAGAAGCTTGCATGGAGCTCGTGGAGTCCGATGGCCACAGCAACACGAGCCCTACATGGAGCAAGGCTATGCATCTCTTCCATGACCCATACTATCGCGGGTTTTTCTTGAAGAACTGCAAAAGTGTCGAGGAGCGCGCACTTCATCGAGACCCACTACAACTTGAAGATGGGAGGGAACATTGCCGCTACTGCTCCTATGGGAGGGCAACCTGGTTTTGGTGGTGAATTTTTTGGTGCTGCACATGGACATGGGGGGTTTGGTCCAGGAGCAGGGGCAGTGGGGGTATGGTTCTTTTTAAGGGGGTTTTGGTCCAGGAGGTTATTACCCAGGTTGTGGAGGTCCGGGGTATGGAGGGTTTGCTGCAGGGGTTGCAAGGACTGGCCAGGGAGGATTTCCTCCGAGGGTTGGAGGTGCTGGATAGGGTGGGTTCGGTCCATCTGCTGCAGGACATGGATGGAGTGGGTTTGGTCCATCTGTTTGAGCTCCTGGACAGTGGAGTTATCCTCCAGATGGTTTCGGCATTGGGGGTGTAGGACCGTGCAATTTCTACCAGGGGGCAGATGGAGGTGGCTCCTCTCCTGGAGGAGAGGATGAGGGTGGACAGAACTGAGTGATTACTGTTTATCTTTGTTGAGTGTAACGCTAGATTCGTATTTCTTTAATGGTTAGTGTAGACTGCAAATTGTTATGTTCGTGTACTGTATTATTTCCTGAACTTTTTGACAATTTGTAAGACATTCATGTGTCATATCGTTCTGCACAATAATTATGTTCTTGGGTTATTTTAATTGATAATAACTGTCTAACTATTGCAATTGTTGTTAGGATGTAACTGCACCCTGATGCATTTTTCATGTTAACTTGTACGTATAGACTAGTATACATTATTATTTGTATAGATATTTAGAACTGCTCAAACACTTTTACATGGTTACTGCTATTTTGTACTCATATATTTCGTACTACTCAAACTTCTACCTATCATA
Source organism: Oryza meyeriana var. granulata (assembly GCA_003991445.1). NCBI lineage: Eukaryota > Viridiplantae > Streptophyta > Magnoliopsida > Poales > Poaceae > Oryza > Oryza meyeriana. The sequence continues at coordinate 452,377 of RYFJ01002251.1, forward strand.
TATATTACGTTTTTCATCGTCAGGTTACGGAGACATGAGCAGCGATGATAATATTGCAGATGACACCAGCAACAACGAATATGATGAGGCCAATATGGAAGGTGATGAGATATCGTATAGCAGTTTGGAGGATGAGGTTATTAAGCATGTCATGCGGTGCAATACAAGAGCACCGCGTCGGGTACCTGTGCAGAGTGGAATCAGTTGGATGCTAGAGACAATGGAAAATCCAGTGCAGCGCCGTCATATTTTTCGCTTCAGTGCACAACAGATAAATAGGCTTCATGAGTTGCTAACAACACGGTACAACCTGTAAGGTACTTATGAAGTCTGTAGCTTAGAAGCACTTGGCATGTTTTTGTTTACAATGGTAGGTCTCCAAGCTAATAGAATGACAAACAACCGATGGGTGCGATCTAGCTCGACAGTATCCGTGTACTTTCGTTGGGTTTTGGACTCTGTTGGTGCTATGGCTTCAAACATTTTGAAGACGGTTGATCCTAATTTCAGTACTGTTTATCCTAGTCTGCTGAATGACAAACGATTCATTCCTTTTCAGAATTCGGTTGGTGCTGTTGATGGAACGCACATTCCAGTTGTAGTTCCGAACTATCGAGCTATCGAGTACAGGAATCGGCACAACGAGACAACAAGAAATGCTCTCGTAGTTACTGGCTGGGATGAAAGGGTGATGTTTCTTAACTGTGGTTGGCCTGGCTCTGTTCACGTTCAGCGTGTGCTCCAGAACGCCATATATGAGTATCCATATCATTTTTCTAGACCCCCGCTTGGTAAGTCAAATATACTCACATGGTTCTTTTTGCATCCGTACGTACTTCTCTTGTGCATTGCTTCGTGAGCACTATTGCCATAAATTTGCTTTTTTTGTAGAAAAATATTTTCTCGTAGATTCTGAATATCCTACCCGAATAGGATTCCTACCACCATATCCGCAAGTACAGTACCACCGGAACCAGTATGTCGGACGTACTGCACCTGCACCCGACGGCCTGCGTGAAGAGTTTAACTTCCTACCTTCATCTCTGAGAAATTCAATTGAGAGGATTTTTGGGAGAATTAAAAATAGATGGCGAATTCTAAAAGGTGTCCCAAGCTACGGTATTGAAGTCTAGACTGCCATTATACAGTCTGCATTTACGCTGCATAATTTTGGGGTAGACTGTCAAGACGACAACTTTATGCACATCAACGAACTGTACAATGCGCAAAATAGCGAGGAGTCCATGAATACAATTCGTGATTGGATTGCAAACCACGTGGCAAGTGGTTAGATTTATCTATTTGTGTGTAATTTATAAAAAATTGTAAGCATATAAAATTTATCAATTTATTTCACTTTTTTTATGTATGTCTGTATACTCTGTCGATCTACAGTCGGACTATTTTGCTTCTGTATGCTGCATTCTTCCGTCACTCTGCCGTCCGACTGCACCGACGCTCCGTTCGGCTGGCAACGACGACGATCCATCTTCACATGCGGATGAAAGAAGCCAGTAGATGCAGCCATAAAAGCCAGCCTACTGCAGTACAAAAGCCAGCTTTTCTTCGGCGCTGCCGAACACTGTGTTATTTTGGTGTACCGTCTATAAAGGTGCAGTGCTCCAATGCTACCTGACGTTGAGAGCTAGGTTAGAGAAGGCATGAAAATCTACTTGACTCTCGGACTCCTGGGCGTAGGAGGCATTGGAAACGCAGACCTCTCAAATTGGATGGTTTTTGCTAGGTGTTTCACTGCAAGAGGCACGGGGCGTCCAAATAGCGCAGCGTGTGCACTGGCTTGTGTTGGCCGACCGGTGGATTGCCGCTTCCGCTCTCACGTATCCTCCACCTGCGGGGCACCACCAGGAGCTAGGTGATCAAGTGCGCCTTCATGCGATCTGTTTGTTCAAGCAAACGTAACTAGCGCTGCGGATGCCGATGTCCCGAGAAGAGAGGCCATGCTGGCCTGGCCTGGCCATATCTTTTTATTTTGATGTCTGCCAATGAAGCGCAGCTGCTGTAATTTTTCTATCACCGCGTCATTTGTTGGTCTGGCTTAATGCCAAATAACACTAGTTTTCGGGATACATTACGTATTATTTTTCATCCCAGATCAGTTGATGTACGCAAAATACAAGTTTGATAGTACATACCAACATAGTAAAGCATTAAATATTTACCTTAATTAGTATAAAAACGCTTTAGGCCTAACACTCAAAGAGAAACAACAGTAGCGAAAAACAGTGTTTAATTGAGGTATAAGTCAGATCTTTTAATATTTTCTTAGATTTCTTCCACTGGATAGACTAAATGAGCAAGATTGAGTATTGCCAACTGTACAAAGCAAGCCATATTGGGAATGCATATTAATGCAAATGGGAACAAGCAAGTGGCATAACGTGGTTCATTTTGCGTAAAGGCATAGTTCCGACAATTTATTATTTTAAAGCATATTTTTAAACACTGTCCCAATCTAAATCATAATTTTAATATCAATATGGTCATGTAATCCCGCAAACCCAACTTAAACCAGGCTATTCCACATGACTAACTTGAAGTAACGTCCCTCGACAAGTTGGCTACTCCTCCTCTTCTTCTTCTTCACACCATGCCTCTATAGCGTGTTCCATCATGCTTGCCACTTCTCCACACCATGTGTTATAAAAGTTAGTCGATAAAGCAGAACGACGACTAACTTTCTTGATCTTGTCAGCTATTGATCAACCACAACACGTCAGATAACAACACAGGAATATACGATATTTGTTAAAGAGGTTCAGCCAAAGTCTAATCTCTGGGCTCTGATTATAGATGCTCCTTCATAATCAACATAGCGCACCTAGCCGCTACGAGTCTATGGACTCACCACTATTCTCTGTCTGCCCGTCTGCACTACATTATCATCATCATAGTTATATTGTGGCGCCATGCTAACACCATACTACATTATCATCTCTAACACCTACCACCTAATATAATTTTAAGTTCAACTATAATATCAAAGAACTAGTATATTCGATATCTATTCTAGCACCATGCTTTTTCCAGAATTGCTTCTCTCTTCTTGCGCGCCATCACCCAGATCGCCGTCTTCTTGTGAGTGCAGGCGGCCCAGGGCGTTGTAAAACATAACCTGGTCCCCTTCTCCTATCCAATGTAAGTGGGCTAGCTTCAACGGCCTACATAATTTGCCCGCATCAGACGCTAATCCGAGAAGGAGCGGAAGGCAGAGACAGCTGCCCAAATATACGTATATGAAAGAAAGCACACTGTAGTCAAGCACCGGCCATTGTACACATCAGGGCAACAATTTTATTTGCTCAGTATTTGTGAGTATCTGCTCAGAATATGCTGCTGTTTAGGATTTCAGCATTGAACAGTTGCCAGCTTAATAATAATAAAAAATTTCAGTATGCCCTAGCTCACTTAGTGTCATGGTAATGACTTAAAGTGATATCAGAAGCTGCTACTACTATTTTCCATAACTTATTTCGTTTTGCTACGTAACAATATATACATTTCTCTTCGTTGAGAAATATTGGTGCCTTTGACAGATCGTAGATAGGGATTTATTTTCATAGATATTTTTCTTAAAAGATAAACATAGAATTGTCAACGTACGTTAACTAAGTTTGGAACCATATATTTAGTTCATATTCATTTGTTTCTCCTTATTTTCTTTTAATTCAAAATTGTAGTAGAACTCTTTTTGTTGCACGCATATGCCATGTTATAAATAAGGGGCAAAGGGCTGTCTGGTTGGCTACCACAGATTGTCAAAATTTGCCACATCTTGTAAGACAACCGTTTGTCTTGTTACCACGGTTGTGATGTACCATAGATTTCCATACCATAGTCTTGTTATATTTTGCCAAAATTTTATATGCAAGGAGATATGGCATGATCAACATGTGTCGAGAGCTCTAGCTTAGGCACGAGGTGAGTTCGATGCCGGCAAGGCATTTTGTCTCCAATCAGAGATGCAGGAAACTGTAAAATGAGATTCACACTACTGTTTGTTTGGTGGTATTTGTATATATCTAAAAAGGCTGCCTGATGTTATCAGAGTTAATTGTAGACAAGCAGTTAATGAAGCTCCTGATATTATACATGGCAGCATTGAGGTGAGGGAAACTTTGGTGAAACTGTGAACCAAGAGTATTTAATGGTTTTTAACTATTTGAGACGTGCTTTATTCTTGCTAACTGTATTTTCTTCCTCTACTACCGGAAGTTTTCTGCTTTCTTTAAGCTTTTCTGTTTGCATAAAATAGCAACGCATGAGTTAAAATATCTGTTGCTTGATTGCTCATAAAGACACGACTTGACATATGTAGAGTTCGCTAGGCCATAAAAGAATAACTTCGAGCTGAAATTTCGAAACTTCCTGTCCCTACCAGTACAATTTTTTATTTTTTTCTACAACAGTGAATCATAGTGACGACCACTGGGACGGAGGTCAGTACTCAATAGTTATTTACACAAACAAAACACAGGTTGACGAACAGAGGAAGTACAAAGCTGGATCAGTGGCCCGCGAAAAACTAATTCTGAATCAGCAATACGAACGCAAGAAGAGGGATTAGGAACTCGAACGAACCGGCTAAAGCGAGAAGACGCACTGTGTGTGTGGTAATGGGCCTAATTATTTAGGGGGCGTTCCAATCTATCGGATGGAGTAAAAATTTCTCTCGTTTTTCGTAAGGACGTTTTTCAAACTGTTAAATGGTATGTTTTTGACAAAAATTTTCTATCTAAAATTACTTAAAAAAATCATATTAATCTATTTTTCAAGTTTATAATAGCTAATATTTAATTAATTATTCACTAATGAGATACCTTTTTACGTGATCATCTTTATCTTCTTCTTCCATCATCTTCAAACTCACCCTAATGGCTAGATCAAAATAGGTGGGCTAATTTTTTTTTATAAACTAGAAAAAATACCCGTGCATTACAATAGGTTAAGAGAATTTCAATCAATATGTGCCGATGAATAAGCGGTCGAACACAATGACACCTCGACCATAGCGATGGAGGGAGTCAAAGGAGCAATACATAGACAGCAGAAGGCTGTCAAATCGATCGAGGTTTTCATCACCAAATCAAAATTTCCATTGCAATGGAAGAAAGACGTTGATACAGGTAAAAAAAATTTAGCTAAAAAAAACATGAGGACTGAGTTGGATTGTGAAAGGACCTATGGGTTGTAAGTCTAGCGACCCATTGCAACCCCTGAGCTACAGCACGTCCGACGACAGATGAGGTCGTGATTTAAGTTGCTGATGATTATTATCCCCATAAATAATTACTAAAATACCTATATTTTAAGTTATTTTTATTCCTAATTTACACTTTAATAATAATGGTAGATACTTATTAGATACCATAAAAGGTCTTGAATATGAATGACGTGACACATAGAGAGCAGGTGTGCACCTAGCGAAGCCACAGCTACCTGCAGTCCTATTCTAAGGCAAAAATCGATGTTAGAGGCTACTCCATCTATCCCATAAAAAACCAACTGCTAGAATCATAAGAAGGAATTAAAGAGAAGGAGAAAAGACCAAATGTCCCTCATCTATAGTGCAGTGATATTAATAGATAGGTTTGTAAGGGGTATTAAAGCAATGAAATTTCTCTATTTATAGATTGAGGAACTCTAAGAGTTAGTTTATTTTGGAACGGACGGAGTACTAATTGCTAGGCATAGGAGGCATCGGAAACTAGTCAGCTGCATTCGATTTCTCTGCAGGTGATGCTCTACATAATGAGTGTCGAGCGGGGAATCTCAAACACTACTACTAAATAGGACATCACCGACGGCCAAAACACATTTTCGTAGGCGACCGATAGCTCCGCCTATAACTAAAGGCCTGTGAAAATATATGCTTTATGCAGGCGGGTAGAGGTCCGTCTCCGAAAACACATTATCGCAGGTGGGCCGTGAAAACCTATTATCACAAACGTGCCTGGTAAGGTGTTAGTCTAGGAAAACCTATTATCGAAAGCAGACGTTGTAAATCTTTCGCCTGCAATAATACGTTTCGCAAGCGACCTACTTACGAGGCCCACTTGTGGTAATAAGTCCCCACTTCTTACACTAGCCGTCTGTAATGATATTTGCACTAATTTTAAATCCCCCCCCCCCCCAAATTTGACTGCATGTGATGATATTTTACCACCAATTTACAATTTTTACTACCTATATACATAATCATCGATGATTATATGGAGCGTATAGTTGGTGATCGATTCAAATATACATATGATGAATGAAGGTCCAATCAATGAAATATTACCGTACATTGTTATACATACAATCATACATATGATGAATGAAATACTTAACGCACTACCGAAAATTTAATTATAGCACAGTTTTTGTCCAATCAATTAGTTTTGAAAATTTGGGGTATGTGGTGGGAATGTCTTTTTTGTCGAAGAAATGCTCTAACTTTGTGGCAGCACTCATGTTGGATGAAGTGGCACATGTCCCGCTGTATATTTTTAATGGATTGACCATCTATCTCTCGTTCCGATCTTGGAATTCTAGGCACCTGCATCAAAAACACGACAAAATTAAAATTAAAGGCGTTATCGACTGTTACATATGAATAATTGTAACGACATATATATATATATATATATATATATATATATATATATATATATATATATATATATATATATATATATATATATATATATAAACTTACATCTTCCTTGAAATACCTCCCTTCTACTCTTAGGTACTTGCAAATATAATATCCACTGAGGATGCTGCCTTCTGGTTGCTTATGACACTTTGTAAGACATAAATATAATGTAGTTAAATTACTTACGCATATACACAGACTAGATAAATTTTTATGACGTGGATAGTATATCACCAGCCACTTATTATGGAACAAGATCTGGACTTTTTCCACTAACCTTTCTCCTCCTTTCATATAGTAGAACTTGTGTGCACAGTTATAATAAATTAAATGTCTTGAGTTTTTATTAGTCATAAGTATACAAACCGGCCTGAATGAAAGTGTATGAGAGATATGCTTACTAATCTAAGACACGGAGGATTTTGTTATAGGATTGAAACAGGATTTTGAGGGGGTCTAGTATGACTACTTCTCCATGCTTCGGATACAGGAGGAAACAGATAAAGTGGTCGCTACAAATAACGTAAACTGTTTAGTTGGCTAAGTATCGATTAAATAGAAATAAAGTAGCTAGAAGGTATCAAACTTATCTAAAGTTGTATGGGGCCATTATATATCTTTTGTTCTGCATAGACAGCATTACGCATCCCATGTACGCGGCTACCTTCAACATTTTCTCTTTTTGTTTTTTTAATGTATTCCTCCCTTCTCGGGTATCATATCCATTAGCTCCTTAGATTTCTTCTCGTTCAGTTTGAAAGTGTAATTTGGCTCAAAAATACGACACAGGTTGAGGAAGCCAATGGATTCTCCCTTCTTCTCTACTAGGTCATAATCCATACTAAAAAAATATCTCTAATCAGTACTATCTATGTTAATTCCTTTTCGCAAGCAGGCCTTGACCATATACTCCTGTCTCACTTTAACGCAAGTGGTTGGACTTTTTGTCTGCCTGTGTTATTTGGGTGTTTTGGCGAAAATGGTTTTGGTAGTAGTGAGAGATAGCGCAGCAGGTTCAATTGCTACTGTATTTCCTTTACGTGGCCGGCGTCTCGTCTTGGTGCTCACCACCCGTCCTCCATGGGCAAGCTGCTGTAGCCTTGTCGCAATCGGCTTGTTCCATCCTTCGCTATAATGGGCACATGCTGCTAAGAGCATCTCCAACAGTCTTGCTAACCTGTTGGACAAGCCAAATTTTGGCAAATTTGAGAAAAAATCATGCTCCAACAGCCTTGCCAACCTGCTGGCCAAGCCATTCGGCTGGCCAAAATCCCCCTGTAACTGGCCAAATCTAGCCAGCCCACATGGCTTGCCAATCGGTGGGCCCCACCCTTTTCTCTTCTCCCTGTCCCCACTTGGCTCTACAGCACTAGCCGCCGGGCGCCTCGCGCTCCCGCCAAGCCCCGCCTCGCGCCTCCCGCCGCGCCACCCTGGCTGCCTCCCGCTAGTCCACCATGCTAAGAATGGGGAAGAATGGGAAGAAAAAGAGGAATAGAGGCTGACGCGTGGAACCCACTGTTAAATTGGAGAGTCTAAATGGAGAGGTTGTTGGAGTGCAAAAATAATATGAAGAGCCATATGGGCATTTAGAGAGCCAGATTTGGATAGGCTTTTAAAGTTGCTCTATCGACGCCAAGGAGAGCCCCTAGCGGTGTGGCAGCCGAATCAACCCTCTGGAGTGGATGTAGCTACTGTGTCGAGCTTAATTGGACTACTGAGCTTAAGTTTAATATTAGGCTTCGATCTAATAGCCCACAACACAAGGTACTTATGTAACGGAGAAGCTGCTACGCATGCTGGCAGCGTAGCAGCGTGTGCGACGCTGACGGCATGTAAAAAAATAGAAAATAATAATATTAAAAAAATAAAATGTTGTAAAAATGAGTAAACTTTATACTAATGATTTAAAACTTTCATCTCTAATTTTGAAACTTTCAATTCAATTTTTGAAACTTTCAACTTAAATTTAAAAACTATCAACTAAGAATTTTATAAAATCGACATAAATTTTGATATTTTTAACCCAAAATTTAAAATTTTTAATTAGATTTCTAAACTTTTAGCTGAAATCTAAAACTTTGAACTCTACTTATCTTTGTATTATTTTATAATTAAGAATTATTAAACACTAATGATGATAATTAGGGAGGGTGATTAGTGCTTAATGAGAGGGTTTGGGCATACGGCCGCTGCCACGTGCGTGGGTTAGATTACCCGCGCACACACTAGCCACCCCCTTATGTAAATGTATTTTAAATGTGGGCTAGGTATTAACTTAAAAACTCGGTGGAAGGTTAAAAAATTAATTTGGTACCTATTGTTTCATTGAACGCTTGTTCGAAAAAAAATTGTTGCATTGAACGGTGAAGGGCAAAGCAGAACAAGTACATTGTTCTTGACGATCTGCTTGTATTACATTGTTCTTGACGATCTGCTTGCAATACTGTGAGTTCTTGCCACTGGCGAAAGATTGAGAGACACAAGAGTAATGGTTACGGGTTATTTAGAATATTACATGGTATTTGTATAATCATTACAGGGTATAGCAGACTAGATATGGATAATAAAACTATTCAATTGATCAATATAAATATTTGCGATCGTGTAACTTTTGATAAAACTAAGAAACTTATTAGTACTAGCCACCAATCCGAGCGTTGCACGGATTAGTGTTATTGATATATTATAAAGATTTAAATTTAGAATTATTAAATTTTGGGAAAAAACTAAAATAAAAAGTCCATAATACTTTGAATGGCACATTTTATTTAGTTTACATCAAGGAAACCAACGTAAAAACTGAAGAGTCTATGATATTTATGATGGTATATTTATTTAGTATGAAATCTCACTATAATCATGATAATACAATCTAAATCAATACTTAGATCGTCCTAATTATTGTATGAGCTCACCCAGGGTGTTTAATATAATAAGTATACTTAGCCCTCGGACCTGGTCACTGCTATTTATGTGGTACTACTATCTTTTTTTTCCTTGAGGGAATGTGGTACTACTATCAAGTGAGTAAATTTGAGGCCATCTCAATAATGGAATAGACAATTCAAACAGAGAAGCGCAAAAGGCAAATAAATTTGACAAACCACTTCGCTGCAAAGGTTTCATGTAAACCGTTCTGTGTCATAGTAATTGCTGTATCCGATCGCATTGACAGTTTTTTAAAACGAACCAAGCTGACAATAAGTTTGCCGGTTATTATTTAGAGACAGGTGACCATATAGGCTGAACGATTCCTCATCTCATATTTCTCTTCTAGTTTTTAGCTCCGATGCATTATGTGTGCCTAAAAATACAATCGGTCCAATATAACCAAACACTACTCGTTCCTTGTCGATTCGATACTCAGAATACTCCGAAGTGAAAAACTACAACAATATATATGTACTTGTAGATTAAAATCAAAGGGTGTGTAATGATGCAGTATCCGTGTGTTTCTTACCTATGCCGTGACCTCGAGTGGTGGGGCCAATGGGAAGACATGGCTAGGCGGCGTTGGGGTGTCAGGACGTGCAAGAGGAGCTATCCGCGAGGGATTGGATGGCGATGTGTAGGTTCCGTCGGTGCGGCTTCTGTGTAAGAGTATTTCCAATAAAATAGTTATTTTTGATCTTCAAATTTCTATTTGGGTATCTAACAAAAAAAAATAGACAATCAAAATTGTTACATGTTCCAACAGAATGGCCATTCGTCAATCTCTAAGCTCCAACAGTTAGTTCTACTCTTCAAAATTCTGCATAGACCATCCACTCCAAAGAGAGGAAGGGGCAGCACTGGAGGGAGAGTGGGCACCGCCGGAGGGAGGGAGGCAGCGGTGCTGGATGGATCGAAGGTAGTGGGCGCCGCTAGAGGGAGGGAGATGGCGGCGCTGGCAGATTGGAGGCAAGACAAGCAGGTAGATCGACGCTGAGTGAGGGGGAAGATCGGCGTTGGGCGAGGGGCAAGATAGAAACGTCGCACACAAGATGGCGTCAGGGGAACAGGGGAGGTGGGAAAAAAGTTGGGTACTTGCTGTAGGACCCACCTTTTGGCCAGTGGAGCTGGCTGGCTATATTTGGCCATCCGGAGTATTGGTTTGGCCATTCAGATAACTTAGCCATCTGGATAGAAAGTCTGTTGGAGCATGTTTTTTCCTTAATAAGAACTAAATTTTGGCTTAGAGAGTCAAATGTCCATTCCATTGGAGATGCTCTAACATGAGGCGGCCATACCCGTTTGATGATTAGCTGGAGGGGGTGAGGTGGAAGATGAGTATGGAGATACCATGGCTAGGTTAACCAGTTAGTGGCATCAATGGTCTCAACTGCTACGGCTCGGCTTAACTCGGCTTGGTCGCGTGGTCATGTGCGGACGGGCCTTTGCCGCATGTGCTTGTGTTCTATGCGAGGCAAGAGAGTAAAGAGGGGAAACCATAGAGGGGTGTGCTGGGAGTCAAGATGTAGTGCCCACGTATGGAGGTTGGGATGTCAATGGGGCTGGACCCGCTGGGTATTTGCACCCTGTACCCATACACATCCTGAAGTGAAGGAAATCAGCTGCCCCTGTCCCCATCGCCGCACACGGGTGCAGGTACGGTTTCCCTCGTCCATGTCCCTGCAGTTGGTATGGGTCACCGCATCCAACATCTTGAGGAGGAGCCAGCAGCATGGAGAAGCTGATGACGGCTTGGCAGCACGCGGCGAGGTGGCAGCTATGACGACTTAGGGCGAAGCGTGGCATGGAGGGTGGTGAAAGCGGCACAACGCAGGAGCGCTGCGTAGAGACGGTGATGGTGGTGTTGTGCAGGCACATGGAGTGAAGACGGCAATAGTGGTGCGGCCTCCACAGTAATGTTGTGTCGTGTAGCAGGGAGGTCGTGGTCATCGTGGCACTGGCGAGTGGCGTGGTGCGGAGGTGTCACCGGCCCATCGATCGGAGATATGGAGGCAGAGATGGTTGACCACGTCATGCCATTGTTGACTTGATCTGAAGGTCTTTGGTCAGGATCTGAAGAATGCTCTACACTCCACTTTGTGAGAGCTAGGTTTTGTTCAATATATATTGAGGCTAACTGGGCTCTAAATTTTGTGGGCTATACAGGGATGTGCATATGAGTAACCTCGGGGCCTCATGGAACATGGGGACAGGGGCTGCGGAATGCCCTAAGCCCGCTCCACCCGGTGGAGGATGATTTTGCTCATTATTAGTCACATGGGGAATATATGGCCTCATTTACTGTCTCTAAGAGCATCTCCAGCAGGGACCCTAAACACAGCCCCTAAACAGTTTTTGGGTGGTGGGACAAAAAAACTAGGTCCAGCAGGGATCTAATAGGGCCCTAAATGAGGAGGCCCCAAATTAGCCCCAAGCCCCAGTCCTGGGGGCTCTACACCACAGCCTATCGACGTTTTTTTTGGCGCCTACGACAATTCCTCAAGTCCACACGTGCCCGTCGACAGGAGGGAGATTAGATTTTTTCTCAGGTGAAAACCCTACTGCCTCGCCACGCCACCCTGCACGCGGCCTCTGCGCCGCGCCGCCCGCGCACCGGCCTCCTGCGCCCACCGCCGCGCGCGCCGGCCTGCTCCGCGCCCGGCCGGCTCCCGCGTGCCGGCCTCCCCGCCCGCTGGCCTCCCGCGCAGGCATCCCGAGCGCCGGTCTCCGCGCGCCGGCCTCCGCCGCCCCGGGCCTCCGCGCCGGCCTGCTCCCGCGCGCCGGCCTCCCCGCCCGCCGGCCACCCGCGCAGGCATCCCGAGCGCCGGCTCCTGCGCGCCGGCCTCCCCTCCGCGCCGGCCTCCCGCGCAGGTATCCCGAGCGCCGGCTCCCGCGCGCCGGCCTCCCCGCTCGCGCTGGCCTCCCCGCCCGCCCGGCCTCCTGCGCGCCGGCCTCCCCTCCCGCGCCGGCCTCCCCGCCCGCCCGGCCTCCCGCGCAGGTATCCCGAGCGCCGGCCTCCCGCGCGCCGGCCTCCCCGCTCGCGCCGGCCTGCCGCGCCTGGCCTCCCGCGCCCACCCACCGCCCGCTCCAGCGCCCGGCCTCCTGCGAGCCGGCCCACCGCCCCGCCTCCCGCGCCGGCGCCTCTCGCCGCCCGGCCTCCCGCGCCTCGCCTCCCGCGCGCCGGCCTGCTGCCTCGTGTTGCTGTTGCTGTGTCACTGCTGATGCTGCATATTTCTTTTATATATAGTGTCAAACTATGCCTCTATAGTGAAAAATAATAGAAAAAGAAATAGGGGCTGTTGGTGGAGTTCGGAGTATTTTTGGGGTCCAAAAAAAATAGGGGCAGCCCCCATTTAATATTTGGGGGCTCTAAAATAGAGGCTATTGCTGGAGATGCTCTAATGGTGTTTTTTTTAACCTACAGGGGATCAAGGCTTGGGTCCTCGTTGCCATCCTTATATGGAAGTGAGAAGTAGAAAGAGGGAGAGCCTGACGTAATTTCCATGGTTTTAAATCGAGCTGAAACAATTGTATTTCTAGACACACTTATCCTAGGTTGTCTCCAAAGCTACAATGCTCTATAATTTGTGGAAGAATTACTGTGTGAGCTAGATGTCCTGACAAGCTTATGGAGAGAGTTTTGAATTCTTACTATGCGTAGTTTGGCTGTTTGAAATTTATTTGGATTGAGTTTGACTGTGTTGACCGAAATAATTGAGGTACCAACTCAAGTAGAAAAACCGCCAAACCTAATATTTATATCAGTTTTTTCCAGAATTTTATTTTGATTATAGATGGCACAACATTTTTCTAAATTTAAATAATACATGCAAATGCAATTTTGATGTAAGGAAAATACAAAAAGTGGCAAAAGCAAATTTAAAAGGTGGAGAGACGTGACATTGCAGATAATATTCATTCAACGTTTTACAATTTTTTTGGTGTGTTACAATTTTTTAGGATATAATAATTCAAAATCAAATAAAAAATTCCGAGTTGTCCTTAGTTTGAAATTTTAATTGTAATATTTTTATTATTTAATAATTATAGAAAATGAAAATACGGAGCTGATATTGATGGATTATTTCAAACATGTAGCACGTGTGGATACGTGGGCTAATGGCTAGTATACAAAATGGACCAGTTGATTCATTTAATCGTCTATGAAGACGATTCAGAAATGTGTGTGATTGCCCTATGCAATTTTTCTGTGGGTTTAAATGAACCTGTGAAAAAAAAATTATTTTCCTGTAGGTTTCTCGCGGGACCGACGGAAAAAATATGGTGGCCCATAGGATTGGTCCAAAGTCTGGTAGTGCATATATGTCTGGGTTTCATGTGCCACCTTCTATATATAGTCCAGGTTCCATATATGTAGTTTCAGGTTCCATATTTTTACTGTAGTCACAGTTTTCAAATACCATAGCTTTGAAAAAAAAGCTAGTTTAGCAGGCTCGGTGGTTTGGTTTAAAATTGCTTCGATTAATCTAGTTTTTTTTAAAAGTAAATATTATTTAATTTTGAATGAAAGCTGTCTTCACCGTAGCTCATTCAGCTCAGCTCGTTAGTGTACTAATCAAAATAGTCATAAATGATAGAGAAAAATATAATAGATCATAAAAAATAATTTTAAAGAAAGCCAGATAAAAAGATGACCAAACTTTTTTTCCACCCCCTAGCTGCACCACTGTACATCGTACTAGTGGTGGTTGCTACCAAGAGCCCAAGACTACATTATGAAGCAGCCGGAGACAGATGATTGTCCGAAACTCCGAGGTGTAGAACAACCCAGTGTATATATGTACAAGTACGTAGCCCTACAGGCACAGCCAGTTAACACGCTAGCACGCGTACGCGTAAGTCGCAAACCCAGTCTGCATCTCCTGCAGAGTGGCGTGAATATTGCTAAGCATGGGAGGCGTAAGTAGTTTCGGGGCCTCGCTTTCTCGTCAATTAGGCAGTAGAACAGGAAAGGGATGTTCAGAACCATCTCAACCAGTAGCCCTCTCGTTATCCGGCGGCTTCTGTTGTCGTCCGCGCGGCCGTCAGAGTGGCTGTGGGAGTGCACTGGAGGGATGGCATATAAATTGAGCCCTTGCAAAGAACAGCCCAACTATTTACCCCATTAGCAAATGAAAGGAGAGGATCCTTCGACCAGCTGGATTTAAAGAACGGATAAATGGTAGGAATGGGAAACATAGGGATAGTGTCACGAGTTGGCTGTTGTCCCTCCACGCCTTCTCCGTCTCTACCAAAGGTCCTATTTAAGAAAACTTCTACTAGCTGTAGCTTCTCTTAAAATTTTCAGCTGAGAACTTCTCTCAAATAGTTTAGATTATCATCCAAATTCTAAGAATCTATGATTGTAGAATCTAGAAAATGAACTACAAGCCAGAAGCTAGAAAACTCAACTTCTCTAGATTCTTACCAACTAGCTTCTCATTAGCTGCTTCGTAGAATCTTAAGCTTCCTAGATAGGGCTAAACACAGTTTCGTTAACTCTAAGGGCAAGCGTTACGACATGGCACCATTTTAGAAAAAGGAGGTGGTCACCAAGAAAGTTGTTGCCTCGCAAATTTGCAATAATGCATATCACCAACGTTGGTGAAGGAACACATGTAATCGCCCCATAGAAGCTGAATGAGGGGATGACCATGGTACAAAGTGATCCCCTAGGTATTCTTTCACTACCACAGGTTATTGGAGCTAATTCTCATGACATAAACTTAGACTATACATAATCACCTAATTTTATTTGTGCGAAATTGAGGTGAATACTGACCGGTTGAAGATGAAGCTATAGATGCTGATCGAAGAACCCTAGTTGGCCAAGCTCGTCCTTCGGTCCCCTTCTGTGCACGTTAGGATCAGCGTTCTTAGGGTTTGGGGTAACTAGTCCGTACTTAGGTCGTCACCATATACGGGATCGATAACCCCTTTATATAGGCACAGAGGAGATCGAGGACGAGTTCATAGGGATGAACAGCGCGTCCGATCATCGCGTAAAGGAGAGAATTGAGCGCATGAGCCTAAAGACTCAGCGTTGTCGTTAGGAGGGCGTGGGCTTGGGGTGGACCAAGCCCGACGCACCTCTCTCTAGCTCATTGGGTCAGGAGATCAACCAACATTCTCCCACTTGATCGTGAGGCTAATGAGTCCAATCTTAGTAGAATAGCGAACCAAAGTAATGTGTCATAATAGTTCAGAACACCACTATGATAACAGTAACTATAGCCACCATAATACCTTGACATGAAACAACTTACTCTTTATTGGGTGTTGATTGATTCTTATTGCCCCTATACCCAGGATCTCATTCAAAGGCATATTACTTACACTTGTGCTGGCTAGCAACATAATTCTTACTTTAAACTAAGTCATAAGCCTTTGATTTTTGGATCCACGAGCAGTAACTTAATACTAATATGCTCAAACAACTTGATCCTGGGACCTATCTTTCACAGCATAATGCCATTATGTTTGGCAGAAACACATGACGTTGTTACTCGAATAGAAAACTGCAATCTTAGTATTGCGCAATTCATTATTGCAGTGGATGAGTGGTTTTAAAGAGCTGTCTACCACTCTTAGTACCGAAAAATATTCATTGGTCATACGCCCACTCAAATATCTTATCACATGTCACAATCTTAGTTTGCATCGTTGACTATGCAATAGAATAATATTTGGAGACATTTACCAAGATGTTGCTCCTGATGCAAGGATGAGAGCACAACATAATGTGGATATCATCCACACATCCTTAAAAATTAACGTCTGAATAACTTAACTTATCAGACTTCTTAAATGTGAATGTGTTATCATAGGTGTCCTACAAATGATGCAAAACATTTTAATGAGCTTACAGTGATTTTAATTTTAAACTTAAATCTGCCAAAACTTCTGGTACATAATGCCAAATCTGTACGTATCTAGACTTAGCACTTATAAGGCTTCTGACAGCTAAAGCATAGGGAATCATCTGTATTATCTTACACTAGTTGACCCCCTTAACTTAATAGAGCAGATATAACAGAGTAAGCTTAAATATTGACTTGATTTCCTATCATATGTATGAATTTAATAATAAGTCTAGTACTCCTTTAGAATAAGATCCCTTCATCTGATGCACCACATACTTATGTGCTAGCTAATGGGTCATTAGGCATGTAGCGTACTAAGAAACTCAATTTCCACCCTTATATAATCATCCACCTCATTCACCTTGAACTTGAATAACTTAATCGGATTTGAGGTACCATTATGATTAAAGATTGTTTAGACATTTGGTTAAATCCATAGACAAATTTCATAAGTTTGCAGTCTTCATGTACCTTGCCTTTCACAACCAATACCTTAGGCTGTGTTGTGCACACAACTTATGCAAGTGAACATTTAGTATTGCAAATTAAGTATTCATCTATTAGACTAACTAGTGTCATGACAACCTAAAATAAACTGGTCCAAACAAGTGAGTCACTCTAACAGGCAAGGGAAAAATTGTCACACTTAGTTTCCTCTTTCTTATGAAAAACTCTTTTCTGCAAGCACAATCTCAAATATCTTAATATTCCATCTAGAATCTTGCTTATTCATATAGACACATTTACACGCTCTTATGAGTCCTTTAGGAATTTCTAATTAATTCTGGACATCACTAATGCTCACAGATAAATGCTTTATATTATTATAGACCACTTAAATGAGGTGAGATAACAATTCATAATGGAGCTCTTATCATTAAGCTCCCACAGATTTCGTCATTCTCTAAAGACATATCTAATTTATTTGACTAGGTAATTTGCACATCCCCATATAGAATAGGATTTGGCAAAAGACCCAGAAAAGTTGTCGATAGAGAACATATAAATTAGTAAATATATCTCCGCCTAATATCTCCTCCCTTCTGATGCACCATTAACGCTGATGTTTCTCTCTAGTGCTTCTCATCGGTCACTATGAGAGAACATAAAAACATAATGGAAGAAATATTAGAGATTTTAGAGTTAGTGAGAATTCAATAAGGCGAAGTACATATTATTTCTTATATTTTCTCAGTGATTTAAAGTATGAATGAAATATCTTAGCTTAATGAGGCAAAGTACATTTTATTTCATGTCTGACGTGGTGACGTTAGGCGTCTACTTAATGGGAACGAAGGTAACATATTATTTCATCTCTAAGTAATGAGATGCATCATTCTCCCCTTCGAATGTGACTTTAGCAATAATGTCACATTTCGATGAGGTTTATTATTTTTAAATACACATCATCATGGCATTCAACACAGAAACATAAATAGAGAACAACAATTATTTCTCGCTCGAAGACAAAACTCACAACTTATTATTTGAATTCAATACATTATCCCTTATTATCAATCCAATATTGTAGTCATACTTATGGGGCAAGGTTCTTAAGTATAAGGAGCATGACATAATGAAACAGTAATAAGGTTCTTCCTAGACTAAGGAAGATGAGCGACTACCTCCTTACTAAGCTTATCCTCGTTTAGGCTGGCTTTGCTCCCTTTTGCACATGATCCTCGTGGAAAGCAATTCCTGTGTTGAATAAGTGCAGCGCATAATTGAACTAGTCATTCTCAAGATTAGAGATAAGATTCCTAAATGCATCATTATTACGAGTACTTGCAACTAATAATTACCATCTTGAGCCATTTTTGAAGGGCTTTAACTTCTTCTGCACTGAGGCTTGTGGAGAACTTTGCGTGCTCTGGGCAGACTTAGGATGGATGTCAGGTGCTTTATTTCTGTGTGTGTGTGTGTTCTCATTGGGCTATTAGTGTGGTTCTCATCAAGCCTTTTCAGGCTTTAGCACGGTGAATGTATGTGCTGCTTTTTTGCGCCTTTGGTGCTCCTCTCCTCAACGGAGTGACGTTTATGAAGGCTTAGCAATTGATGACATACCCGATGAGCATTTAGTTACTTGAAGGAATCGTTAGGCGGCAATGAATCAATAATAGATGGCAAAAGCCATTAAACTGTCTGTCTCTTAGTTGCTACATTATTGTCAATGGAATTATGTGTGTTACACGCTTTCATCATCATAGTGGGATGGTGAGAACTCATGATGAGAACATTGCTTGAGAGTTTGAGGAGCCTTAAGTTTTGCTCCACATTAGTACTATCCCTAGAGTTGCAGGATCAGGAATGCTCTCTAATGATTAGGAAATAGAGTTGCTAATTATCACTAGGTCATGCGATTGGGTTCTCTATGTTTCTGCTTTCTTATCGCCTTCTGGAAACGCTCACGGGTTGCATCAATAGACGGAGGCAAAGGAGCGCAGATGGTAAATCATAATTGAGTGCCCGAATGATTTTGCACCTTCTCTTCCATCCGAGCATTAGCCGCCATTATTGCTCAATGTTGCTTATTGAGCCTGAATATTCGAGCTAATTTAATGAAATGACATTAATTAGACATATAATGTGGAGCATTAACTACGTTGGTCTGGTTACTTTCACATACGGTTTTACTCCATGATAGAAATAGTAATGACAATAAACAACTGTTATATTAAGGAAGGCATAATTATAAATGAAAATATAAAATCAGGGTTTTGCTCATACACTAATAAAAGCAAATGTCAGCAAAATGTGCAAAATATTGAGGTTCACCATCTATATGCGTTGGGCCAAAATGAGTAAAATAACATGATTAGAATATTAATAGTGCCCTAAAATAATAAATTAATTCATAATCCTAGGTAAGAATAGAAGGAATTTACAGGTAGTAGGTGGAATTATTCGCATTCCGTGAAATCTCACATAGCAACAAAATAAATTAAGTGGAGCATGTTCGACATCATAAAACCATAAATTTACTTCATAAAACGTTGGGCCACAATGAAGCAACATAAACATTATTATACGAGATGAGGGTCTAATCGAACTTCTGTTGGGTCGAAACGATAAAGGAACACGATAAATATTCTACGAAACTTCGTGGTTCATTTAGCCTTAGGAATCTTAATTAAATATGAAAATTTCTGATTTACTAGCATCAAAATGGCTTAAAATAAAAAGATCCTTACTGTAAATAAAAAATTCTTCCGCGAAAAACAGGAAGAAAATTTGGCCGACGCCAGAAAGGCCCAGAGGCACGGAGCGGGTGTTACTTGTGCAGGTGCGCGTGTGTGTTCTACTATGCGGTGGCAACTTCACCCCAGGCCAGAGCCGAGCGTTGGTCTAATGGGTGGCTGAATGAGTGGTGGAATTGAGATGGTGGCGGGCAAGTCGGCATCCGATGCAGATTAGACGCTCTAACGTTCCGACCGAAACGCGGCCTAACTTAGCTCTTTTTCCCGATCATCCTTTTTTCGTTTCCCGTGGGTGAGCGGTGAGAAGGCGGCAACAAGCGGAGCAGCGGCGGTGGCGGACCAGGCCCTGGTGACTGGAGGACGCGGGCGGGTCCTCCGCCGGTTTCCTCCTCGGCACCCTGGGGAAGCACGCCAGAGGTGAGCCTCGGTCTTCCACGCAACAGTGGCATGGTCGGGTCTGGGGGTGACATCGATGCAACGGACGGCACTAAGCGCGCATTGGGAGCGTGCGGCCCGACTCATGGGACAAAGGTGAGACCGGGAGATGAGGCCAAACTGGAAGTCAATCAATCTTTAGGGTTTTTCTGATTTGGGGATTTTCCGGTTCAGGTATTGGCTTGATTGGGAATTTAGGGTTTAATATTGGGGATTTCTCCAAATCAGGGGTTTTTGGGGTTTCGGGAATAGTGAGTATTTTGAAGTTAGGGTTTCGATTTGCGAAAAATTGAGGGATC